>CM023606.1:28488473-28820973 GCA_013358685.1 Antennarius maculatus
ACCTGAAGTGTGTGTTTTTAGAGGTGGGAGGAAGCCGGAGAACCTGGAGTGAACCACAGAGATTGGGTGAACATACAAACTGCACACAGAACAGGACTTGAACCCAGAACCCTCTTGCTGTGAAGGAACAGCACTACCCACTGCACCACTGTGCTGCAATGACACAACTATTTTCTCTATAATTTTGGCATGAGAACACTTCTTCAGTCCATGTACATCCCAAAATGCTGAGGAAGGGACCGTGTTTAGGGGACCAATTCACCTAACACATGTTTTTGGAGGTGCGAGGAAGCCGGACAACCTATACATACTGTACAAGAGGAGAGAATAAAACTGCCCAGAATGGAATCAAACTTGGAACCTTCTTATTGTGAGGCAACAGTTCTGCCCACCGAACCACAGTCATGTCCCACGAATGGAACCTTTAACAAGTAGATCATCATAATCATAGCAAAAAACAATTACATTGATAATAAAACCATATTTTCAGGTTCTTAACTAGCAGTAAGTAGGTAACATCTTGTGTTTAAGAGGGTTCAACACCCAGAAATCCAACATTATGATTTCTTCTCACATTATTTAAAATTCACGATTGTGTTTAGTCCTTTTGCTGGTTAATGGTGGATGACCTGTCTCTTCTTCCTTCCACCATAGAGGATAAAATATCACAGACATGAGTTTGTCCTTTTCAGACAACCAGCTCTGTGCATCAGTGATTGGGCAGAGGAGTGATGTGATCAGGTTCCCATCCATACAACTCCTGACCCCATCTCGAACAGAACTCTGTGTAGCTCTGTGTTAAAAAATGTACTTTGATTATAAAAAATACTCTCAGTGTACCTTTTGTTCCTAGTTTTTGCCAACCTGCTAACACACAGAGAATGTGATGAATACTACAACCAGCCACCATTGATCAAGATGCTTCCACCTCCCTTTTTGGTGGCCCATATTTATTTATTTACATTCAACAATTTCATTCTTGAACTGTTTTTTTTTTTTTTTTTTAAATCTGTGTGGTTAAGGAGGACCTTCAAACACCTGTGCACCATTTGGCTCTCCAAATCCCCGTAGACTGACTGATAAATGTGCTCAGACTCCACAGGCCAGAGAGGTGTGTTCCTTCACATGAATAAAGAAGATGCTGCACCTGCTGGATAAACAAGTGGACCTGATCTTGACCAATCAGGGTCCAGTATCTTGAATTCTGGGCCATTTTCCAGAGTATTTGTTTCCAGGCAGAAGAGATGCTGATTTATCTGGTGAGGCTCTATTGTCTCGTTTGTTCACTATTAAAGCTCAGGATCCAGGACTTTCTAATCCCTTTTCTGCTTCATAACAAATAAACTGCAGCTAAATACAATCCAAAAACATGAAGAATTTCATTTAACACAATGTCTATGCAGAGAGGCTTTATGAGACACGTTAAAAAAATAAAAATGTTAATCCTTTGAAACAATAAAAAAGGGTAAATTACTTAAAACACTTATCATCAGTCTTATTATCAGTAATCTTATTGAACATTAGATTAGATTAAATTGTATTAAATATACTTTAATGGTCACAAACTGGGAAATTCACAACACGTGAAGGGTTAAAAGCTGTTCTTAATTAAAAAGGTGAAACAGTTCAGTTTACTGCAGGTTACAGATGAGTTTTTTTTTTTCTTTTCTTATTCTTACTAGTTTGTTAGGGTTTTCAGTTCTATTGAACACTGCCTGTTTCCTTTCTCTCTCTCTTTCTTTCTCTCTCTCTCTCTCGCTTTTTTTACAGACCAAGAGTTTTATAGATTAAAAAATATTTCTTCTCACATTATTTTGATAGTGTATTTGTAAGTTGGCAGTTGGCACATGGAGAAAAAAATGTACGATCACTTAGCTAAACATATACAGGATATGGATATTTGGTAATATGGCACAATGTGAGACCAGTGTGAGAACTTTAAACAGTTTACTAAAAAGTTTAGTAAACTGTTTATGCTAATGTTTTGCATGTTTTAACAGCTAATGGGTTCCCTTAATTATTATATTTGAATATTTATGAAAAGATTTTGAAATAAAATCCCATTACCGTGGCTGAGCTGTCATCGAAGCGAACACTATTAACAAAGTTTATAAAAGTTTTTAAAGATCAATTGATTTTGATGCAGTGTGGTGTGTACCAACTACAGGGGCATCACACTCCTCAGCCTGCCTGGGAAAGTTTTCTCCAAGGTGCTGGAAAGGAGGATCCGAGACTAAATACATAAATAATAAGAATATTGATTGATCAGAATCATCTGAGGACCACCACTTTGAGTTGATGAACCAAAATCTCATTTCTCTTAAAAGCATATTAAAAACTAAAAGCTTGTACAGTTTCTTTAAGCTGGTCAGTAAATGAGGCGGTTAGACATGTATGTGGTGGTGGTGGTGGGGGACTCCAGAGGGAAGGGGTTGTGGGAGAGGAAGTTGACGGGAGATAAGGCCCTCGCTTGGGGCTTCTGTCGTGTAATTCTCCTTCTAATGCAGCCGAGCTCTGGTTTCCCAGCTCAGTTCTGATTTGCACATCCTCTCCTGAGACTCAGCTGTCACAACCCTACCCCGCCATGAATCTGAGCAGCCGCACACATATACAGAAGAGTTCTTAAGTGTTTGCATGAGTGTGAGCATGTCAGCCAATAAGACTGAGTTCTGAGCCATGTGTGTCATTTTCCATGAGAAGCTCAGGCAGGCAGAGGCTAAGGCTGGACGAGTTCCTAGAAGGGGAGAAGATAAAGGCGCGGCAAGCTTTCCTCAGATCCATGTGCTTACAGTATCTATAGCCGTGTGTTGTCTTCCTGTCTGGCTTGCGTTTGTACATTCATAAAAAGACGTGAGGATACACCGTCTGTTGCAGTGTTTCACTATTACTAGAGGTATGCAAAAACTTTTGGTTCCAAGCTCCAAAAGTTGTTTCAGCTGAGAGAACCTTCATTTCAGCATCAGCAAATAAATTATCATTTCTTTTTTTTCTTTTTTTTTTCGAAAACATTATTTGGAAGGTAGTTTAAGAATAATAGAATAATTTGGGTTTTCCTTCTTCATTTTTTTTTTCCCCTTTTCCAAGCTTGTTCACATGATCAGAACAGCCACAAATCTGTTGGTATTTTTCTAGCTCAACAATTTACATCAGAACTGTGTCTTGTCATAAACCCATGGCAGAAATGATTTTCTCTTCTATAGTTTGCATCGAAAACTTTTGATTTTTTTTTTAGTAAATGTAAACACACGACTGAGGACATATAAACATAGAACAAAAAAAAAAAAAACCCTAAACACACAACTAAAGAAACACATATAAACTACCAAAAGAAACAAAAATGTACTGAGCTGAAAGGCTCATCCCAATTCCACCACAATTCCACGAATGAGCTCCAGCAGAACATCTCCTTTGTATTGGAGATGTTCAGCTGGAGCTAGGAGAACATAGGAGAACTCCTCTTCAGGTAGGAGAACAAATGGTGGAGGAGGTAAAGTGTGGTATCATCAGTCAACACAATAACTGAGATCATATGTAATTAGAAGTACGGAAACCGTCATACTGTCACCTGTGTGAATGTACACGATATGTAGGCCTCAAAAAGTGTGTTAGGTACCTGACATTTGTTACACACATAGTGTGTGTGTGTGTGTGTGTGTGTGTGTGTGTGTGTGTGTGTGTGTGTGTGTGTGTGTGTGTGTGTGTGTTCCAAAACGATCGAAACAGCCAAACAGACCACAACTGGAATTATTACATCTTTTTCGGTGTACATTGGTAGATTCATTATACTGTTAGCACTGTGTGAAAATAGGAATAAAACTGAATTATGATTGAGTGAAATAGTTTTTATTATGTGGATGATGTATAATAATGACTAAGGCTGGTTACTAGTATCTTGTGGATTGCAAACATCCATCTCGGAGTTGCAGGTGAATGGAATTGATAACCGTCAGCACAGCTTCTATGTTCCATTTGAGACTTCACGTGTGTGTGTTTGTCCAGCAGAGGTGTGAGTGACTCTGGCTTCATCTGCATTGCTTCCATGTTCTCAATTTTTAATATGTCCTACATTGATAATCACATGTGACCATATTTAATGTTACATAGCTCCCTCTGGTATGAAGTTATTACAACTGGCCAAGTCATCTATCATACTCTGTGTGTTCTCCCCTGCCCCCATACATATAATCACATCCTGTGATTTTACTGGTCAGCACTCACTGCAGCAGCACACTGCTTAATTATAAACATATCATGACATCATCTATCTCTCTGTCTCTCTCTCTCTCACACACACACACACACACACACACACACACAAACACACACACACACGTTTGGACCGCATGCAAGGTATTTTCAGTAAAAGAAGTTTTCAAGTTTTTTTAGGCACATTTTTAAAATACAGTCAACCTTCGGTTTTCGAACATAATCCGTTCCAGAAGGCTTTTCGAAAAGCGAGTTGTTTGAAATCCGAAGCTATTTTTCCCATTATAATTAATGTAAATAATTTTAATCCGTTCCAAGTCTAAAAAACAACTTCTTCTAAGTTTTTTTTTACTATTTTACACCATAAACTGCACCGTATACCGTTTACCATAAATAAAAAGGGGTAGAAATAGACACTGTGTTTTATTTTAATTAAAGATATCCTATCGAACTTTGAACGCGAATGCGCTACGGAGGAAGCATCCTGGGCATTCGAGTTCGCTCGGCTCCCGAGTGAGTCGTGTTCAGGTACGCTCGGCTTCTTTCGGTTTGGTCGACAGTCGAATTTTGGTCGAGTTCAGAGACGTAAAATTCTCGGATTTTCTGGTCAAAAACCAATTTGGTCGAGAACCGAGGAATGACTGTAATCAATGACTATGACATCGAACAAGAGATTGTTCGGTCACAACTGTGCTGGTCATGCAGACCAGCACAGGGGCGAGAGTAGGAGGCACTGGATTTGAAGGACAGAGGTTTATATTGTTGCCTGTCTCTGTGTCGGACCAGTTAAGACCTGATGACTTCACCACTGGCTACCAAACCACTCAACCAGTGTCAGCTGGGATACCCTGCAAAATTCCAATAGTGGTCATAGATTGTGGTTCTAAGACTTAGGTGGGTACTGTATTCTCTTGCTTACAACAACAACAACGACAAACATGAAGTTTTGTTACCTTAGCGTATTGGTGGTGTCACTGTCTGGTAGAGGTGGAGAAAATCTCACGCACACCAGACATTGTCAACTCCTTTTTCCATTTTTTACCGCTCTATAACACGCGACGCTCTTCCTTCTGGCGCCTTGCTATTGCGTCGCGGATATGACGTCACGGTCCGCCATATTGGGAGCTGTTCAGCCTGAGACGCATCCGTCCATATCCCATATGAAACTACCTCCTGAATGTGGTTTCAATCCGTCCCGCAAAAATCGGATGTCATGTGGTACGGGACTGTTCAGACTAAAAACGAGATATCCAATATCAATCTGGATGGGTTAAAAATCGGATATAGGTGACCAGTCTGAACAAGACCTAACGCCCGCGGGCCAGATGCGGCCCGCGTCCACATTTGGCACAGTCCCTTGAACAGTACCAACCCTAACTTGACTTCTATGCCGCCCTCCCAAACAACAAAATAACTGGAAAAGGTTCTGGAAGATAATAAATGCTAACAATTAGGCCCCCCTGCGATCGGCACGGTTTTTCTGTTATAAACTGACCAGAGAAGGGAAAAGTTATGTGGCTCTTACAGGAAAAAGTCTGGAGACCCCTGGTATAAAAGCTCCTCAGACTGCTTGCTAGAAGTTTTTAGGCTCTAGTCCCACCAACACCTACATGAGAGGAAATATCTTTCCGTATCAGCAGGTGGAATCAGTCGGTATTTGGCAGTCACAAAGAGACTGCAGATGTACAAGTTGGATTGATTAGCCAAACATTTTGACATAACTCATGCTCAACACTGTTATAGTCTCAGTTTGTTCTCAGTTGATGTTTTCCAAATGTCTATATCAATGTGAAAAATATCTTGTTTTGGAATGAATGGTAAAAAAAAATAAGAGACCTAACCCAGTTTTACACGCTCAAAAGTTACCTGTTCAAGTCAACTAGCAAAAACCGTACCTTATAATAAACCACTAAAACAAGGACCACAGAAACTTTTTGATAATGTCCCACAATCAATCGTGGGCCTGATTATTATGTATTGATCACAACCTTTTCTCTTTTGATTGACTAGATACCCTTCCCTGATGTTCCTAATAAAGTCCCTAATATGTCCCTAATATAATAAATATAATATAATATAATATAACATAATATAATATAACATAATATAATATATATAATATAACAATATAACATAATATTATTATTATAATATAATATATAATAAATAAATTATAATATAATATAATAAATATAATACAATAATAAATAAAGTCCCTAATATAATAAAGTCCTTAATGTCCCTAATAAAGTATCTATCAGTGTCTGTCTGTCTGTCTGTCTGTGGCTGTCTGTCTGTCTGTCTGTCTGTCTGTCTGTCTGTGGCTGTCTGTCTGTCTGGCTGTCTGTCTGTCTGTCTAATGTCACCCTGAGACAATGGGCATTTTTACAATAAACCCAATGATTATCTCATGGTGAACATAGAGGACTTTGATGGACCAAGGCCGAAAACACATGATTACGTCAACTTGTCTTCAGATGGATGGATGGATGGATGAATGGATGGATGAATGGATGGATGGATGGACACAAAGTAGCTACATTTCCTTCTTCTTGTTGGATTTCTTATTTTAACAAAATTACACATTTCGGTATTTTCAAATTAAAGGTAGACATACTCGTAAAAAAAAAAAAGAAAACAAAATTATCAAGATGTGGAAAGAAATTGAAATTACAGTAATGAGACACATCAATGAAGACTCAAATCATGTTTCCAGATGCATTGTTGAATATAAAAAGCATTATGTTGACACAAACACAAAAGACTATACCATGCAATTCTGTCATCAGTTGGTCTGAACCATTTTATAATTGGCTTTTCAAGCGAAGGTGTTGTATTTTATGTAACATAAGCCAGAGACCAATGTTATCCAGGTACAAAGACTCCCATTCTGGAAAACTTTTATCTGACTCATATTGATCGCACCATATTACACGGCTTTATGACCTATTTGGGGGTGCACCTGTATAGCGTTGAATAATGGAGGGTTCCTCTGCTGCTAAAGTTGAAATGGATATTCTTCAGTTGTGTGGTCATAAAAACTTTTGCAAAGTGCTATATTTTTATCCTCCTTAGCACAGAACACCAAGCATATGGTATCACGTGTATGTCTATTTCCTACCTCCAGTAGGGCGAGACATTATTATCAGTGTTTGTGCAAAATTTTAAGAAATTTAAATAAAAAAATTACAAAGGAATCCAGTGGCGACTATGACAAGATAAAGAGAGCTCTGGAGACGGAGGGACGACTGTTTGAGTGTGTCGTCGTGACCAATTAGAACTCACTAAATGTCAGGACACACTCCTGCTGCGTTTGTGGGGACCAGGCTTTGAGATCAGCATCGTAACAGCATGAAATTCAAAACTGAGCATCAAGAATTCTAAAGTTTCAACACATCAGTAGTTTGCAAATGAAGGATGTTGCCGTTGGCTTGACAACGCCGTGTGTCCAGCTTAGTGTTATTCTAATGAGCTCATAAGGAGTTCCGCTGCAGGTCATCTATCGAGAGTTTAGCTGGAGGATTAGAATTTTTAAGTGGCGACTGCATGTGATTAAAGAGAACTTGCTGCAATTACCACTTTTTCAATGTGGGCAGAATTTTTTTTTCTGAGGAAGAGGAACATCTCCAGTCCTGTCCCAGTCTGTGTGATGTTCTCCTGTCCATTTCCTGTTGTGTCCTTTCGATGGATCCGTCTCCAGATCAGGGTCAAATGAACTTTTTTGGTTTGTTTTTTTCTACACACAACTACATTCCGATGCATCTCTTCTTAAATTCACACAAAGCATTGCCCTGAGTATGTCTTGTTGAAATGCAGATGTGTTCAGATTTTATTTTGACATTGACTAGCATAACATCATCTGTAGGGACAAAATATAGAGAAAATATCGGCTGATCAGATTTTACGAGATATTTTTAAATTATTTTAAAAGCTATGGAAAAGATTTATAATCATGCAATAATTCATCTAAATAGAACTCAGTATAACACATTTATCAAAAGATCTAATTTCAGCAAAGGATTACTTGTTTCACTACCTGGAGACTGTATTAATTGTCAGTCGACTCATTTTACTAGTTTCCAAAGAAGTTTTGTTGAACTCGGTCCGGCTGCATCAGCATCAATAAGAGAAATACACAAATTCACGTTTTTCTTAGAGCCAGGTAAATTTATTATTCGGTATCTAGGATTAACATTCCAACAACATTTCATAATTTATGGACCACATATCCACAAATAGAACCATCCTCACAAAAAACACAGCATTCTTAGACATCGATGAAATAATAGAACCACTTTAAAACACTGTTTTGGTTTCAACTTATTACTCTGTGTTTTACCGATCCCATTCATATCATTCATGTCATCACAGTGGACAACCATAAATTAGGCCCTAAAACTTCTCAGATTATCACCGCTGCAGCCACACGTTCTGCTTTTACCATTCAAAATGATTTTAAACCTAAACAGGAGTCACGGTCTCAGTGCCTTGACATTACGTTCACATCCATTTATCATTTACATGCGTACAGTCTCCACAGAAGCCGCAGTCGCAACGGCGAGCTCCCTTCCATTTGTTAGTCTGCTGGAGTAAACACGCATGGAGTGTGAGGAAGAGATTTGTTCTTGACCTTCAAAACTTCTGTTTTCCCCACTTCACTATCGTAAAGATCGGTCAGATCTCACACAGATACAGCATAAGGAATATTCAAGCACACACACACACACACACACGTCCATTCTGCTGTGTTCTTACACACCCCGGACAAGGTGAATAGGAATTACCCAGAGGACCTTGCCAGAAACCTTCATACTGACACCAATGCCCTATGCAGCTCCTATAAGTGTGTGTTTGTGCGAAGCGGCACATGTGTGTATTAGTGTGTGAGAAAGAATGTTGGTGATGAACACGTGTGTCCTTTGAAACGTAATAGTCCATTTTGAAAATCTGCTACACAAAGCACATTCTAAAACTATGGCTGCTCCATTTAAGCAAACACTTGACTGGGTGTCTGTGGGTCAAGAGAGCTTTTTAAAATACATCGCCTCTCTCTCTCTGCCACCCACCCCCCATCTCTCTTCAGTGCGGGGCATCTGAAGGTTGACCCATGTCTAGCCTCGCTCCCTCCACCATGGCAGCACAGACTGGGGGTCACCATTCTTTTTCTATTTAATCTGGAGATATTAACTGTTTGAAAATGATAAATGTGACATTGGGAGAGTATCTGCTTGGGCTTTTTGCAATCAGAGGAAACGCTTCCCCTCTTCCCGTCCCAACCCTCAACCCCACCCCCCCACCCCCCACGCACCCAAACCGTCCACCAAACTTTTTCCAGGCTTGACGACCTTCCAGCAGGTAAAAAACAAATTAAGCACACAATGCTGTCTTGGACTCTGATCTGCAATCTGAGGTTGTCTCAAGGTCGAGCTTTTTTCATGGCTGCTGTACACACACACACACATACACACACACACACACAGAGACAGATGCATCCTGATAGGGCCTCCTAACCGTACAGTGATGCCTTTGGTGAACCGTTTTTCCTCTGATTAGTAAAAGCAGCAGAATCAAGAATTTTGAGTCAAGAGGAAGTCGGACAGTAATCAGGTTTGTCACGTTAGCCACACAACCTGGCAGAGGAGCATTGTCCCACCTTTCAACAATCTATTTTCACATCTTACCTCTAAAATCAACTAGCCATAGTTCCTGGGTCCTCCTAGTCATCTCAGAGTCCATGCATGATGGCTTGATATTGTTTTTTCAGAACACAGGAGGGCACAGATGACCGAGACACCTCCTTCCTTCTTAGAATAATCTTCTACTTCGCTGGTAGATAAAGTTCCATATTCTCAAAAGGAGTTTTCAAACATAACTTTATTGACAATTGTCGACAGGATGTGTGAAGGCGTCTGACGGTAACACAATCAACCATCAACCAACACAATCTTCTAGTGTCTTCTAGTGTCTGCAATCAGAAACACACCAAAGTGATGCTACTTCAGGGGTTTTGAAAGTTTACGTCTCAGGAAATAATTTACGATTCTAGAGAGAAAGATGACACAAATAAGTTCACAAAAATATTTGTAAAGAAATTATGTATGGGATGGTTCTCCAAGGTAAAGGTATATATATATATAGATAGATATAACGGCCACTTCCTATGGTAGGTGACTGATTAGGTTACTGAGCTCACAGAGGGAGAGGCGTTGTCCAGGACAAGTCACATAACCACAAGGCATCGTTTTTAAGAAACCTGGATTAGGTAATCTGAAGTTAGTTTAATTTAGTTTACTTTATCTGAACACTGTCACACAGAGTATATACAGTGGTACCTCTACTTATTAAATTAATTGGTTCCGGAAGAAATTTCGTAAGTAGAAACGCATTTTCCATGCAAATGCCCTAATCTGTTCCAAGCCCCCCAAAATTCCGAAATAAATGTTTTATAAAGGATAAAAATGCATTAAAAACATGCAACAAATACATGTTACAATTAGATTATTACACAATAAATGAGAGTTGTGCATGACGTAAAAAACAAAGAATAGAGTAAATAATAATGATGGTCATTAACCTTTTAACTGCTGTCCTCATTGTTTTTTACCCTCTTTGGTTCATGTGCTCCTGCCTCACCATGAACAACAGAGTGAATTCCAGTCCTCCTTCTGAACTTCTCCAACCACCCACGCCATGACTTAAACTCCTTAAACTTCCTTTAGTTTTAATAACGTGGTGATTGTAGATGCATTACGGCCATATTCTTTGGTGAGATCAACCAAACGCATCCCTTTTTCATGCTTTTCTATTATCTCTTGCTTTGTTTGTACGGACAAAAAAAACTCTTTTCTTTTCCTCTTTTCTCCGTCACTTTCTTGGGGTCCATAGTGAATACTCTAAAAGTTAATATATTTACGTAAAACTATCAGAACACCTCATGGGTCGAGGGCCGAATGACGAGGACGCTGCAGACACCTATGCAGAGTCCTTAGCCAATGAGGGACCTCCCCATTGGCTGAGAGGAGGTCCCTCTTAGCCAATGGGATGCCAGGATGCTAGGTAATAGCCAATGGCAGAGCAGCTATAAGAATGTTGCGTTCAGGAACCTGTGGGAGATGTGGGTATCAGCCCACACTGTATTTTTACCTTTTGTAACTCGAAATTTCTTTCGTAATTAGAGGCAATATCTTCCTGTTGAGGCGTTTCGTAAGTAGAAAATTTCGTAAGTAGAGACATTCGTAAGTACAATAAAAACGTATAGATGTTCAGATTATGATTGTGTGAGCCTACACCCGTGTTTGTTTGTTTGTTTGCTTGTTTGCTTGTTTGCTTGTTTGCTTGTTTGCTTGTTTGCTTGTTTGTTTGTTTGTTTGTTTGTTTGTGCTATTCATAGTAGCTTGAGCAAACAGCAAACATGAGAACAACTCGTCCATTGATCATCTGTCTCCTGTAAATGATCAAATTTACATTCAACATCAAAAACATCTAATCAGGAAGTGTCATTTCAATTAAAAAAAATTTTTTTTTCTTAAGATATTGAGGAGAGGTTATTGATTATGGTTGATATCAGGTCACAAATATACAGGTAAACATTGTGTGGTAGTCAACCTTCACTTTGCTCTTTGTAATCCTAGTTTTATTTTTAGTAAGCAGTGCATTGCATATTACACTGGCAACATGACGGCTGATGAAAAGATGCAGAAGAAGAGACGGGAGCATGTTCCTGTTTTCCACCCCAACCACCCACTTCTCAGCCACCTCTCCAACAAGCAAAGACAAAGCGGGTAATAATTACAAGGCTGAAGCACAATGCGGTGTCGGTTGTGGTGCCGGGAGAGCTGAGCTGTAGCTATCACACTGGCAGATAAATTCAACGCACAATTATTCATCCAGGGACGATGGCATGTAGATTAATGAGTTTGATAACCCGGAGCTTTGCACTGAGCTCCAGCTCCAGCATCGTCATCATCTTCGCCTCGCTTTCTCTTTCTTTCTGTATCTAGCTTGGTAATACTGATAGCAAAGGAATAGAATGGAGACGTGGTCATCGGTAGGTTGATTCCTTCACAAGGACGGATGAGGCTCGTCCTTCTGGTCCGTAAAGTTTGTACGTGATTAGGAGTTATAGTAACATCGCAAATTTTTTTTTTCTTTCATGATCCGTGCTTTCAAAAAATTGTGATTTTTCATTTGTTCTGGGGTTTTTTTCTTCATGTAATGTTACTTAATTCTGTTTCTTTCTTTTTTTTTTTTTTGTCAAGTGACGCTGATCCTTTATCTCATCCAATCGTTTAATATGTATAATATAATAATATATTAATAATATAATATATATATATATATAATATATAAATATATAATATATATATATATATATTATTAATAATAATATATATAGTAATAAAATATATTTTTACTATATTGTAAATGTATTGTACTGATTTTACTATTTTATTGCTTTTACTGCTTTTTATACATCATGGCCAGGGGACTACAGATGAAAACTAGCCTTCTGACTAATTCTGGCTTATTTAACCATGTACAATCATGTGTTTTATGAAATTGCATTGTCCCCTTCAAATAAACCAAACTAATAAAAAAATTTAAAAAATAAAAAAAGTAAGGGGGGCAGTGCGAAGCCCTGTTGCCTCACAGCAAGAAGGTCCTGGGTCCTTATCCACCTGAGGACCTGAGACCTTTCTGTTTTCTTGTTCTTTCTGCAATTATCTGGGTTTCTCCCTTCCTCACATGAACCAATAACATGAGAGACGGTTGATCATGTGACTCTGAATTGACCTTAGATGTGAGTAAAAATGGCTGTTGTCTATCCTTCCTCCCACCCAGAGTCAGCTGGGATGTGCTCCACACCACAGTGACCCTCCACAGGGTAAACAGTTAGAAAGATAATGGATGAAAAGACTTTATACGATATGTTTAATTCTGAAGTAATTTATAAATAAACTTGTTTTTTTTATGTTTTCTTTATGTTTGTACCTGTCTGTATTTTTCTTAGTGTACACATTACTTACCTCTCTAAGAACTCAATTCTTATGTTTTCTTGGATTTAAGTGTGCATGAGGGTGTTCTGGTATGTATGGGTGTGTGTGCAAGTGTGTGTCCACATGTTAATGTGTTTGGGGATTGCGGGGGCATAGCAGTGTTGAAGGGTTTCTTTCCCAGGATGGTCATAATGGATGGAGAGAGAGAGAGAGAGAGAGACTTCCCAGATGGCAGACAAAGGAGAGGATGACCTACACAACAACCAGCAACAAGACAAAAAACAACATAGCTACACGGGGGATTGTGTGTGTGTTTGTGTGTGCGTGTGTATGTGTGACCGTTAGATGGAAGTTTGGCAACAGAAATACAAATTTGTTACCTGAATTTCAAAAAGAATTTTCATCCAGCTCCCCGTGACCCTCGATATCGGATGAAGCAGTTGAAAATGAATGTATGGATGGATTCCTCTCAAGAAATTTCTAAATATGTTATGGAAATAAAAAATACATGCAATAACCCCTGGCTTCCGTTTTCCTACAGTTCACACATAATCACTTCTTGCACGAGTCCTAGTCAGCGGTCTGAACCGTAGCAGAGCAGCTATTCAGCAATAAAGTGAAAAATCTACCGTCACTCAATTAAAATCTTTGTGTTTGACTTCCTTTAGTGAGAGCTGAGGAGGGGCTCTGTGGCTTCGGGGGGGGGGGGTGGACATGGTAAACTGTGGCACATGGTCATTCCATCTGTGGCAAACACTTCATCATAGTTTGGTTAATGATGTAACCGAGTACATGAAATGTAGAGCTGGTTGAGCATGGAGATCTCAGCCAATCAGAAAAGACTATATGCTTCATAAAAGAAAGGCGATCCGCCCCAGAAAATTCCTGGATAAATGTGACTTGAATATAAAATCATAAAACACAATGTAAAATTTGCTTTCCATCAACCTCAGGAACAGACTCAGAACAGACTCAGGAACAGACTCGGAACAGACTCAGGAACAGACTCGGAACAGACTCAGGAACAGACTCAGGAACAGACTCGGAACAGACTCAGGAACAGACTCGGAACAGACTCAGGAACAGACTCGGAACAGACTCAGGAACAGACTCAGGAACAGACTCGGAACAGACTCAGGAACAGACTCGGAACAGACTCAGGAACAGACTCAGGAACAGACTCGGAACACACTCAGGAACAGACTCAGGAATGGACTCGGAACAGACTCAGGAACAGACTCAGGAACAGACTCGGAACAGACTCAGGAACAGACTCAGGAATGGACTCGGAACAGACTCAGGAACAGACTCAGGAACAGACTCAGGAACAGACTCAGGAACAGACTCAGGAACGGACTCGGAACAGACTCAGGAGCAGACTCAGGAACAGACTCAGGAACAGACTCAGGAACAGACTCGGAACAGACTCAGGAACAGACTCAGGAACAGACTCAGGAACAGGCTCGGAACAGAACATGGTTCCTCCTCATCACATTGATGAAGTTTCCTGTTACATGACTTTTGACAGATATCTGCTGAATAAACACAGAATAAAAGAAACTTTACCTTCAGACTCATTGGAAAGTCACATGATATGACTTTTATTCTGATTTGACACTCTAAATAAAATGACGCACCTGAAATCTGATCATCTTCTCCTCTGAAAGTCTTGTGATTACCTCTGGTTTGTATAGTTCCAGAGTTAATAAAAGTTCAAGAAATTAAAATCAGGATTTAATGTGATTTAATTTCCCTTTTGTCATCTTTATTTTTTATCCTTTCGTACCTTTACTGAACATTAATATGAGAATTTTAACATTGGCATATCCTCTTTATGACAAGAATTCATTTTTTATATTTTTAGTCTAAGAACAGATATTCCCATGAAAAGCATGCAGTTTGGAGATGAATATATTTTATTTAAAGGAGGGTCAAGTTTAAAACTAACCTGGTACTAATGGATTGGAAGGATTCTTTATTTCTGACAACTACATCAGAGACAAAAGCAAAACACACATGAATCAGTATTCATGTACACACAGCCACACTCAAACACACACTTCCTGTCAAACATAGACACCATTTAGAGCAGCAAAGTGCAGTCTCATCGGAGTGGCAGGCAGACATCCTGAATAAAATGGAGTGGCATTAATATTAATACCAGTAAAGTGCCTTTATAATCAGAAAGTGTCCGATCAGCCGTGTGTGTGTGTGTGTGTGTGTGTGTGTGTGTGTGTGTGTGTGTGTGTGTGTGTGTGTGTGTGTGTGTGTGTGTGTGTGTGCATAACCACACATCTAATATGTGAACACATACACATCTTTCATAGCCTGCACTCTCCCCAGTTGTGTTTCTGACGGACAGTAAGACGGGTGCAAATGGCATCCAGGTGTAATTAAAAAGTAAAGTTTAAGGTGTTTCTGTAAGAAACAGTACCATAAGCAGTATCCATATGCAACTGGCTTAGCAGACGTGAAATTACATGTGACGTTTTACACATTTTACTTAAAATGCATAAAAAGGTTAAAAAAAAGAACACACCAATGAAAACAGAAAACTAATTAAACCAGAGTTATAGGAATGAGAGGTTATCGGCACACCAAATAATAAAATACAATCAGTAGAAACGTAGGCATTGAGTTCATGCAACAGCAGATTGGTTTGACCAACTCAGATATTATTGAAATTTCATGAGAGGAGTGAAAAAAAAAAGAAAAAAAAAAGAATTAAAACTCTTTTCAGAGCTGCAGAGGAAATGTTGAAAGTGCAAATATTAAAGCCAGGTCAAGCCACAAAACGCTGATCCGTTTGAATTAGGATTGGCATCCTCACTGTGTACCTTTACATTTTGGAATTAATTAGAAAACATGCTCCTACAATAAAATAAATAGAGCCATTCAAAACTGAGGAGACTGCCTTTCCAGAAAATGAGGCCTTTAGAAGGTCAGCACTGAAATATGTCAGCACTACCCAGTCAAACTGTATTTTCTCATGAGGTACAGAAATAAAATACATTTCAAAAAAGGACAAACATGATCGAAGCCAAATGTCGGGGGCGTGGGAGGAGGACTAGGGGAGGGGGGGCACCAGAACCACACACACACACACACACACACACACGCTTTTTTCTCTTCCTTCCATGTGTGATTTGATGTGTCTGAATCCTAGCATCTTCACTATGCACACACACACACACACCCACACACAAACACACACACACACACACACACACACCGCCTACAGGAGGGAACAGACCTGGCTCTGAGGTTGTAAATAAAACGCTGGCTGATGTTTCCAAAGACGCTCCAAGGGGAGACGGCGAGCTCCAGAGCTGGCTGTAAAACAGTGAAACATTGTGAGAGGTGATGGCAGCAGCTATGAGACACAATGTTCTGAGCATTTCCAGATGGACCCCCAGCAACACCAGGTTTTGGAGCACCCGCTCCATGGCGGAAAGCACCGACTGCTCAGGTATTAACTCTTCCTGGAAGACATTTTGCAGGTGTAGAGAACCCAACCTGGTCTAACTTCAACCAGTTTGTACACACGGAGGCGCAATATTCAAACAATATGCAGGCTATAAATATGAAGTGTTGTGCAGATATTCATGGTCCCAAGAGGATGTATTATATGGTCTGTGGTCTTCTGACTCTTTCTCTCGTACCACCATAAGGTTGACCTTTCACATCTTGAATATACTGAAAACTCTAGGATGGATTGCTTTTAAAGGTGATGTTAAAATGACTCCTGGTCATTTTAGCATCTTTATTTATAGCGTCATTAAATGTCAGTCATTCTGTTCAGTTCTTTGGTTTTACGACCAAATACTAGAAAGGCACTCATGAAAGTATACAAAAGATTAATCTTTGCAGTCACACATATATGTTTTATTAATCATGCATCATTCAGCAGCTTTGTCAGGGTCATCAGCCACCACCACCACCACCACCACCAGTGACTGGACTCCAAAGAGGATCATTGTCTTACTGCTACTCAGAACTCCCTTTAATTTCAATCTCTTTGACAAATTTAAGCTTTCAAAGTCTTTATGACGTACCGATTATCACACATCATCTGATGTCATTTACTTCATCTACCTGTCTTTAATAGATA
The DNA here is from genome assembly GCA_013358685.1 of Antennarius maculatus. Lineage (NCBI taxonomy): Eukaryota > Metazoa > Chordata > Actinopteri > Lophiiformes > Antennariidae > Antennarius > Antennarius maculatus. The sequence continues at coordinate 28,505,787 of CM023606.1, forward strand.
GACGAATAAGACAAAAGTTAGTCTTATTCAATGTGAATCCAACAAGTTGAACATGATAAAATGTTAGCAAAAACGACATGAGCGTTGAGGTCAAATGCAACCTTGCGTAACAATAGCACTACAAAAACACATTGTATTGTTTATAAGAAGTAGCATCCCATAGAGTCATGTTGTTGGAGTCTGTCTTCATACATTTCTCAGCTAGCTTTCTTTGGGATTTTATGTTTTTTGTTAAATGCTGACATTCTCATTTAGAGTACATTTAGACCATTACCCTCCTAAGAAAACTATTATTAGCTGGCCATCCTACATTATCAAATAATGTCACTTTGCCGATCTATCATAACTTGTCATAACTTGAAAAACAATTTGCAGGAAATTAATGCTACATGTGCATCACTTGTCATTTTAACAATAGGATGCAAAAGTGGCGGTAAGACTCACTGAGAGATAAAGGTATTTCAGATGTCCTACTTTAGAGAGGGGACAAAGAAAAACAGAAAGGGAGATGAAGAGGGAGTGGTGGAGAGATTGAAGACCAAGAGAAAGAGCCAGTGAGACAGACAGCGTTAATGGCTATTACTGATTGAAAGGCAGCGTTTCTCTACAGAGAAGTGAGTGAAATGTTTCTGCCACTCTCTTTTACATGAACCAGATCATGCTCACTCTGAGACAGGTCAAGCCTTTCCACGTCTGCAGGCTCACTTATACATTTGTCTTTAAGAGCAGGTGAACATCAGCTGTGATGCGTCTCAGCTAAAGGTCTCCTCAGGAGGCTGTAAATATTCTATCTGCCTGCCTGTCATTGGCCAGAAGTGAGAAATCCTAATGAAGCATGAAGGAAAGATCATTCTCTATTCATTAGACACCATAGCCTCTGTCATCGGAGACCTCAAATATTTATCAGAATTGAAAAAAGCATTCAGTGTTATCAGTGGTAATGTAAAATGAAGCAAAATAAGAATTAAAAGAATGAAAACGAATATGCACATGAGCGGAGGCTTTCTAATAACGACACCATGACTTGGTTATGGAGGCGGCATTCTGGTTGGCTGGTTTATTTTGCTTGTTATTAGATCCTGGCAAAACAATAATTAATCTTATAATTTTCTTTTTTTCCTGCTTTTCCTGGTAACACAAAGAAATTAAAAGAGTGCCCTTGGGCTGCACAGTCCTACTGTAGTGATTAAAAACAGGAAATTGTGATGCATAAACTATTAGACAAAGCTGTAGTCAGATTCATTAATTTCCTCCATTTCTAAGGGGTGACGTTTTTTTTCTTAAAGCAACAAAGGCTTTAAAATTAAGATGCATCTGGAAAGTGTGTGCACCGATAACAAAGCTTGTGCAGAAAAGTTCATTCTGATCAAAAGACTTATATCAATAATTATATACATTAGCAAGAGTGCAAATTGACTGGCCGGATTTTTGCCCCAACATTGCCCTGGGTACAACTGGCACCACTAGAAGGAAGTGGAAGATGGTGGATGTTCTGTTGATCCAAATGCACAGAGCCATGGTGACTCTGCTGGAGCTCGAGGGTTCATCCTGTCACTGCGTCAGAGACAGACCAAACGTTGGAGCTCCGCTGAGGTGAACTCGCCCTGACCAAGCAACAGCAGCTGGCAGACAGACCTCTACGCTGTCCAGGCTGTAGCCGAAAGACCGGGTCTGCTTGACGACACTGCCAGCAGAAACCCTAGCCTTGTTTGGATAATGATCTAGCTCTATACAGCAGCAAGCCTAGATAGCCCACTGGTGTTCTCAAGAATTGTCCCCACTTTTGGTAACCACTGCGCTGGACAGTAGCCATCAGAAGTCCCTACTAGTAAAAGATGTCGGTCTCCAGAAATAACCCGGTGGTCTTCAGTCTAAACCAACCAGATAAAGTCAGGTGGTCTAGTATGGTGGCAGACATTAGGACCAGTGTGAGCCCCCAGCTCCCCTCCCCCAAAACAGGCAATAGGCAAAATCTAGTGTGCCCATTGTCTGCTCGTTGACTCTAGCCAATCCAGAAACACAATACAAATGACTTTTACAGATTTTGATGCTGTAGCTACAAGCATGAACACACATGGGAACAGACCCAACCCAATGAAGACATATTGGTGTCATGTTCTGCTGTACATGTGTAATTACATTTCTTGGAATGGTCTTGATTATCACAATCAGGTGCTGAGACAAAATAAACTTTAAAAAAAACTCTAAAACAAACTCTAAATGCTGACATTTAATCAAACAAGATAGCTACATAGTCATCACATTAGTGTAGTTTAAAATCCAAGACGAACATATCCAACGATAATCTATAATCAGAAAATAGATCAACCAGGATTGGGATATCACACGCTTTTATTTTGAATAAATCAACGTATACATTAAGAAATCCTGTACAATATGATGAAGGGAAGAGAAGTACAGTAATTAAAACATCAGATACGGAGACTGTATATGTTTGAGGAGTGAGTGTAGAGACAACACTGGCGCAATATGAACCGATAGCTTCCTGATAAATCCAAGAAATGTGCCAAAAAATCTGTTTTCAGTACTGGAAACATCACCGTGTTCATAAAAAAGTGACTGAATATATATACCTTCATGCAGATCAACTGTAAATCTTAATCACCTCTCTGTCCAAGACCCACTTTGGTAAAATGTCATTAAAATCTGTTGTTGTTTTTTTTGACTCACAAACAGATAAACAAACAGACACAAGGACGAATTGTGATGAAAAAAATCTTGTCCTTGGCGGAGGTAAAACTCAGCCGTGTGCTCCTCGAAGGTTGCCACTGGACTTTCATTAAGTTTGTGTTTATATTTTTATTCATTTTCTTCTTATCCATTTTCTTCTGTCTCACCTTAGCAGATTACCATGACCTGGATGAGTGAAGACCAGCACACACATCAGCCTTCAGAATGGTTAAGAATGGAGAATGTTAATAGATAGAATGCATGTGGCGCTAAACGATACACCTTTTTGTCTTTAGTTCCACCAAAGACCGGTCCAATCCATTTAGTTACTCATTTGGAGGACATTGCTATTAATGTCGTGCACGACTTTGTCATCACTTCCTGGTGTTTGTTTATACATTTGGAGTTCTCAATTATTATATAATCATTCTCGATTATATGTCGGTTTTCAAAAAAAAAATAAAAAATACACAGAAAAATAAAACATCAAGTTTATCTTTTTATTCCACTTTACGTCTGCAAAAGATACTGGAATCATAAAATGACAAGTAAACTGTTAAAAGCACATTATATCATGTTACTGTACAATAAATCAGAATAAAACATATAATATCATATTATTAGCCCGTAGCAACCCCTGTGACCCACGATGAGGAAAGAATGTTTTTTTCTGTAGTATTTTAAAATATAAAATGTAATTGTTTGTAAGCTTAATAAAGATTTGTATTAACCAAATATTCAAAATGCATTAATCAATAAAGTTCAGTACAGACGTGGGAATCTTTATGTTCCGTTTAACCTGGAGACGAGTTCATTTGCGTGATTTTTTTGACTTAGGTTGCGTCTCCAAGAAGCGATTAACGACGTAAACTTGGGTTTTATCCGTAAATAACACACAACACAGAGACACGAACATGGATATCATTTTCTCTTTTTGTTAAACAGATGTCTACATGCATATTTACCCAATCTTGGATCCTCACCGTCTCTTTTTGAGCGTGCAGAAAAGCAGAGAAGACTCAGTGTCTCTCCTTCAGGACTGTTTTCATCAGAATTTAAAACGGAACGTCTGAAGTCCTCATCAGCACAGAAGTCTGAACGTTCATTAAGCTGAGGCCCCAATTAAATGAAAAAAGCTGCTTTTATCAACACAGCACATCAACACACAGACACACACACTCATACTCATACCCTCTCGTCCCTATCCCCGTGAGCTTCAATCCATCGCTGTAACTTGTGGACAAAAGGGACCAGAATTTCTTTGGAGTGTGTACGAATGAAAAAAAAAAAAACTCACGATGTCTCGACTTGTCAGGACAGCCGGGGCCCCAGACAAGTCCCTAGCGCTAAAGGGGGCCTCTGTGATCTGATATCTTTTTAATTAACGGTATCCTATTCAGCCACTTGAAGGAACAAAAATAAAAAGCGAAAGAGAGAGAAAAGAGGGAGAGACTTAAGTTTTGACAGCTCTAATTAATGTTCACGGAGGCAAGAAATAAAAAATATTTTAAAAAAAGCTGAAGATGAGCTCATCTCACAGCAGAATGTTGAAGGATTCATTAGACAGGCCGGTCCATCTGAGAGACATCAAACACTCCTCTCGCCCCCTCTTCTCATGCTTTTGCTTTTATTTTTTATTTCTTTATTTTTTATCTTTCTTTAAACTCATTTTTGCAAGAAAGTGATGGAGAAAAAAAAATATGGAAAGAGGAGATGAAAAGGAGGAGGATGAGAATGTAAAAAAAATAAATAAAATAAATACAAGCAGAGAAGAGGAAACAGGGATGGGAGGATAGAAAGGAGGGAGAGATGCAGGTGGGGGGGAGGGGGGGGCTGCCACTTCATAGCAGGGGAGATGAATGACTTTTTACCTCTGGACACTGGGCCGTAATGAAACCTCCAGAGGCCAAACAATGCCATCTCTGACACACACACACACACACACACACACACACACACACACACACACACACACACACACACGTAATCACACACACACACGCACAAAAGCAGACGCTCCACGCAGGTACGCTCACGCGCACGCTCGCACACAAACACGGGACTACATATGGACGCTTCCCACATTCATGAACACACAGATTGTGTGTGTGTGTGTGCGCACACACACACACACACACACACACACACACACACTCACACACACACAAATATGTCACATCTTTTTACTTCAAGTCATATTTTAGTTGATTTTTAGGAAATCGTCGCCGACCCCGCCCTCCATGACATCTCATGACCCGCCCACGTCCACAGCAGATCAGTGTCTCTTTGGTCTGAAGGATTTAAAGGCTGCAGATATGATTGCTGCCTATTATTATGGGATGTTGTAGAACCTGCTTTTAACTATAAAGCGTCGCCACCACTGGAATGACTGCGGGTCTGCTTCACTAGGGAGACTCTGTGTGTGTGTGTGTGTGTGTGTGTGTGTGTGTGTGTGTGTGTGTGTGTGTGTGTGTGTGTGTGTGTGTGTGTGTGTGTGTGTGTGTGTGTGTGTGTTTTCTGCTTTGTTTGTGGGTGACATGACTGATGTGTTTGTTCTGTGATGAGGAGGAGGAACATCTCAATCTGTTTTACACACACAGTGAGTGATGTGATCTCAACCTAAACTTAAGACTAAATATTGTGAAAAGTTGATCTTTGCAGCCGTGATTTCCTTTGAAAATCTTTTTTTTTTTTTTTTCCCCCCATGACGGTAGAAGTTTAATGCTGACCTGTGCTGTTTGCCCCTCTTGAAACAATATTTCCTGATCCTTCAAAATACCACACAATAAACTCCCATGGGTCCCTACAATGCTTCAGTGGTGGAAATAAATTGTCCACCAAAAAGCTATATTAAGTCCAGGTGTCACCAGGTCACGGCCCCGTCCCGCTCGGTTCATGATGATAACCTTTAATCTGCCCAACTTCTTCCAGAGCTGAGCGGGTCGGAAAGTTTTTGGGGAGGGCCGTGATTGATTCCTTTCCAACTTCCCCAAGCCTGTTCCTGCCTGTGTCTGCAGAGTCAATCACAGACGGCGAGTGATTTATTGGCACCGCTGGCATTTCAGTGGTACGCCACCACCACCACCACCTCCCAGTCCATCCATCCCTCCCTCTAATGCGCTCAATTAATGCATCAAGGCAAGCATTGGGTTATCGTTCCCCATCCTCCTCCAACCTCCTCTCCTGCACTCCGACGTCCCTCCATCCCCTCTCCATCATTCTCAATTAAAGGGGAGCTGCATGGGTAGCTCTTATCTGCTCTTATGAATATGCAAGCACCTCTTATCCGTTTGCCAGCGTTAGGTAAAATGGTTACCGTGGCGCCACGCGCTGCATAGAAATGACTCCGTGTTTAAGGTCTGAATGGTGACACAGTCGCATGAAGTACTTCAGTTCACCTGATCCTTTTATCGCTTGTATTTCACACACTGATGGTTGATGTAGTCCTGAATATACTGTAAAGATGTTTGGTCGGTCCATAAATGTTCTCTTATTTCCTTTTATTTATTTCTGAGCCTCATATTGTGGATGCAGCTTTAGCTCAACACTGTTGTCCAACAGGCGTAGACTTAATCTTGGGTTGCACTTATACATATATGTATGTATATATATCTTGAGCAAAATATAATAATAATTGTTTTTTTATCAATGGAAAAATAACTACGATATGTTAGTTGCACTTTAGATTACAGTGTAGCAACGTGTCAAGTTTTTTTTTTGCCATCAATCCAACTTTACAGAATGGATTTCCAGATATTTTATGCATATTTAAAATTGATTTTTTTTTAGCCGGAAAAACTGTTAGAAAAGTGTCAAAAAATAAAAAAAGACACTTAAATCAAGATGATAATTTCAAATTCATATTAATAGGTTATTACACCACAGATATAGTTTTTTCTTTGATGGTGCTCGTTGGTTAATAAGTACGGTTAACTGTACATGATGTAATGTATGCAACAATTCATAAAAAATACAAAGGATAATGGTAACAAATTTGGATCTCATGATTTAAGATAATCAGGATTTCTTATCACTATTCCCCCCCCCCCAAAAAAAAAACAAAGAATCAGCATACAGGCGTTAGTTTCAGGAACAAAGGTGTCGTCCATGTTTCTGTTATTTTCAAAGAAAGATAAAGGGATTTTTTTTTTTTTTTAATTCCGTTGACAACAGATGCAAAGCAAATCTTGAATTAACCATTACACAAAAAAAAAGAGGTATTTTTATAGTTTTGTGAGTGGAAAGAGAGAAGCGTCATTAGTGTTAGATCATTAGTTTAGATCTTGTTTTAAACACATCTAGCAATCAGTCGTACTTTTAAAAGGAGATAATCAAAGATAGAGATTTTTCCTTCAACAACACTGGAAGAGGGTCGGGATGTTACTGAAGACTGTCAGGCATGGGCAACAGCGCCATCTATAGGATATTAAAGAAACTAAAAGAGTAAAAATGTAAAAAAAATTACACCTTCCATGATTCTTAGTAAAACTTGGTGGAGGAATAGAGGAATACTATGATAATGGGTGGAAGATGGGAAATGGAAAAAAAGTGGTAAGAAAAAAAAATGAATATAGAGCAGTGAGAAATTGTCTGTAAGGTAAAAAGAGGAGGAGGAGGCAAAGAAGAAAGAAGGGAAGATCACAGGGAGAGGAATGAGGAGAGAAGAGAAGGCAAAGAGGAATGGAATGTTACCACACAAAGATAAATCTAAAAAAAAAAAAAAAAAGTATGTTTATTGCAGAAATGTGAAGACAACATGTGGAGAGACTGAGAAATAAAGCGAGATGAGAAAGAATGTGAGGAAATAAGTGGAAAAAAATCAAGTCAACTTATATGAAATTGAAATAATAATAATAATAATAATAATAATAATAATAATAATAATAATAATAATAATAATAATAATAATAATAATAATATGTCAAATAATAGTGCATTGGTTCTGTGATCCTTCCAGTAAGTTTGACACGCAATTGAAGCCTCAACCCCCCCCCCCTCCCCGTCTGTCTGATCAGTTTGCCTCATTACCCCTACAGACCAATGGAGGGCTGTTCCACGTCAGGGGCAATATTTGGGGGGGGGGGGGCAAGGATGGAGGTGGGCCTGCAGGCCCGGCGTCACTCACATCAGCACAAGTGTCAGTGAACGTGACGTATGTCGAATATGTATGTGAGAGAGACGGACATGATCACACACACACACATACACACACATATACACACATACACACACACGTAGTGCTTCTTCCTAGCCAGGGGCCCACCATTGGCTACCCCCCCCATCATTTCACACACTTTAGAGCTGTAGCCTCAGGCAGCCAACAAGCCAACCCGCTGCTTCACAACACACACACACACACACACACACACACACAGTGGGTGTAAACACAGGATCCCCATCCCTCTTCCATGCTGACTTTAATGAGCAGGACACAGATACGTATGGACATGTTTGTGTGTTTTGTTTGGAATATAGGCCAAAGCATTTCCTGTAAATCACACAAATGACTTGTGATTCCGTCGACGTGCACACTCTTGTAAAAAAAAAAAAACAGGAGGGTGTTTGTTGTTTACCAACAGAACAACACGGTTCTGCGATCTGCGGTGAAGCCAATCTGGCGCCGCTCAGTTATATTCACACAGTTTTCAGTCAAAGGTCAATGAAATTGTTATTCAAATGAAGACTGGAGCGATAGAATGGAAATGATGACTAAATGTTTTATTACTTTACGCTTTTTTTTTTTTTTTTTGGCTATTACAGAAAAATAATTTCAAAATGTTCTGCTTCACTCAAATGCACCACTTCCTCTTGAGGCCTAAACTTTTATATTTATAGACAAGCGTGAAAGTCACATCACGTTTGCAGCGCTTCAACCAATAATCATGTTTCCAAAATGGTGAACTTTTGTTCTTGAATGCTGTAAAAAATGTTTAACGTAGAGATGAGCATAGTTACAAATCCATCTGGGTCTTATGTAAAGAATCAAATATCAATGATCCTGTATCATTGATGCAAAGTAACATCACTGCATAGGCTTTTATCGTGACATGTGTGTGAAAATTTGGAGTTGGAAAAATGTGCACGGAGTCTTTCACATCAGGAGAGGCTAATGTTTAAATGATGATATTTAGTAATCATTAAGTCTGCTTTTTTATCCACCTACATATGAAGCAAAGATGTTGTTCTGTGTTGATGATCCTGATAACACCAGTGTTTGATTTCATCATGTTGTCTACTTTCTGTACGCAGTAAACCCGAACAAAGTTCTTCTTCTTCTTTTCCTTTCGGCTTTTCCCTTCAGGGGTCACCACAGCGAATCAATTGCCTCCATCTAACCCTGTCCTTTGCATCCTCTTCTCTCACACCAACTACCTTCATGTCCTCTTTCACTACATCCATAAACCTCCTCTTTGGTCTTCCTCTAGGCCTCCTGCCTGGCAGTTCAAAACTCAGCATCCTTCTACCAATATATTCACTATCTCTCCTCTGGACATGTCCAAACCATCTCAGTCTGGCCTCTCTGACTTTATCTCCAAAACCTCTAACATGTGCTGTCCCTCTGATGTACTCATTCCTGATCCTATCCATCCTGGTCACTCGCAGAGAGAACCTCAGCATCTTCATCTCTGCTACCTCCAGCTCTGCCTCCTGTCTTTTCCTCAGTGACACTGTCTCTAGACCAAACAACATCGCTGGTCTCACCACAGTTTTGTACACCTTTCCTTTCATTTTAGCTGAAACTCTTCTATCACACATCACACCTGACACTTTTCTCCACCCATTCCATCCTGCCTGCACACATCTCTTCACCTCTTTTCCACACTCTCCATTGCTCTGGACTGTTGACCCTAAGTACTTCAAATCCTCCACCTTCTTGATCTCTTCTCCCTGTAACCTCACTCTTCCACTTTGGTCCCTCTCATTCACACACATGTACTCTGTCTTACTGCGGCTAACCTTCATCCCTCTCCTTTCCAGGACAAACCTCCACCTCTCTAACTTCTCCTCCACCTCTTCCCTACTCTCACTGCAGATCACAATGTCATCTGCAAACATCATAGTCCATGGAGATTCCTGTCTAACCTCGTCTGTCAGCCTGTCCATCACCATAGCGAACAAGAAGGGGCTCAGAGCTGATCCCTGATGCAGTCCCACCTCCACCTTGAACTCCTCTGTCACCCCTACAGCACACCTCACCACTGTCTTACAGTCCTCATACATGTCCTGCACTGCTTAAACATACTTCTCTGCCACTCCAGACTTCCTCATACAATACCACAGTTCCTCTCTGGGCACCCTGTCATAAGCTTTCTCCAGATCTACAAAAACACAATGCAGCTCCCTCTGGCCTTCTCTGTACTTCTCTATCAACATCTTCAAAGCAAATACTGCATCTGTAGTACTGTTTTTTGGCATGAAGCCATACTGCTGCTCACAAATGCTCACTTCTGCCCTTAGTCTAGCTTCAACTACTCTTTCCCATAACTTCATTGCATGACTCATCAGCTTTATTCCTCTGTAGTTGCCCCAACTCTGTACATCTCCCTTGTTCTTAAAAATGGGAACCAGCACACTTCTCCTCCACTCCTCAGGCATCTTCTCACTATCTAAGATCCTGTTGAACAACCCAGTCAGAAACTCTACTGCCACCTCTCCTAGACACTTCCAAACCTCTACAGGTATATCATCAGGGCCGACCGCCTTTCCACTCTTCATCCTCTTCAGTGCTCTCCTCACTTCATCCTGACTAATCCTTGCTACTTCCTGGTCCACAACAGTCACTTCTTGTCTTTGTTCTCTCTCATTTTCCACGTTCGTCAACTCTTCAAAGTACTCTTTCCATCTTCCCATCACTCTACTGGCACCTGTCAATAGATTTCCATCCCTATCCTTAATCACCCTAACCTGCTGCACGTCCCTCCCATCTCTGTCTCTCTGTCTTGCCAGCCTGTATAGATCAGTCTCTCCCTCCTTACTGTCCAACCTAGCATACAAGTCATCATAAGCTTCTTGTTTGGCCTTTGCTACCTCTACCTTCACCTTACGCTGTATCTCCCTGTACTCCTGTCTACTCTCCTCAGTTCTCTCAGTGTCCCACTTCTTCTTAGCTAACCTCTTTCTTTGTATGCACTCCTGTACCTCCTCATTCCACCACCAAGTCTCCTTATCTACTTTCCTTCCAGATGACACACCAAGTACTCTCCTACCTGTCTCCCTGATCACATTAGCTGTAGTTGTCCAGTCATCTGGAAGCACCTCCTGACCACCCAGAGGCTGTCTTAACTCCTCCCTAAAAGTCATGCAACACTCTTCCTTTTTTAGCTTCCACCATTTCGTCCTCTGCTCTGCCTTTGCCCTCTTCATCTTCCTCACCACCAGAGTCATCCTACACACCACCATCCTATGCTGTTTGGCTACACTCTCACCTAACACTACTTTAAAGTCACTGATCTCCTTCAGATTACACCGTCTACACAAGATGTAGTCTACCTGTGTGCTCCTACCACCACTCTTATAGGTCACCCTATGTTCCTGCCTCTTCTGGAAGAAAGTATTCACTACAGCCATTTCCATCCTTTTTGCAACGTCAACTACCATCTGTCCTTCTGCGTTCCTCTCCTGGATACCAAACCTGCCCATCACCTCCTCATCACCTCTGTTACCTGCACCAACATGTCCATTGAAGTCTGCACCAATGACAACTCTCTCACTTCTTGGCATGCTCCGCATCACTTCATCAAAGTCCAACCAGAATTTCTCCTTCTCCTCCAGCTCACATCCCACCTGTGGAGCATACCCACGAACAACATTGAACATCACACCTTCTATTTCTAGCTTCAGACTCATCAGTCTATCCAACACCTCCAGGACATTCTTGACAAACTCCTCCTTCAAGATAACTCTTACTCCATTTCTCTTCCCATCTACACCATGATAGAACAACTTGAACCCTGCTCCTAAACTTCTAGCCTTGCTACCTTTCCACCTGGTCTCCTGGACACACAATATGTCTACCTTCCTCCTCTGCATCATGTCAACCAACTCTGTACCTTTTCCTGTCATAGTTCCAACATTCAACATCCCTACTCTTAGTCCTATACTCTTGGCGCTCCTCTTCTCTTTCGTGTTGCGAACGCACTTTCCTCCTCTCCTTCTTCGACCAACAGTAATCCAATTTCCACCGGCGCCCTGTAGGTCAACAGTGCCGATGGCAGTCGTTGTTAACCCGGGCCTCGACCGATCCGGTATGGAAGTCATAGGTTTGATTCGCATCTTTGATTTGGCAAAAGTTTTACGCCGGATGCCCTTCCTGACGCAATCCTCTGTATTTATCCGGGCTTGGGACCGGCACAATAAGACACTGGCTTGTGCCCTCATGCGGCTACATTAGTAGCAGTAAACCCGAACAAGTTCAGAAAACTCACAATTTTTGTGGCAACTGATTTACATAAAAACGTTTCAGTTATGCTGATAATTTTTTTTGAGTTACACTATACACTAGTACCTCTACTTACGAAATTAAATGGTTACTGAAGAAATTACGTAAGTAGAAAATATTGTAAGTAGAGACATTCGTAAGTAGAGGTACCACTGTACTTAAAAAATATGTATTCTGTTGACTCAATCCGTACTGTAAGTGCAATATATATTTTTTTAATTCCTTCAACCTATTATACTACGTCTTCCTCATACTTAAATGATCTGATTGATTGATACTTCATTCATTCATTCATTCATCTTCTGCCGCTTCATCCGCCGTAGCGGGTCATAGGGAGCTGGAGTCTATCTCAGCTGGCATAGGGCGTGAGGCGGGGGACACTCCGGGCACGACGCCAGTGTACCGCGAAGCCACACACAAAGACGGACAACCATGCACACACACACTCCCTCCTACGGGCTGATTGATACTTATAAAAACCAAATGACATACACTGTTTATGTGGGGATTTTTTTTTTTTTAACCAGACTTCATTAAACAAAGTTTATCTGCAGAAAAAGAAGGACATTTTTTCCATTATTTGACATTTCTTCAGTTTATTTTCTTTTCTCTTTTTTTTTTTGCTTTAGTCTGAGTTTTACTTTACTTGTCAAATGTCAGCTGCTTGTTGATTTGTGGTTTGCACGAGGCACTTAAGTCTTCTGCCCTTAAACACGTTCACCGAGGCATTTTCATATGCTAATTACAAATTGCCTGCATGCGCTTCCAATTTAAGGTCAAAATACAATTCATCAACACAGTCAGGTGGGTAAGAACAGTCTGAGCTGTTAGCGCACGTTTTCATGAATACCACGTAGTGCAAGAACAAATACAAGAGATAAATCAGAAAGCGTTGATGCGTTGAGGCTCGGTGTGAGTAGAGTACAGCGCGATAATGAAAAGAAAAAAAAACTAAACTAAAAGATGTTGCAGTGTTGCGTAGAGTTGAGGAACGCTGCAGAGTAGATTGATAATTCGCTGTGGGTCGGTCCAGCAGTGACCCCCCCTTTCAGATTAACACGGTTATTTGATCCGTTGAAGCCACAGTTTTGTTCCCTCTTAGTTCTACTGGATTTATGCTGTGTTGGATGCAACGTTAATGTTCTCACTTTATTGTTTAATGTATCTTTAAGCACATTATTAAAGAGGTATTTTATACTAATATGAAACCCAAGCTGTCAAGATAAAAAAAAATTATTCATTCATTTTCTGGAGCTGCTTATTCTGCTTAGGGTCTCGGGGGGGGGCGCTGGATCCAGTCCCTGCTGACTTTGGGGGGCGAAGTGGAGTGAACACCACTTTTATTGCATGGCCACATGTAGACAAAGTAAACGGTTCACTTGTATTATTATTATTTAGTTAATCTTGTCTAACATGTTTCATATTCAGATGTCTTCCTGTTGCTGATCCTCCATTATAACCATTATAATTCATCTGGTTCCCATCGGCTATGGCCATACCATATAAACGATGAGAAAAACACCTGCGATGACCGATAAAACAAAACTGCTCCAGCTGAGATTTGAATCAAGAACCTCCGTCTCTCACATCTCTATCCCTGTTCCAACCAATTAAATAAAAGAATATTCTAAACCAGTTGCACCACCTTCAGATCCAATCAGACATCCTGTCAAGTATTCAGACCCAACATCTTGGTCTGAAAAAGACCAACATGTCTGGTCCTCCTGAGGTCACAGGACAAAAATTTGGACTCTTTAACTCCTTATTGGCTCCTCCAGTCCATCCCATTCCACAAACACCTTAAAGTTCATCTGAACTATTCTCCACACCTTCACACAGCAACTTCATCATCCTTTTTGAATCGAGCTACTCAATATTCTCTGGCTTCTGCTGTCCTGGACTCGTCATGGGGGAGGCCGTGCATCACTCACGTGGTAAATCTACCCATTTGTATTGGGTCTAATATCCTCCAAGGTAAAGACAAATCTAATGAGCTTCATCCTGCCACCACCACCCCCCCCCCCCCTGAATGGGATGAAATGAATTTAGGCCATATTAAATTCATTTGGATCATTGCCATGTCTGGCCTTATAGCCAGTCTAATTTATTGTGGTCACCGCAGAACAAGTTGGGGATATCAAGTCTCCAATTCGGTTTCCGAGTTTTTACATTCCACTCTGATTGAGGAAGAAATTTTTTCAAAAAAAACAAACAAACAAACAAACAAACAAAAAAACACTTCAAATTATATTTTACACCAAAAGCCCTACTGTGTTTCCAGGAGTCAGTTACAGCATCCAGCATAAAACAGACCAATAACACCATCAGGCAAATCAAACCATCCCCACTAAAGAAGATCACAACCTAACTTTCTATTTTCATTGACTACCAGCTGGTTTTCTTCTTCTTCCTCCTGCTCTCCTGGGATCTCATTTCTCTTTTTAAAATTGTATTTTCCGTTGTCTCTGATATAACGGTTGCTGGGCAATGGTCAGTGAGGTCTGATTAACTGCTTTAGCCTGGTCTGAATATGGCTCCCATATTTCCTCAGCTTTTGAACCTACAGCACATAATCATAGAGTCTTATTGGACCATACATTCAAACATTGTCATTTGGCCTGCGACATAAACCCCCCCCCCCCCCCCCGCCCATGCCCGTGACCTGGACACCTATGGCTCCATCCTCTGTTTTTTCCAAAGTACCTTGAAATATCAAATGCATATTTCACATTTCAGCACAATGACCACCTACAAAGTATCAACACACTTCATCTGGAGCTGTAATTGCTTATACTAAATCACAGACGCTTGTAGACACAAATTGGTCCGACCAAGATGAGCCAATCTGGGAGGGGGGAAAAAAAAAAAAAAAAAAATCTTTCAGGGCTGCACAAAATTACACACTGGAATATGTAGTCACACACACACACACATACACACACATTGGTTAAAAGCTAGTGCAGAGTGGCTGCAGAGGTGCTGAGGTTTCTATTCTGGAGCCTAATGGAGTGTTTGCTACCATGTTTACTGGTCTTAAACATGTCATAAACAAGCCTAATAGGGGTCAGCTCTGCATGTCTGGGGTCAGCGCCGGCATCAGTGAGACGGAGCGAGGAGGAACGTGATAAAACCTTCACTACTTCAGAGCGTATGCACTTATTCCTCATATATGTGGATGTCATATATCACGCATGGAATAAAGCGTGAAGTGGGAAAACACTGTCTGTCTGTCACCTTGTAAATGTCACATATTGACATTTACAAGGACAATTATAAAGAATAGAGGTGGATACTTCTTACAAGTGTTGCACTGCAATAACTTTCAAGGTCAAGGTTCAGGTTGCTGTTGGATACAAAATCCATGCCAACTGCAGGCTATTAAAAGGAGGAGATGTGCATTTTAATATTCAGTGTCAAAGGTTACGTTTGTCTAAAATATGGTATTTTATTTCACATCCAGGTTGTTGCAGTTGTGTGTGCGGTACGAAACATTTTCGCTCCCGCCTTGTGCATCACGTCTAGACGTGAATCCGAGCGGCCGAACACGTGCACGAGCGTTCCTGACTCATTAGGGACACATTAACAAGTGATTTCATTGGGGCTGACGCCAATGTCTCTGTCTCCTCCCCAATGAAAAGGGATGTGATGACAGCAGAGAGGGGACGGCGTCTTTGAAAGATGGAAAGAAGAAAAAAAAAAAAATAGTCCAAGCTGAAGAAACAAGATTGTGTGTGTTTTTTTTATTTTCTGTTTTTTCATCTCAAGATAACAGAATTGCAGTGTGACAAAACTCAAATCCACTCGCTTTTTTTTCCGCCCAAGGCCACGTTAATTACATTAATTTGCTCTGACAATTGCACAACAGGAAAAGAAAAGACAAGGGAGTAGGAGTGTGTGTGTTAGTTTGGTTTTTTTTTTTTTTTTTATGTGTGTGTGTGTATGTGTGTGTATTTGTTGCAGAACTGCTCTTGTCATTTTTCAGCAATGATTAAATTAGCAACAAAGAATTCTGTCTGGCTATAATCAATCATTACCCTCTCTCCTGTGTCAGCCGATATCACCAAAACCATATTTCCCCCCACTTGAGGACAAAATGTTTCTTGATTGTGTGGCGCACTTGTCTATAAATATATCAGATCGAGCAGCCGCTCGCTGCAGTATTGAGTTTGAGGTTCTGTGTGTGTGTGTGTGTGTGTGTGTGTGTGTGTGTGTGAGTGTGTGTGTGTGTGTGTGTGTGTGTGAAAGATGTGCTGTCCACAGTTTTTATTTTAAGGACTAAACAACTGTTTCTTTCTGAAGACAGTTTAAATACAGCGGACGCCCGTTTACAAATGTTTCAGCGTTTTTAAACGGTTATAAACAGACAAATATCGATAGCAGGAAATCGATCGCTACAGAATATTAATCAATCAAAGCTTGATTTTTCGTTTATTTTTTTATTTCATGAGTAGTTTCCCTTCTAGAAAAAGCATTTTTCACATCTGTCTTCTTCCTTGTTTCCTACTCAGTAATGAAGTGTGTTTCCATCACACTTAGATTATTTTGTACGTTTGACTTAAATCTGACTGGATTATGAATCAGACTAGACTGATTTTCTACTTTTATCCTGGGGTGTTGTTTTTCTTTATTTGAATCCTAATTGCTCAGGGCACAACCCTCACCCCCCCCCCCATCCCCACCCATGAGGAGTTACTGATTCATGCAGGCGTCTCATCAGAACCTGGATCAGTTGATCGCTGTATTCAGGGTCCATGTTGCTGTTGATGGTGGGGGGGTGGGGGGGGGGTCCACATGGGGGCCACTGCTGGTCAGGTGGCGTAGCGCTGGGGTGATTTGTAAGCCGATTTGTTCCTTTATTTCCCTTGGCCATACACGTGAAGTCATAGGACCTTTATACTCTCACATACACACACACACAACACACACACACACACACACACACACACACACACACACACACACACACAGCAGGCCAGACACACAAAGGCCTTCCCAGAGGACAATCTGTTCTGAATCGCATTACAGCCATTTCCCATTCTGTAGGTACAGACCGGCCCCAGCAGAAATCAAATATTTATCATGTTGTATTAACCCCTACTGCTGCCCTGCACACACACACACACACACACACACACACACACACACACACACACACACACACACACACACACACACACGCCAGCAGTCTATTCAATGCCTCCACACACACTGAATTCATTATCCTATTAGGCCATAGCTCAGACGCTACAGATGTGTGTGTAAACAGATGCAAGTGCGTGGGAAAGTGTGTGAGTATGGACTCTATCACATACACACACACGCACACGCACACGCACAGACACAACACACACGCACACACATCACTCTGATGAACCTCAATGACGGTTTTTCTGTTGGTAAAGCAGCTGAAAGTTCTGCCTTTTTATACCACCCACGGTATTTCCTTTATTTATTTATTTATTTATTTATTTATTTATTTATTTATTTATTTATTTATTTATTTATTTATTTATTTATTTATTTATTATTGCAGTAGATATAACACTATATTACATGGTGATTGATATTTGTGATAAGTTGTTATTCTGTAATTCACTGATTTATTTTTTTCTCTGAAGAATGCTTAAAAATAAAATCATTTTGATGAGGGAAGAACAAATGACTCACCTGAACGGAAAACATTTGTTCTATTTGTTATACTTTTTATATATATATTAAAAGTACATGATATATTTAATAATCTATATACTTTTAATTACATTACATTAATATGACCCAGTATGGTCATTTTACATGAGGTGAAAGTGACATGTAATATAGTCACCAGCTGGTGGGCCTCTGAAACACTGATTCTGCAGTAAAACCTACCAGCTGCTTCAGATTCTTGTATTTTAAATGCATGTAGGATTGAAACCTATGATTTTATCAAAGATTTACTTACAAAAAGAAAGTTATTAGTCAGTAGAAAGTTAGAATGCATCCTATTGTTTAACTCAATTATTATTATTATACTTTTTACTCTGACGCTGACTAAATCATCTTCATCTTTCACTCATTTTATTAACCACAAAAGTGTTGCAGAACCCACAACCTAACTCTAACCCTAATCTACACCCTGACCCTAATCTACACCCTAACCCTAATCCACACTTTAACCCACAACCTAACCCAAACCCTAACCCAAACCGTAGCCCACATCCTAACCACACACTAACAATAATCCACACCCTAATCCAAACCCACACCATAACCCCAACAATAATCCACACCCTAATCCAAACCCACACCATAACCCTAACAATAATCCACACCCTAACCCAAACCCACACCATAACCTTAACAATAATCCACACCCTAATCCAAACCCGCACCATAACCCTAACACTAAATCCAACCCTAACTGTTACTCTAACCCTAACACTTAATCCAACCCTAACTGTTACTCTAACCCTAACACTTAATCCAACCCTAACTCTTACTCTAACCCTAACACTTAATCTAACCCTAACTCTTACTCTAACTCTAAGGGCCCGTCAGTCTTTTTTTTTCAGATGTTGTTGTTGATGTTGTTGATGAAGGTGTGAAGTCTGTTATAATAATGTCCAAAAAAATAAACTAAATAAATAGAAATAACCCTAATTCTAACTTTAATCATAACTCTAACCCTAACTCTAACCCTAACTCTGACCCTAACTCACACCCCAACTCTGACCCAAACTCTAACCCTAACTTTAATCCTAAATCTAACCGTAACCCCAACCCTAACCCTAACTCTAACCCTAACTCTAACCTTATGCCTAACCATGACCCTAACTCTAACCCTATCCCTTACTGTGCTCCTAATCCTAACTCTATCTCTAACCGTGACCCTAACTCTAACCCTAACCCTAACCGTGACTCTAATCCTAACCGTGACCCTAACTCTAACCCTAACCCTAACCATGACTCTAATCCTAACCATGACCCTAACTCTAACCCTAATCCTTGTTGATGTTTCCTTCTGGGATTGAATCACATCTTAATTGTTCATTTATCTTTCTGCTGTTAGAGACACATCATTTAGACAATGATTGGCACACAACAGTGTGTCTTCTCCCAAAGAATGCCACATATCATTTATTTTGACCACTAATGTGTCCACGTGCCACCAATGTACACCACTCCTTCATACCGGTCAAAGATCGGTGGAATATCTGCTGTAATCTTATATTTTAACATAATTCTGAAGATCAAAGATGGCCGACAGACAAAGTGAGAAAAGGTTCAGTCGTATTAGAAGTTGCTGGAGTGTCTTCGTACTTCTGGTTCCTGCCTTTAACTCGTCTGGTGCTCATTACTCGTCCACACATTTACTGTTTCTCAGGTGTTCTAAATCGCCTGCCTGCAGATTCAAGGCTTTTCTGCTTTTGTTCTACATTGATTTAGAAAAAGCGTTTTTGAAACTTCACACAAAGAGCTCCAGTGTCTACTTCAGCGTATAATAGAGACTTTACTGTCGTAATCCGTTCTGGTTACACAACCTAACCATCAAGGATAACTTCAGTCCAGGTGGAGTTTAACTCCTACTAGAGGTAAGATTGGGCCTAAAAAGTCCAGCCCGACCCGAGCCCACGGGTATCAAAGCCCGACCCTACCCGACCCAAATGTAATTATTGACATTGTGAGCCCCGCCCGAATTTCGGGCTGGGTTGGGCTTGGACTCGGGCTTGGGCTTCTCTTGTTTAGTAGTTGAATAGGAATTACCATACAGCACCTTCTCTGTTTTACCTAAATAATTTATTTTATAAAGGTATTCCTTAGTTTAATATCCATAGATCGTTTGATATACATAATATATAAATATATATTTATTAAAAAAGTTAACAAAAGATAAGCCCAAGTCCGACACAAACGTAATTATTTTTTTATTTTTGAGCCCGAGCCTAGAGGTAAGATCTTAACCCTGAGCCCGAGTCCAAAAAAAATCCAGCCTGACCCGACCCGAACGTAATTATGGACTTTTTGAGCCCAACCCGGCCCAAATTTTGGGTCGGGTCGGGCTTGGACTCGGGCTTGGGCTTAAGATCATACTCCTACCTCCTACACCCGCTCTAGGTAGAACAGCTTTGTTTCTGACGTAGTCATACGAACAAATGTCTTTCATTGGTGAAGTCATGCAGTCAAAAAACTCGATATGATGCTCCTGTCAGCTCCTTTTTCACTGAACTGGTGAAACTATATTTGAAATACAGGACATTAATTAATATGATTCCATTGATGAAAAAGTCTCCTTAAGGTCTGTCTAACTAACACGTGTTTTCGGTCTTGGTCGTTTTTAAGCTTCGTCCCGTCTTCTGGGAAAGGTTGCGATCAATCAGCGCTTATAAAATTGACATTATTTTGATGCTGCTTCCCTGTAGCCTGTAAGCTACAAGCCATGTGAAGAAGATGTCTGCTGGAAAAGATCGGTGACAACTCACAATCACACAAGCTCTCAAGCTCCCATGTTGATAGACCTCACCTCCTTCAATGGTTCATATTGACACAACAGTTGAACTTCTGTGAAGTTTCTGTATTTGAATTTTCAACTTTCCCACAGAAATTAATTTAGTTGATGACCGAAGGTTTTGGTGACCTCTTCTTTTAAATTAGAGTCCAGTCAATGTGCTTAACACACATTGTAAAGCACATTGAGTCAGGAGTCTTAGCTGGCGAACGTTGGGGTACACCCAGGATGAGACGCCAGCTTTTCGCATTTGAGTCTTGTCACTCATTAGAAGAGATTCTTTCTCTCCCTTTATAATGTCCTCTCTCTGAGGCTGTGATTATAAAAGATCATTTCCTCATATCTTTTCTTTTTCATACCTTGTCCAAACTGTTTATGGCTACATCCTGTTTTCCTCCAGAGCAGTGAGATAGTAGTAAAAAAAAAAAAAAGAACCAATCTCATTTTCTCCCCTCTTTTACATTCGACTTAATGTTCAACATTTTCTGTATCTTCTTTTTCATATCCTGCAGTTGTGATATCATAAAAGTTCTGGAACATGATTGTGCCAGCAGTCTTAACTTTTCTTTCCATTTCTATCCTTTCATTCTGTATCTGTCCTCTGTCTCACTTGTCCATGATGAGCAAAGAAACGCCTGTTTTTCACCACATACCGGTCAGACTCCAGTTTCTCTAAAATTGCAGTCAGAAAAGGGAGAGACTTTATTGAAAAAGTGAAATAAGTGGATGCATAATCATTCAAAATTAAACTAAACTTAAATTAGAGAGAGAGACATAGAGAGAGAGGTCCTGCCCGGAGTTTCTTCCTCAATGAGGGAGTTTTTCTCCACCACCAGAGAGGGTATTGTTGGCTTTCTATCTGTAAAGTGCTTTGAAATGTCTTCAGATGTGATTAAGCGCTATATAAATAAAAGTTGAGGTGAGAGAGGTAGAGCAAGAATCTCCTGCTCTTCTTCTCCATGGATGTGCGACCCGGTCGCGTCACTGCGATCAATAAGGTGGATGTTATGCTGATCAAACTGCATCCGTTTCCCACCACACTGACACATCAGGACTAATGGACCTTGTCACCACATGTGATGATGAAGTGCCTTATTAGCCAACAAACTGGATTTTTTTTTTTTTTAAGATTGCTCTGAATATCTTTGAATCAATTCGACTCAGTTGAGCGTTTGGTATTCTGTAGGAGCAGCGTCGGCGTGTTCGGGTTCCGTGTAGGGACACGTGGGATTGACGTGTGCTTTCAATCGACCAGGTCTTCTGATTGAAACAAACTGAATCCAGGAAGTTAAACCCGTCCCAGCGTGAAGACGGGCAATTAGGGAAGTTGTCCTCTTTGTCCTAAACTCACCACATTAGAGGGTAAAAAGGAAATTAGAACAACAACCCACCTCTCGCTGCTGCGAGAGCCAACTGGTGGGGCCTCCACCCCTGTTAGTCGTGTGGTGTTAAGGACAGATTTATGCATGTAAATATTTTGACTCCTTGACTTTGGAGATAACTCTGACTTTATGAGGTAATATTTCCACCCATTCTGTTTTTACATTAGGTGAATATTGCACTTAAAAGTCCACAATATAATTATTTGCACCAGCCCTATAAACATGACTTTATGGTGTCCATAAATCAAGCAAACAAAAACACAGATCACACTGTTAATCTTGCATATTCCGCCATAAAGCACACTCTATAAAAAGAGATGTGTTTTTTACACCAAATGTGCATCGCTGAATACCTTAAGTAAATGCAATAAATGTGGCAAGCATGGTGCATAAATCTCACATGCTGCATGCTGTTAATTTGATACATTGGGCAATAATTTGTTATAAATAATTGTTTATTAGCTGGACCATCCTGTACTGAAGGCCTGATGATGTGTACTTATGCAAGTTTCAAAGGAGGGTCTAATCAGCACACAACTTTCCAGCAGCGGAGATATTTATTAGAAGAGGAGATAAAATTATTGCCTTTTAATTATACGTGTATTTTTGAACAACTAATTAATAAAAGAAGGAAAATATGTTTTCCAATTTTAACACAGTTTTTTTTTTTTTTTTTAAGCGGTCTAAAATGTGTTTATATCTTTTCAGCGGGTCTTTTACCTTTTTAATAATTAGCATATTTTAACAACACAACTTGTACATCCCACCATGTGAAGCCTGCTTTGGAGGTAATGAGACCGAGAACAAATGAAATCTACCAACCATGATGTTTGCAAATGTGAACAAGTATCCCACCTACCCCCCCCTACCCCCCACCCTCGCTATATCTGTTCACTTATTTATTAATTCACTTCACTTTATTCACCTCCTTCTTGATCAATAAGTAATTAATTTCCCTGGCTGAGGCTCTGTAATGTCAGTAATTCGGCTCCGGCCTCTGACTTTTGTGTTTGAACATTTCAAACACAAATCGGGGTAGCAACGGAAGTAAAGAGTTTCTCTCCCTCTCTTCTTCCTCACTGATAACAGACCAGTCTCATATTGCATTCACATTATTGGAGGAGAGCCAAAGGCAGGATGGTAGGTTAATAAAGGTAGAATCCTTTCATTTTCTTTTCTTCTTTCCTCTATTCGAACCTGGTTTGGTTTCTACAGCTGTCTTCGGGACTAGTTTTATCGGCGGATTAAAACACACTTATTTTTTCCTACAGCAGGATGATGCATGGGGAATATGTTGATTGCAATGAAGATCATCATCCGGTATTAAAACTCTTTGGCACAGAGGAATAACATTTATCAGCTAGAATAAGTCCAGTTTCACAGGAGTTATGGGAAAGTGAGGAATAATGGTAATGATATTGTTTGTAGATTATCTCTCTGTGTACCGATGGTATGAACCCATTCGTGGCCAAAACCGCCGTGGCTATCGCGCCGACCCTCCTCCCAGCGATCACCACAGGCGGCCAGAGCCTGATCACCCCCGGTTCCTCCATAATAACATGATTCATACATTGGACATGGCCCCAAATACATCACAAAGACACATTATTCCCCCATTCCTCAGGTGAAAGCATATTAAGCCACGCTGTTGTTTGGTAGCGTTGCTGCTGTTAGGGCCGATGCGTTTGGGCGTAGAGGTCACACGATTTTTCTTTTCCAGGTGAACCGTGGCTGTACGATTGGCCGGGGCAACAGGAAAGAGAAATCACATCGGAGAGGAAGGGAAATCGGATCAGCGAACACAATAAAGCAACGACCACAAAGAAAATGACCTGAGCAGCGAGCCCTCACACCCGCCTCGCAGTGTGCCGGCGTGTGCGCTAGCGGAATATGTTTTTTTTTCCGAGAAGAAGGACTGCGATACATATAACTACAGGCTGTCACTCTGTTTGCTCACTCCTGTGGCAAAATGGAGGACATACATCGTCTTTTATTGACCAAACAGAAAAAAAAAAAAAGGGCAGAATGAAAAGGGGCTTACAAAGCAATCCCAGTTGCCCCTGGGTGTGGTGAGGTGCTGGTCACTCAGGGAGTGTGTTCCAGGAGTCACATGGCTCAGATGGATCACATCAATTTGCTGCAAAAAAAAAACCAAAAAACAATATGCTTCTCTTTCTCGCTCCCTTCTTCATTTATTCCCCCTCTTTTCTCCCTCTTTCACGACCCTTTGTGAGCCCTCCGTCCATCATCACAGAGAACAAGAACCGAACCAGAAACCTGATCTTCCTTTCTTCCCCACCTTTTCTCCCAATCGACTGTTCCTTTACTGCGCACTTTACTTTTGCATAGTTAACAAATTGGTATTAATACTATAATATATTTATTTGTTATTCTCAGTAGCTTGTGTTGTTTTGTTTTGGGGGGTTTTTTTGTCGTTTTTTCAAATCATGATCCATCAATTTCACGTCACTTTTTCCATCAGTTTACGAATTCCCATCGTTAAGGGGGAAAAAATGGCGGGATTTTTAACAAAACGCATTATTTGAAGTAATTATATTTCAAACATTTGGTTTAATCATTGGAATAATATTGTTAACGTCAGTAATAATATCAAACAATCCAATCACAATTTGTTGTCTGTTTCAAACTCTTGTGTAGTGTGATGGTCTCAGGGTCTCTGTGGCCAGAAGGTAACTACTGCCACCATGTGGTGATCGGTTGAACAGCATAAAACCGGAACCCTTCGTTAAAACTCAGTCTGATGTTTATCTACAACTAAGGTTTTATTTTGGTGAGTATTTATTTAGAAAGAAGTAATTCTGACTGGTGCCTGCAATTCAAGTGACTCTACCTGGGTAACAGTTAGCGAACGATTGGGATGAACATGAAATCCAAACTTTGACTCCAACATATTTACAGCAAAATAAGCACAGTATTGTTATAACCACTTTATCAGCCACTTTAAAACACAGCTATTATTGATCCATGTGATAATAGTGATCTTATTTTTCGTACATTTAAAAGACAATTGTAACTGGAAAGACCCTTAAATAA
Organism: Antennarius maculatus; assembly: GCA_013358685.1. Taxonomy (NCBI): domain Eukaryota; kingdom Metazoa; phylum Chordata; class Actinopteri; order Lophiiformes; family Antennariidae; genus Antennarius; species Antennarius maculatus. The sequence continues at coordinate 28,530,838 of CM023606.1, forward strand.
GACGGTCAGCATAAGGAGAGCCAGGACCCAGATACAGAACTAACTGATGACAGGTTTAAATAAAGGTCAAAGAGTAAATTACTTTTCAGAAAAATTCTAATACACAGAAAAACAGAAAACCAGTATGAGAGGTAACAAAAGAAAACCAGGAGTGATAAAGCCTATCTTCTTCTTCTTTTCCTTTCGGCTTTTCCCTTCAGGGGTCACCACAGCGAATCAATTGCCTCCATCTAACCCTGTCCTTTGCATCCTCTTCTCTCACACCAACTACCTTCATGTCCTCTTTCACTACATCCATAAACCTCCTCTTGGGTCTTCCTCTAGGCCTCCTGCCTGGCAGTTCAAAACTCAGCATCCCTCTACCAATATATTCACTATCTCTCCTCTGGACATGTCCAAACCATCTCAGTCTGGCCTCTCTGACTTTATCTCCAAAACCTCTAACATGTGCTGTCCCTCTGATGTACTCATTCCTGATCCTATCCTTCCTGGTCACTCCCAAAGAGAACCTCAGCATCTTCATCTCTGCTACCTCCAGCTCTGTCTCCTGTCTTTTCCTCAGTGACACTGTCTCTAGACCAAACAACATCGCTGGTCTCACCACAGTTTTGTACACCTTTCCTTTCATTTTAGCTGAAACTCTTCTATCACACATCACACCTGACACTTTTCTCCACCCGTTCCATCCTGCCTGCACACGTTTCTTAACCTCTTTTCCCCATTCTCCATTGCTCTGGACTGTTGACCCTAAGTACTTCAAATCCTCCACCTTCTTGATCTCTTCTCCCTGTAACCTCACTCTTCCACTTGGGTCCCTCTCATTCACACACATGTACTCTGTCTTACTGCGGCTAACCTTCATCCCTCTCCTTTCCAGGACAAACCTCCACCTCTCTAGATTCTCCTCCACCTGTTCCCTGCTCTCACTGCAGATCACAATGTCATCTGCAAACATCATAGTCCATGGAGATTCCTGTCTAACCTCGTCTGTCAGCCTGTCCATCACCATAGCAAACAAGAAGGGGCTCAGAGCTGATCCCTGATGCAGTCCCACCTCCACCTTGAACTCCTCTGTCACACCTACAGCACACCTCACCACTGTCTTACAGTCCTCATACATGTCATGCACCACTCAAACATACTTCTCTGCCACTCCAGACTTCTTCATACAATACCACAGTTCCTCTCTGGGCACCCTGTCATAAGCTTTCTCCAGACTTACAAAAACACAATGCAACTCCCTCTGGCCTTCTCTGTACTTCTCTATCAACATCCTCAAAGAAAATACTGCATCTGTAGTACTCTTTTTTGGCATGAAGCCATACTGCTGCTCACAAATGTCCACTTCTGCCCTTAGTCTAGCTTCCACTACTCTTTCCCATAACTTCATTGTATGGTTCATCAGCTTTATTACTCTGTAATTGCCACAACTCTGCACATCTCCCTTGTTCTTAAAAATGGGCACCAGCACACTTCTCCTCCACTCCTCAGGCATCTTCTCACTATCTAAGATCCTGTTGAACAACCCAGTCAGAAACTCTACTGCCACCTCTCCTAGACACTTCCAAACCTCTACAGGTATATCATCAGGACCGACTGCCTTTCCACTCTTCATCCTCTTCAGTGCCCTCCTCACTTCATCCTGACTAATCTTTGCTACATCCTGGTCCACAACAGTCACCTCTTCTTGTCTTTGTTCTCTCTTATTTTCCACGTTCATCAGCTCTTCAAAGTACTCTTTCCATCTTCCCATCACACTGCTGGCACCTGTCAATAGACTTCCATCCCTATCCTTAATCACCCTAACCTGCTGCACGTCGGTCCCATCTCTGTCTCTCTGTCTTGCCAACCGGTATAGATCAGTCGCTCCCTCCTTACTGTCCAACCTAGCATACAAGTCATCATAAGCCCCTTGTTTGGCCTTTGCTACCTCTACCTTCACCTTACGCTGCATCTCCCTGTACTCTTGTCTACTCTCCTCAGTCCTCTCAATGTCCCACTTCTTCTTAGCTAACCTCCTCCTCTGTATACACTCCTGTACCTCCTCATTCCACCACCAAGTCTCCTTATCTACTTTCCTTCCAGATGACACACCAAGTACTCTCCTACCTGTCTCCTTGATCACATTAGCTGTAGTTGTCCAGTCATCTGGAAGCACCTCCTGACCACCCAGAGCCTGTCTTAACTCCTCCCTAAATGTCATGCAACACTCTTCCTTTTTTAGCTTCCACCATTTCGTCCTCTGCTCTGCCTTTGCCCTCTTCATCTTCCTCACCACCAGAGTCATCCTGCACACCACCATCCTATGCTGTTTGGCTACACTCTCGCCTACCAATACTTTGCAGTTACGGACCTCCTTCAGGTTACACCATCTACACAAGATGTAGTCTACCTGTGTGCTCCTACCACCACTCTTATAGGTCACCCTATGTTCCTGCCTCTTCTGGAAGAAAGTATTCACTACAGCCATTTCCATCCTTTTTGCAACGTCAACTACCATCTGTCCTTCTGCGTTCCTCTCCTGGATACCAAACCTGCCCATCACCTCCTCATCACCTCTGTTTCCTGCACCAACATGTCCATTGAAGTCTGCACCAATGACAACTCTCTCACTTCTAGGCATGCTCTGCATCACTTCATCAAAGTCCAACCAGAATTTCTCCTTCTCCTCCAGCTCACATCCTACCTGTGGAGCATACCCACTAACAACATTGAACATCACACCTTCTATTTCTAGCTTCAGACTCATCACTCTATCCGACACTCTTTTTACCTCCAGGACATTCCTAACAAACTCCTCCTTCAAGATAACTCCTACTCCATTTCTCTTCCCATCTACACCATGATAGAACAACTTGAACCCTGCTCCTAAACTTCTAGCCTTGCTACCTTTCCACCTGGTCTCCTGGACACACAGTATGTCTACCTTCCTCCACTGCATCATGTCAACCAACTCTCTACCTTTTCCTGTCATAGTTCCAACATTCAACGTCCCTACTCTTAGTCCTATAGTCTTGGCGCTCCTCTTCTCTTTCTTCGTGCGAACACACTTTCCTCCTCTCCTTCTTCGACAGCCTAGAAATAGTGATAAAGCCTATAATCAGGAAAAACAGAGATTCCTTTAGATGAGCTGCTATTGGCCGAGACTGCTGAGGGTATTCTTTTTTGCCCCTCCCATTAAAGGGAGTTACACTGATTACTTCAGGAGCTTCTGTTCGTTCTCTTTCTTTCTTAGTCTTTATTTCTCATTTATTATTACTACTTTTACAACATTGAACCTTATATACTTTCAAGATTCTTCCATCGTCTATGTGTTTCTACTAGACAGGTGGGAAACAAGTATAGAAGACAAGAACCCAGCAGTCAGTGAACGCAGCCTAAGAATCCCGTCAGCAGCTGATCGAGACAAGGGGTCTCCGAACTTTTTCCCTTAAGGGCCACATAACTTTTCTGTTCTCTGATGGGGGGGGTCAGTTTGTAACAGAAAAACTGAGACGATCACAGGGGTGCCTAAATGTAAATATTTACTATCTTCAGTAGCCAAAAATTGATAACCCTTTCTGGTTATTACGTCATTTAGGAGGGCGGTATAGAAGCCAATCACACTGTCGGGCTTGAATATGTCTTAAAGATCATCACAGTTTTGTAACCCGTCCGACTCAAACCGATCAGAAGGCTGGGCTTCATCGGTGTCGGCAACAAAGGGGTTCTGGAAAAGACGGATTTCTTTTGCATTAGCTTGTAGTTCACGAAATCATACACCAAACTCGGCCTTCATCATTTCCAATTCCCTCCAGAGCTTGGGTCCTGCCCGGAGTTTCTTCCTCAATGAGGGAGTTTTTCCACACCACTGTTGCTTATGAGTAGACAGAGAGAGTCGAGTAGAATGTTATTGATCCCTTAAGGATGTTCCGTCAGGGAAACCAATTAATTAGTCTCGCTCTGGATGGTTCTTTTGGGTTTTGCGCTTTGAATTGTCTATTGAAGTAATTTGACAAATAAAAGTTGATTGATTGATTGATTAATTGATTGACTGACTCATTGATTGATTGATTGATTGATTGATTGATTGATTGATTGATTGATTGATTGATTGATTGATTGATTGATTGATTGAACTATACTTGCACAGTCCAGACAAAATAGGTAAGATATTAAAAGTCTTGAAAAACGACTCGGCAGCATTTCAAGCTGAGGATATAGAAAAAAGAAAGACTTTTGATGCTGGTCGTAACATTTTATTTTATTACATTTCTCCACCACACCTTAAAGGCCCGGTACCTGAAAATATTCTCTGACGTTAAACCGGTCCATGGTTAGAAGGTTGGAGACCGCTGATATCTGTAACTTATGCTGGTCGTTGTGGTTCACAGGTTCTTACAGCCACACTGTAAAGCACATGAGAACACAGGTGAACTGAACCCAGGACAGGGTCTCCATGTTGCACTCTCTGTGGTGAGTTCATGCTTTGCCTCATTGACATCTAATCAATCGTCACTCAGCCCTGCAGTTGGAAAAAATAACAAACCCTGGAATAATAGCTTAAACTGAAGTATTACTTTAATACTTCAATAGAAATAACCTGGTTCCAGCATTTTGAAAGGAGCAGGCTCTGTTGCCCCGGGCTACATCGTAATGTGTGAGTGAAAGTATATGGGCTGTCACCTCACATTAGGGAACAACCTCGGTGTGCCTTTGACAGAATGGCAACATAGGTAATAGGAGGTAGAGGAGATTACAGTTCATAAAATCACATACGAATGGAGATATCCAATAATAACATATGTTACTGTCAGAGCAGTCTTTTATTTTGTTTATTTATTTAGTTGTATGTCGTTTATATAGTTAACTTTTATTGAGTTTTACTGTGTGAAACATTTCCTAATGTTTTTTTAAAGGTGCTATATGAATTATATTATTACCTTTACTTTTATTGTAATTTCACAGTCATTGTCTGAACTAATACTGTGGAGTGTGTGCATGGATTTAAAGTCAATCAATCAATCAATCAATCAATCAATCAATCAATCAATCAATCAATCAATCAATCAATCAACTTTTATTTATATAGCACTTAATCACATTGTCAGACTGCATGTGAAACATACAGGTTTGTGTCAAGAACGCAGTCAGAACGGTGGGCAACACGTAAAAAAATGTTTTTTAAATGTATGTGATTCACTTTCATGGTGATCACATCTCAGTCAAACTGATCAGATGAATGAAAGAATATTATCATTATTTAACCTTTATTATTTATTTATCATTAGGGCTGCTGGGGCATCATTTGAGTGGAACACGTTATTCTATCATTATACACAATCGTGTAATTGGTCCAGCCTACATTCTGCAAGTACAACTATATAAAAAATAATAATAATTCTTCTGACGTATAGAAGAAGACAGCAACTCTATTGAAATGTAAAATGTAACACTTACCTCACACACACACACACACACACACACACACACACACAAAAGTATGCAGTATGTAGCCAGATTGAAAATGTGTAATACTCAGTTGGCCCACCAGAGGGCGGTTTTGTTCAGAGGAAGTGTAGGATTGTGGGAAACAACCTCAGAAGTCTTGTTGCTTCTCAGAATGTTTTACCGAGAAAATCAGGAGAAAAATGTGCCTTTTGTCTCAAATTTCTCTGATAGAAATGAATAAGCGTCATAAATTTAAATTCCTACACATAGGCTGAACTGGCCTGATCATAACTGGTGCTTTTCAACAGTTTGCTTTACTCAAGGTGCGACCAACTGGAAAGACACAACAAGGCTTCTTCTACTCATTGGTATTTTTGAAAACAGAGGTCTTTTTTTTTTCCGCTTTTCTCAAGAAAATTGCATCCACAGAAGCACAGGTATGAACATTACCTGCAACCACATGAAAAGTAGAAACACTGCTGAGAAAGACTCAGTTACCAATGATGTGATTTGACAAAACCTGAACAAAATACGTTTTACCACCATTTTCTGCAGCCAACCAGTTTTCATAGTCAAATGAACTATGTGACAGGTGTCACACCTGTCACATAGTTCCGTCATAGCATATACAGACTGTCAGCAAGTAAATATAACAATTAATGAATTTAAATCTGACAATATCAGCAAAGTGTCACAGCTCCAACGTGGCAGCTGAAAACTGTTCACACACATACACAAAAAAATGTCCGCAAAAGGAAGTCGTTTTCAAAAAAAAAAAAAAAAAAAAAAGCTGTTTTTCAGGGGCCGAAAATATTTTTTATGTGTGGATGATGAAGTAATACATACCTGTAGGTGAAAGCTCTGTTTTAGAAATACAGGTAAACACGTCCTACAATGCTTTCAATTTAAGCCGTTTATCAATTATACGTTAGTTTTAAAGAAAACACACGACTTAATGTGTGTCTGCCACAAATATTAGAATCATAAAATCACTAGTAAAACTAGAAATAAAGTGTATTCTTCACAATTTATTTACTTTCCATCTTCTGCTGGGTTTTTTTTTTCTTTTAAATCTATCAAACATGTTATCTAAAATGTGTACAGATGAAGTTTTGATCACAAAAAAGGAAGCTCACAAAAAAAGGAATTTGTGTGCAGACAAACACACTTAATTTTTCTCTGTTTCATACCGACTTGTGTGTGTAACAAGCTATATCCTTAAAGAAGAACCACATCACCTTATTATAAAACTTGAGGACACATGAGCCGGGGAATCTTAGTCCCTAGTTAGTGAATTTAGACAAACACACTAAATTACGTCTACGTCCTCAGAAAAAGTGTAATCATTTCTTTATCGATTTGAAACGGGAAAATAGGACATTTAAAAACTCCTCGATTCAACGTTAATTTGACCCTTTTCTAGACAACACAATCAAATCAAATGAAGTCATCACAAGTTAAACCTCTCCATTTTCTTTCATTAAAAAGTGACACAATTCAATTAAGCAACTGTTGCTGTCATCATTAAAGGTCCTAACGCCTAAAAAAAAACAGAGAAATGATCAAAACGAAAATGAAAAATCAAATAAAAAAAAAAAAAAAAAATCACACTGAATCCAGATGTTCTCTGAAGAAGCACTTTATTAACATAAGAGAAAGCACAGCTTTACACGGCTACATCTATTCATTCAAGAGACCTACATGACAGTAATTCCATTTCTGCATGTACTGACAGGAGCAAATACCCACAAACACAACCTGGGGCTCTTTAGAAAGTGGTAGTGCAATCCTTTCTTCTGCTTTTTTTTCCAACTTTTTTTTTCCCTCTTGTTCACATCTCAAGATTTATCGGACTCTAAGAGACATGCTTATGTAAGCCTTTATGTACAGAATAGGTTTTAAGGGTTTATTAAGTACTTTTTGAGGCCCTACGTGGCCGTGGCCCTGCCTGTACCTAATAGGGTAGCCGCTGTCTGCATCCCACCGACAGGACTCTCCTCATTGTTCAGCCCACCAACAGAAGGGGGCCTGAATTTTCTGCTAAAACTCCAGATTTATAGAATTTCCTGCCTGAGGAAATTAGGTCAGCAAAGTCTGAAGCACAATGCTTTACAAAATGTGCAAAATATTATGCAAAAATCAACTCCCAAAAAAATCAATTTCTTATCAGACTGGATGGGAAGGTGTGGCATGTGCCAAACATTTTTTTTTAAATATATATATATATATTTTAAATACATTACACAATAGTCATTATTTGTGCTTGATACGTGATGAGTCATGAGTCTTTGTGGACTTTAAAAGAACTGTGACTCTTTTGGTTGTCCATAACGTAACAGACATTTGTATTATCACTTTTAGTCTTGTAATTATTTTACCACCTGCAATCCTTCTATAACAGACGCAGACTTTGAAGCTAAATACATTTATCATGAAACTTTTGTCATGATCACTGTGGCCTCCCCCATTTTTTTCTTTGAGCTCATTTAATAAAACTCAAAGACCTTTCGCTCACATTTATAATTTATTTTAAACTCTTTTTAAACACAAAATTAGGAGTTGTAGTTAGGAATTAATTATGGATTCATGATTTTCTGATACTTAAAATTGGAAAATTTCTTATATTTAACTATAAGAAATACTTTTTTTTTTTTTCTATTAAATTTTAGTAACATCAAGGAAATCATTTAGTGAGAGTCCTTCCAGTTCCCTGTTGTTGCCGTATTTTGTTAATTTCTGCATGACTGTAATTCTTCTCCACAATGGAACTGAACATTTTGTAGATTGTTTAACAATATTTGCAATTTGGAATTGCAATTTGTTGTAGTTTTTATAAATACCTACATCTGTAACAGCCTCTCAATAAATCTGTTACGGACGGTTCATTTTGTTGGACAATCCACAGATCGATTGATTTTTGGAGTCTGACTGGGAACTCTCACATTCCAACCTTGCTTTGTTTTTCTGTATTGATACATTAAAAAAAAATATTTTTGAACTATTTGATATTTGATAAATATTTTGAGTTTCCAATCCACACATCTCTCTCGCTCTCTTTTCTGTGTAACACGATTCCTACTCCCTGATCTCTGAGAGACCTACCAAACCTACTGGGTGGGTGGGGGTGGTGGTGGTGATGCAACAAGTTAAAGTTCATGTTGGCGGCACAAACAAACTGACTGAACAAGAAAACATTATGTGAACTCTTACAACTCATTAAGTTAAACATAAATACAATCATTGTCATTTGACAGCATTAGAAGTTCCCATTAATATCTGTGGAGACAACAAACATCATGTCTGTTCTGACCCACCAAGAACTGAGGACCTCTGATGTGGCCCCCCCACCCCCCACCCCCACCGGTGCGACGGACATGTTTCCACTGATGGGCTCATCGGTGATGACGACCCCCTCCATCGTGTGCACTGCTAACCCCTGACAGAGGGTCTCCCACTAGTCACCCCACCAAAAAATGTTCCTCATCACAACGTTTAAAAACACACCACCTGGTCCGGGACCGACGGCTTGGAACATAGTGCTGGTATGAGTATGTATAAATGTGTACCACTACATTTTGTTAGGGGAGTGCATTGGAGTCAGTATCTAGAAGCTCTCCATCCAGCCCGCTACTCATAGCTTCATTTTGTGGACCACAGGCACGGGCAGGACCTGATGGATCTTGGCTTGGTTGGCGTCCACCTGCAGATTGATCCAGTCGGGCTGGAAGGAGCCCTTGAAGCCCACAAACGCCAGTTTATCTGGAATGAGGTCATTTCATGAGGTCATCTCAGGTTACATCACAAAGCCTGTTTAAATACAATTTAAATCTGTACAATGTCCACTAATGGCACTAAATTTGCGAAAGGGCGAAAGGGCACGAAGGGTGCAAGAAGGGGGACGGGGCACGAAGGGAACGAAGGGGCACGAGGGGGGGGGAAAAGGGGCACGGAAGGGCACGAAGGGGCGAAAGGGCACGAAGGGCGAAAGGCACGAAGGGAGGTCACGAAAGGGCACGAAGGGCACGCGAAAGGGCCTAAAGGGCACGAAGGGGCACGAGGGGGGTAAGTGGCACGTAATGTGGCACTAATGGGTGGTGTTGGAAGGTTGCACGAATGTGCACGTAAATGTTATAATTTCACTAATGTTCACGATTTAGTTTGGGATTTTTCACTAATTTCACTAATTTTCACTCATTTCACTAATTTCTAAATTTCACTAATTTCACTCAATAAATTTCACTAATTTCCCACAATTTGTACAATTTCCTCCAGGATTAATAAAGTATGTATGTATGTATGTATGTATGTATGTATGTATGTATGTATGTATGTATGTATGTATGTATGTATGTATGTATGTATCTATCTATCTATCTATCTATCTATCTATCTATCTATCTATCTATCTATCTATCTATCTATCTATCTATCTATCTATCTATCTATCTATCTATCTATCTATCTATCTATCTATCTAATCTATCTATCTAAATGTGTCATAAAGGCTGATCACTACAAACTGCATGTATATTCTGATCACTGATCAATGTTACTGTCTGATGGTAGGAATAGAATTATCCCTCCTCTTAAAATTTTGTAGCAAGAATGATGGGATTGTCAGAAACCCTGTTCAACACACGGTCCATGCATGTCCACCTATTTTGTTAACTAACACACAATCTAAGGGGATATCTGCGTTGTTGTGCGGACGGAAGGCCTAACCGGAGGAAAAAAGTTGCGTTTGCAAGAAGATTCTGCTACGTGTGGACATGTCCTAAAATATTACCATGGGTGCTTATAGCATTATAAGGATTCTGATTATAATTATGATTATGATAAATAACATCATCCTTCATTCACATCAATAAAAAAACTGTCCAAACTCAATTAAACACATGTTTGAAAAGATAGACTTGATGTTCTACTGTGATTGTTTTAATTTTAATCAATATATTGTAATTCACCTCTGTTCTTGACGTCAAACATGTACACAAATGGGTAAACATTCATTTGTGATCGATTGACTGTCTACTGGATTTAATTCACAGCACTCTAATGTCACCAAAATCATCTGAGAGAGCAATTTTGTCAGCAGATCTTTTTATAGAAATAATAAGTTACCTTTTAATTTGATGTTTTTCTCTGCACCAAGTCTCTCCAGGACTTTAGTCCAGGGGCCCCTGGTAACCAGACGGCCTTTAGACGTAATGAGGACAATGGAACTGAAGAGAGAGCGAGAAACAACACTTCATTTAGTGGCCAGAGTTTGTTAAAAAAAAAAAAAAGCAAAATAAAATATCGTAAAAGAAGATAAAAATTATTGTTTATTTGTTGTCTCCTCAGGTTTTTTTTTTTTTTTCTTAACTGGCAGAGTCATCTAAGAACATTTCACTTTCACTTGTTGGGCCCGACTCGATAATGGCTCAAAATTATTAATTAATTATTAAACAGTTAATTCATTAATACCATGATTTTATTTGCTTGATCATCAGCAACAAATGCAAAATTACTTTCTCTAAGTGCAAATTTTTTAACACAAATATTTTATTTTTTTTTTTTTTTTTTTTACTACACATATAAAAACAGATCAGCAGCAGATTTTAAAAACCACGGGCCACAAACAGGCCCCATTTAACACTGGGGGGGGCCAAACATCCATCCACACTTCTGGAATCAGTAAAATTTTATTCCTCATTTTTACACCAGTTCTGTAGCTTTCAGCGAAGAAAGTGTGTGTGAGAACATAAATGTTATTAATTCAAAGTCATTCAATCAATAAACCAATGCATCAATCAATCAAATATCGATCAATCAATCTTACCCATCTCTCAGTCCGCTGACGTATTTGTCTATCTGTGCAGGGATTCCCTGGAGGATGGAGTTCTTAAAGTCTTTACTATCCACCACTTTCCCATCATGCCCATCAATCACGGTCAGCTGGACCCCGTCTTCCCGTTGGTACAGCTTCCTGCCATTCACCTATCAGCAGGGAAATTAGTCAAATGAAAGTGTCCTTTTTCAAACAAACTGCAGAATATCCCCTGAAGACCCTTCCATTCTCTCCATTCTTCTCCAAGCATGAGAAGAATGGAGTTCAAATGCATGGTTTAAAAGAATGCTAGATTACTTTGAGTGTCACCTTTGCATTTTCTTCTCATTTGACATTTTCTATAAGCATCAAGCACTTTCTAAATAATGAATAAGGCAACAACCATCATTCACCATCTCTTTTGCTCAGCGTTTGAACTAGTGCCCTTCTTTCAGGGTAAGTTTCTTGCCCTTACAATGTCTCCAAAACTTTCAGCGGACTTTCATTAGACTTGATTGCGTCGGTTTAAGTTAGGTGAGGCGGCAGAACTCTTTTCAGTTAGATGGATCACAATGCAAAACATTTATTAACGTTATAGCGGTAGAAGAATATTTGAATTTGGCATCTAGACTCCAGTCTCATTTCTCATCACAGATATATTTACATGGTTGTTGTAACATAGTACTTAGAGCTGGGGTACATTGAAGACACTATAGTTCCTGAATTGAATAGACTGTGTAAAAAGGGGCACTTCACTCTAAACCTACTCTTCCTGTGTGTGACAGAGAAGACGTACCTCTGTAAATGCAAAGTCCTCCTTAATGTGGAAGAAGCGAGTGTTGTAGGACTCCAGCCTGACTTCCAGGAAGTGTTCTGGTGAGTGCTGCACATTAACAAGGAAAACACTTTCAATTAATATTGAATTGAAGTATTTCACAGAAGTCACTTTGAACAAAATAGATGTTTAAATGAGATTAAATTATCACAGAAAATACAAAACAAAAAACTGACTTTGTAATTGAAGAAGAACGCGTCCAACTATCCCCATGTCAACATGTCAAACTTATTGCTGCCAACGCAAAAAACAAGCTCTCATTGGAGTCATTCTAGGAATGACCTCTCCACGGCATTGACCCTAAAGAGGCTGAAAAGTGTGATCCAAAAGTATTTGGAACACACCCTCTGGTCCCCTTTCCTTCAGAAGGTACCACCACCCTGCCTATCCCAAAGCATTATCCCCATCTTTAACAGGATGCAGTTGTGCATAGAACTGCATTTGGGGAACTTTCTGCTCTCAAATTGGAAAGGTTCTGTGAATGCCCCCCTAAAGTTGTCACAACTTAGGGAATATAAATAAATTATAATACATCTAGGTGGTGCTCATTTTGTTTCCACATTATGACTTTGCTCAAGGGCGATGCACAGTAGAAAAAGACTCATCAGTAGCTCTAGATCTGGTTTGTTATGGGGAAAAAAAAGGAAAGATGTCACAGATTTATTTTTGTTTTGTGGATCACAGGTGCAGGTAAAGGAAGGTGAATGGAAACAAACAATTCAATTTAAAAAAAAGGAAAGACTTATCTCACCGATCGAGCGTTGGGTATCTTCTTAGGCATCGGTACATCCACAACGGGCAGCGTGGCGTGTTTAGGGTAGGCCTGGGCCATGCAGTTGCTAGGCGGACTGCCTTTAGGGATGACGGCCAGGATTTTCACCCTTTCACAACCCTTGGAAGAGCAAAAAGCAAACTGCTTCCTCTCACTGTGGGCCGTTATCTTCAGGAACAGCAGGCTGCAACACACACAATGAAGACTTGTCATAAACACAAAGAAGACATCTTTGGCATTTGTCAATCTGGGGCCTTATTTGCTATCTATGATTGAAATACACTATTTCATCCAATGACATCAAGAATGTTTTAGGAAAATGTCAGCATTTGAATGATTTGACCAGTCATAATTATGATGCATTGGCACTATATTTGGAACTGTTGTCATGCTGGTTTGAGAGAGTCTTGTGAGAGTGTGTGTCTGACCCAGTGTCCTCCTCCCAGTAGTAGTATCCTCTGGCCACAGTGGACTGGTCCACCTTCTCCTTGCTCCCTGCCCTCATGAACACTCCGGTTTTGCGAGTCACTTTGGTCAGGCGATCGTGGACGTCAGAGATAACGGTGAAGTTGGTGCCTTGTGGGTAGCAGAGGCCCACGTTGATCCAGTCGTATCTAGGACAACACACAGTACAGTGGAGATGGAGGATTTACTTCACCTCACAGCAGCAGACATGTTCCAAACAAACAGCACAGTCGGGATTATTTCTTAAGAAATAAGAAAGATTATTTCCTAGTTTCCCTCATTAGAATACTTTTTCCACCATTCACAAAAACAAATAAACAACTAACGGTTAAAATAGTCAAAATAGATGATCCCAAAAACAAAAGTGCTGAATGGGGTCGCCGTAAATGTGACTGAATTGCTACTGCAATTCAATGTCTGAGCTTCACATCCAGAGTAGAGCAGAACTTTATTGATCCCTTAAGGAGGTTCCATCAGGGAAATTTATATATTATATTTATATTTATTTATTATTTACTGTATTTTATTTGTTTATTTTAATTTATAATATATTTCTATTTATATAAATTAATCTATTTATTTAAATTAATCTATTTCTTTGAATTAAATGCATTTCATGCACAGCGCTGTAGAAAAAAAGCATTGGGCCCATCTGACTTTAGTATCTCATACTAAACTGTGTGGTGTCTTCAAGTTGCATTTGAATATTAGCATTTAGACGCGATGACCTGACATTCACCAGCAGAGGAATGAAGCAGCAAAAGATCACATCAACATCTCACTACCGCCTCTGGATGTTTTTCCAAATGTTCTGAGGATAATCATTTTGTGTTGTGTCAGAAATAAAATAAGCAGCGGTTTTTTCTCCATGCCACTTTCTCATGGATGGCATTTTTGCCAGTGTCATTGAATAAAGAGTCATGAATGCCGACATTTACTGAGGTGAGAGGGGCCCGCGGATCCTTCGCTGTTTACTTTGGATCTTAAGTTACTTCCAAACGGAACGCTCGCCATGCTCTTACAGGAATTTCAGAATTTTGGTCACGTCTTGGAGGGTTCACTATGTTTTTTTCCCAGTAAACAGAGGTCGTCCTTGTCAGGTTCCATCCAGGTAATCTGTTTCACTGTGGACCTGTGGGATTTGCAGCTAAATGCTCAATTTAATTGATGAGTACCTTTTTTTAAAATGGGCAGTAAAACTTTTTTGTTTCAAGAAATAAAATAATTTACAACTTTTATTTTGTCTTGTCTTTGTTTTATTTTATTTCATGCATATTTTTTAAATTTTATCTAAAGTCAATCACAAGCTGTTTTTCCACAGGAGAGCAGAAATGCACCCTCCATTCAATCATTTTATGTTATAATGTAAACTGCAGTCATTCAATGCTATTGTAGTCAGGTGGTCATGGTATACTGGCTGATCCATTGATATTTGAAAGGCAAACTGTGAGTACGATCAAAGATTCTTCTGATTTGTGCTTTCCTGAACAGAAAACTCAAGCGTATAATATGTACAGACAACCTTTATTTAATCTAAACTTTCATTTGGAAGCTTTATAAATTGAAGTTTGAAACATATCAGGGGGATGTCTCCTCTGATCTAAAGTTTTGAAGGTCAGTCGACGGTTACTGCATTAACTTTGGCAGCTCTAATGAGTTTACTCTCACAAAACAGAACGCAGACGCTTCCTTAAATGAAGTCAAACAGGAACAAGTCAAACTGTATTTCAGCCCACAGAGCAGACGAGACCTTTGGAGCACCGTTGATGGAAACACACCACAGACTCAAACGTGGGGGAAACTGATTCCGTACTTGAATTGACGAGAAGCTTTAGTACAGGATGAGGAGCTGGAGGCTCCTTAAACAAACACATTGGTTTGGAGTCTATTGTGGAATAAAAGTGGATGACAGAGAATAATCACAGATTTCAGTACAGATGGTCTAAAGAGGACCATGACCAAGACAAATTTATAGAAATACAGAGAAATTTACAAACACCGTAGGTCATGCTTGCTGTTTGGTTGAGTGCTGAGAGGCTTGGATAGTGAACAAATGCTGGATGTCTTTTACTAGACACCCCTGAGTGATTTTAAAGGGTGTTTAGGTCCATAGAACCCCTTGAGACTACAGCTTGAATGGAAGTCTTCATGAACTATGATCTGCTGTGACATGTTTAGTGTGTTCATCATGTGTGATAGCCGTCTAATGAGTCGTTTTCGTGTCCACTGACTTGTTGAAGTTGATGAGCCAAATGGTGACCTCAGCCGGCGCCGCCTGGTCCCAGTGGACGGTGTAGCTTTTGGCCAGTGTGACCACTGGCTGGAACTGCTGGTAGTGTTTCCGCTTATCGAGAGCACCTTTCAGCGTCAGGGGCCGGTCGGGGTAGTCGTCCCTCACCATCTGCATGTTCAGGTTGGCAGGGTTCCGTGTGCGGATGTAGATCTGCACACAAACATAGAGCAAGTGGACGTATTCTAATGTTTATAAGTGACACAACATCACTATGAGCAAAAAACAAAAACCTGTCAGAATATACACACCAAAATAAGTGTTTACTATTTTAAACTATTTTAACATGCAAATATGCGCCTCAGGTACAGAGATGTGATAGTAGGAGGGAAAAACAGGAGGCAGGAGAATGCGCTGGCTCAACAGGAAGTAGAGACGGTATGGACTAAAGTTTGGGAGAGAATGATTGTATTAAACACTGGAACTCCTAACTGGAAATCGACACATTCCCCTACCCGACTAGAAAACTAACAACTTTGACTAATTAGAAATTCGACCTGATTGACCTGATCGACACGGGCAGGTGAGTAAAAAGGCTTTGGTCACCGCTGGATCACAACACAGAACCGGGGGGCGGGAAAAGGGGGGAAAAAAGGGGGAGGAAGGAAAGGAGGAAACGCGACGAAGCGAAGCGAAGCGAAGCGAAGCGAAGGAGCGAAGCGAAGCGAAGCGAAGCGAAGCGAAGCGAAGCGGAGCGCAGCACAGCGCAGGGGAACGAAGCGAAGCGAAGCGAAGCGGAGGGGAGCGGAGCGGAGCGCAGCGCACGGCAGCGCAGCGCAGCGAAGCGAAGCGGAGGGGGGCGGAGCGCAGCACAGCGCAGGGGAGGGAACCGAAGCGAAGCGAAGCGAAGGGGAGGGAGGCGGACGCAGCGGAGCGCAGGGAGCGAAGCGAAGCGAAGCGAAGCGAAGCGAAGCGAAGCGAAGCGATAGGTGATCGGAGCGTGATCGCATCGCAGCACAGGTGAGCGAAGCGAATCTAATCTGGATTGTATGTTATCTGAGTCTCATCTCATCACATTTTATCTAATCTAATCTAATCTAATCCAATCTAATCTAATCTAATCTAATCTAATCTTATTTTATCTTATCTCATCTCATGTCATTTTATCTAATGTAATGTAATGTAATGTAATGTAATCTAATCTAATCTCTAAGAATACTATTTCAAACTCGGTTTTATCTGCTGTATTCATGGTATTTCTTAAAACATACTTAAAGTAGATGAACGCACCCTAAAGAGACTGTGTGACATCTATTTGAGCGTCTCATAATAATTCTCCATGATATCAGTGTTAAGGGGCCATCATGCACGATGCACCGCCATGTTCCACTGGTTTTCTCACACTCCAGGAGAAATTGGGTCAGCCAAGGCTCATGGTTCACAGTTAAATTTGAGTAATATGGGATTCCTCCATTATTCATGTTGGTGAAGTCAAACTCTATGATGATTTTTCCCTTTCCGTTCACGCTCTGGTGGGAACGCTGCTGTCGCTAGAAGGCTTCAGTTATATGCTGTGGCTCTGGTGTTGATAGAGTCATCAGAAAAACTCTGTGTGCAGTACAAAGATGGTTCTCTGAGCTCTGCATGAACCGTGGTATTCTGATTGGACAGGCAAACTAAATGTCCTCCTGCTGAATGTCTATCAGAAGAGCTATGATGATGCTCTGCAAACAACAGAAACCACAAACTGGGAAGGAACACCAACACTCCAGTCTCACTCATTAGCATTAGAAATGAGCTCAGCAGAGGTTTACATCAGAAGACACCAAAAGACTTAACAGCTGGAGTGTTCGTTGGCAAAGTGAAAGTGAAAGATTGGCGCCCCTTGTGGTGAGGAGTGGAAATAAACCATCAGTGTCAACTTTTTAACAAATGCTTTTTTTAAGTATTTATTTATTTTTCTAGTAAGTTTCACATCCCACAAACAACCATTGAAGAAATTAATTATAGTAAACAGTATAGATGACTAAATTATACCAATTTTTGATTGGGATGTGGATGTAGCCAACCAATGTCAAATGGGGTGACACAGAAAGTCGATTGTGAGTGTGTGTGTGAGTCAGTTTGATGTCCTTAGCCCAACCTGTGCATAGTGACCACTACAGATAGCCGCCCTCCAGTCGGGGACATCGATGCAGTCTGGGTGGCGGAGCAGCCAGTTGTCCTCTTTAACCAGGAAGGCTCCCGGGTACTCGCTCACGGAGCCGTCCATGTCGTGGACAATGGTTATTTTATCCCCGTCCAACTCCATCTTGTTAAACCAGGGACCTGGCTCCCCAAAAAACACCCTGGACGTGATCTATGGGGGGTGGGTGGGGGGGGGGAGTCACGTCAACAAAATTCACGACACTGACAGAAGCTTTGCTAAGACTTTCTGTGCTCTAACGCTTGGTCATCTAACGGTGAGGACAGCTTAGAATGAATCAAGCAAACTCCATCTTTTTTATATTCACACAATACTACATCAAAATAATGGTTTTCTGCAACAGTTCTGGTTCTTTCTATCGGTCAAAAAATTTGACTCACTGGTACATGGTCAAAGGTGACACCGGTGATGTTGTTCTTGGGGCAGCTCTGCCACGTGTTGTTGAGCCTGAAGCCAAAGGCGCTGGCGTGCCGTCCATCCAGACCTACGTACTTTCGAAACGTGCAGTTCTGTAAGTTAATAGGCCCATCATAGATCTGCATCCCCCGGATGGGAAAGTCACTGTAGGGGGACGTGGACACACACATGCACACACACACACACACACACACACGAATACAGCTATGATGAGATTTTAGAAATTCTAGTATGAACATTTTATTCAAAACTATGACTTATGTAATATCAGTTATTATCCTAAACCACTAGATGGCACTGTGGTTCCATGGCAGCAGATTTAGGCTCACATTTTAATCCAAATAATGCAAAAAAAAATAAATATCATAATGCAGGTGTGTGATGGTTGTTCTGCGAAGATTAAGAATGAATTAGTTCACAATTTTAGTTGCTTTTTAAAGTTTTTAAACACATCCAGAAAATAGAGAAAGGGAGAAATCAAGTCCTGCTCAGTCCAGTGAGTGAATGGATGCATGTGTGTGAAGATTTATGATGTAAGCAATGTTTTTTCACGGGGGGGGGGGGCAGGTTTTCTCAGCCCCCAAAAGATCAGGGTTTTTAGTGTTTAGCCTCCGGATACAGTTATAAACACCCTCAAAAAGAGTGAGTTTCATGGGCTGTAAATGGCAACAAAAAAAAAAAATCACTTACACGCCAAGTGGCAGAGTTCTTCCAGCGAGGTCTGAACCCCCAGGACCCCAGACCTGGTGATCAGGGGTAGGCATCCCACGATTGTCACTTTCACCCACAAAGAGAGAGTTTTTCACCTGCTGATGGGACCCATCGTCATCTGGAAATGTCCCTCCGCTGTGTGCAAAAAGTGGGTTGGAATCAGAAAGGATTCAGCAGAAGGGAAAACAGTGGGGACACAGAAACAGTGGCAACAGCAAGTGAAGGGTTAAACTGAACTGTGGTTATTCTAGTTTTATCACGTCCTTTATTTTGATACTTACAGTCTAGCATTCAAAAAACAAAAGATACAAACAAATATATAAATAAAATACTAGAATATTTCATGTGATGTTTTAGTGTATTCATAATTAATTATGCATGCACTATAAATACAATTACTATAAACTGTCAGGTAGTTTTAGCACGCACAGTAATCACGGAGAAGACTGCTGACTTGACAGTCATCCAGAAGAGCCTCATTCACACACCCCTCCCACACACACGAACACACACACACACACACACACACAAGGAGGGGAAGCCACAGACGACCATTCCTGAAAGGCTGGTTGTTCATGAAGCAGAGTCGTGGTAAGTTGACTTGGAGGGTAAAGTGTAGAAGGCAAAGATGCACAAGCAGCAGGGATGACAGCAGTCTTGAAGACAATTCCACCAATCCAAGAACTTGTGGGAGCTTCACAAAGAGTGGACACACAGATGTGTCCAGGAAGTAGACTGCAAGTGTCCCGTTCCTGGTGTCAAGCCTCTCCTGAACCAAAGGCAAAATCAGACGATTCTCACTGGACTCAGGAGAAGAACTTCGGAGTTCTTCCCTCCAACTTTTAGATTGCTGCTTGTATGTTGCAAAATACATTCTGGGGCTATTGTTAGAATGAATCCACACAAGTTACCACCTGCATTGTCCGTGAAATGGGCAATGCAAGGACAAGACCGAGGGTATTCTGCTCAAGCAGACATGGAATTGGAACAGAACTTGCGCTGAAATCGATGACTTCCACGAGTAACACAG
Source organism: Antennarius maculatus (assembly GCA_013358685.1). Lineage (NCBI taxonomy): Eukaryota > Metazoa > Chordata > Actinopteri > Lophiiformes > Antennariidae > Antennarius > Antennarius maculatus. The sequence goes on from CM023606.1 coordinate 28,550,743, forward strand.
TTATTCAGGATGATGAATGTAATTGGGAGAACTGGCTCGGATCTGTCATCTACAGTTTGAGAAGTTTCTCTGGCTTTCAGAGGGTTTGCTCCCTTTGAAATGTTGCTCGGCAGAAAAACCATGGAAAACAAGTTCACGGATCTGGACGTGCTTAGAGCAAGGAGGGATGATCCAAGAGCCAAGAGCAGTGATATTTTAATTCAACACATCCTGGAACAGACATAAACCACACACTTCGGTGATTATTGTGGGATAATTTGCTCCAAACTCAAGAATATCAACAGCAGTCGAACAACAGGGGTTGAATCGCTAAAACAGTTTGCACTGAGATAGCTTTGCTTGTGTTTCCCCCGTTTGACAGCTCACCCAGCATGGGATGTTGATAGTCTGGAATGTTCAGTTTGCACTTACGAGGATGGAGCAGCACAAATTTGCCACCTTAATCATCAAAAAGCATTGAGAGAGAGAGAGAGAGGAAATCTGTTTCTCAGGTGTCTGTAATCAGCAGGACAGATTAGTTGAGCCATGATTTGTCAGATTCCACCAGTCTCACCCCTTTCTCACCCCTTTATGTTGACCATCGCTCATCAGTAAAGAAGAAAGATGTCACCATGCTGCAGGAGAGTTTCGCTGATGTGTTCTCCCCCCATCAGGATACTGGTCATGTCCGGTATCTAAAGAGTGGTGCAACTTCTCTCTGTTGGGAACTGCTTGTACACATCTCTACCTTCTTCCTCCTTAGCATACTACAGACTGGGAACCCTTTTGTCCCAGCATGGACGAAGGGTTCACCATCCACTGCCCAGAGCACCTTGTGGCATTTGGCTTTACAGACTTTTACATTCCAGGTGGTTCATGGTCCAAGGGTACAGAAGACTGTGTCGGATTACCGACCACGCTCTAGAGGAGTGTTAGGGTAGGTCGGGGATGGCTCCCAGGCTTAAGAAAGGCAGTGGTGGATTGTGAAAATTAGTTTAGAGTCACAGCTCAGAATCAAGAGACAAGGAGTGGAGGAAATAGTCCAGAGAGCAGCGCCAGGGAGACGGAGTTAGTTGTAAGAAGTGTTTGGTGTCCTGATTACTTTCTATCCCTTATCTGCGGGACTTGTGGGAGTCTTTGTCAAACGTATAGAGGTTCTGGATTCTCAAGGCCAGAAATATGAGTCTCACAATTGTCAAAGCAGCAAATCTCATACATTTATGTTCAGTTCACGCTGTAGAAAGAGAAAGATTGCTTTGCTGTCCTTCAGGAATATGTTTCCCTCAACTAAAAAAAAACAAAACTGGAGAGAGCTTTGGGTACAGACACCCAACGCGATCATGGATAAATCCAGTTGAAAAACTAGGCTGTAACAGAGGCTGTAGCCAATATCCATGCATACACATTCATGATATAAGCTAATTGTTCAACTATCATTTAGTTCCAAGACACCAAAGATACTAAATTACCCAGTCAGAATTTTACACTTTATACACTACACAACCTTAAAGTAGAAAAATATTGCTTGAGAAATAAACTACTTATTCATTTTACAATTTCATTGTTCAGTTACTTCTGTGGTGACAGTTTTCTCTTGCACCATTATAAGTCCAAACACCAGCCTTTTATTTCCCTCCATAGAAATAGAATCTGTGGTTTACAGCAGGATGTTCTTACCTTGCCAAAGTGAGTCCAATTCCATTATCAGCAAATCTAAAGAAGACAGAAAGAATTTATTTGCTGTAAACACAGCAGCAGCTTGACATCCCCAAGGAAAACACACACACACACACACACACACACACACACACACACACACACACACACACACACACACACACACACACACACACACACACACACACACACACACACACACACACATATAGAGTCTGAAAGACATAAAATGACGTGTATTATGTTTTTACTTCAGTCTCCCTAATTAAAAATTTCATTCTACTGTAATTGATGAATAAAAGAAGTACCAAGACAGACCCCTGGGGTACTCTGCTGGATACTATAGTGGTAGTAATGATACCTGTTTACCTGAGATCTACCTCATACGTCATTTTTAAATCATGCGACAGTTTCTTCCGACACTTTATAGAAGAAATATACTATACTGGTAGTCTTTAATTCATTATGAAGCATCTTGTTAAAAATCAAGCACCACAAAACTCAATTACCACTTCAGAAAATCAGTCGTCCTGTTATGCCTTTAAATTTTATGTATTAATAATTGACAAAATTTGTTCTAAACTGTTATAAATTTTACATACACTTTAAATAAGGGAAAAGCTATTTGAGGAAACCATCAGGATACAATTTCAACACTTCTACTTCAAACATGATATTAAAACATGTGTTTTTTTAAAATTTGCAATAAATTTTATAATGAACAGAATCCTTTCAAATCAAAACTACAAGGTTGTTGTTTATATCAGATATTGAGGTTCTCATTCAATATGTGGATGTTTTGTGTGGTACTCACTGGCAGTCGTCCAGCCAGACATCACCTCCTCTCAGCCACGCCCCGTGGTCCTGGTTCTTATAGGCCACAAAGTGGTGGATCAGAGCAGGAGCTCTGGGTTTGAAAGGGTCAGCATCCTGGTGGGGGCTATACCTAAAATAGAGAACAGTTCCACATTAGTTCTTTTTCTGCATCTGCACATTTGCCAGTCTACCTAGATGTGGTCCTTGAGCATTTCTCTGAGCATTCTGAGGAATCGCAATTTATCCTTTCTCCATGAGAACATCACATTAGGGTTCCAAGTGACAAAGGGCAGTCAATAGGTTTACTGGTGACTTTTATTATAATTATTCTAGTTATTGTTGTTATTATTATTATTATTATTATTATTATTATTATTATTAATAATAATAATAATAATAATAATAATAATAGTAACAATAATAATAATATCATTATATTATCATCATCATCATCATTATTATTATTATTATTATTATTATTATTATTATTATTATTATTATTATTATTATTATTATTATTATTATTATTATTATTATTATTATTGTGTCAGTGAAAACAAACAAGGATATTCAGCATTTATCTTCTAGGCTAATATTTTTAGCATCTAAATGTATTCTGATAAATTATCCCTCTCCAGGTGACCGGAATATCTACGGTCAGAGATAACTCAACGCTGCTGTATGAAATCCTCACAAGTATTTAGTCATATTTTAAAGCTCTCACCACATCCTCATGTTCGTACTCCTGAATCGAAACCACCAATCAGAGCCTGTCTAACAGAACGCCACTACTCCTGTGCTCAGGTCGTGTACGGGGGAAACGATTGATCAGTTGCTTTACTCAGCCGATCACATCTACCCAACAGCACAGTGACACACCTATATTTTCAGCCTCTCATCTTACTGCTGTTTTTTAAAAATGCCATTGCCCACCCTCCAGTTCGCGGTGCTGTTCTTGCACACCTTCTGCACCTTCTGCAGATTGACCAAACCATCCTAACGCAAAGGTTTTCAGAGCACCAAACATATCACCTAATACAATAATCATCTTTATTTCATCTAGTCTCTCCTGATCTAACTCTGTGATTTGGTGTTTGATCAGTCCAGAGTGTGTGTGGGGGCGGTTCAGGGAGACGGGTTGGAGGGGGGGACAGGTGATGATGGTAGGTGTTCTTGTGTTGGACTAATTACAGCACTGTTGAACTGGAAACTGTGACTGTCTGACAGTGGACTTCTCACACAAACAAAGGCTCTGTGTGACCACAGAAAGTGACGAGTGTGTTGTCTTAGCAACTGTAAAACTGTTTTAGATCCACAAGGTGAACGCTGAAGTTTAATGTTCTAGATTCAAAATAACATCTGTTCCCAGATGTCACCACAGAGAGAGCCCACTGTGGGAGCAGTGGTCCATTGGCAATAACACAACTACTGCTACAGGCACTACTCGTACTACTAATATAACTAGTACTACTAGTACTACTACCATTTTGTCCCTTGGTGACCCTGAGCGAGTTTGAAAGCTGAATCCTGAATGGCCGGTGGATGACAGCTGAAGAAGTGTATTTTTTTCAATCTGAATAGTTGAGGTTTGGTGAGGATGAGGCTCTTTATAATCTGACCTGGCTCCAACCAGAGACAGGAAGGGTCTCTTGTCCTTGTCGTTTGCCTGGGTGGTCTTCACTCCGTTATCGAGGATCATTCCAGCCTAGCAGGAGATAAATGATGAGACGACGTCTAACAGGCAATGCACATGCAAAAGCTTAAATAACTGTTACTAAACATGCTGGGTAGTACTTGAAGTAGGTTTAGGAGGTGTGTAATGTTTCCTAATGCTCATCTCACATCAATGCTTCATGCATGGCTGTAGATGAACCCAAAAAACACTCCATTTAAGGGATTATTAAAGTCCTTTCACGTGAAACAGGCTTACCTGCTTCTCTCACTCTAGTCAGGAGCTGAGAGGATTTTCTGATGTCATGTTTTACAGACACATGGTGCACCAGGGCTTCATTACTAGTGGTGCATTCACACGTAATAATATTTCAGGCCTGATAGCACAATCGCCAAATGTTGACGGCACAAGGGAATCTGGGGTATGAGTGTTGAAATCAAGCAGTCATCAAACATAAAGGGGCGTGTCTGACTTTTGATGACCAGGAAGTGACATCAGCGCGTCATTCACGTCAGTGTAGCGGAATACCTCAATGGTTTAAAGATTGGCTTAGCCCCCCCCCCACCTGACACCCTGCATGTGACATTAAAGTCCTCCCTCCTCAAACTCACCCTGTTGTTGGAATGGGCTCTGTTGTTGGTGAACTGGCCCAGAGGTGTGTATTCAGTGTGTCCAGGAGAGTAGAGGCCCTCTGAGGGGCCGGTGGGCACATGGTGGAAGATGAACCAGAAGCCTGTTTCCTGATGGTTCACACAGAAAGACATACATTTACATTATTACGGAGTAGAACAGTAAAGAACTCAGGAACCAGCGAAGATTCCAGCATCAATTCTGCCACTCTGCATTTCAACCTGACAGTTCTACCTCGTAGGCATTCAGAAAGTAATATTAGGAATACTAATAACATTGTTGAGGATAAAACAGACTCCATTCTATCTGAAAAAGTAGGAAAAAAGTAGGAACCTGACCTCTGAACCTGCAGCGGCGCAGTTCATGACGTTGTTGTTGGGGTTGGCGATCCAGAAGGTTGAAGTGGCGCTGTAGAGACGGAGAGCGCTGGATCAGAAACGGTTCATCGGATTTCACCAAAAACAATTATAGAACCAGCGATGTCTGGTTACACACAAGTATATATTACACACACACACACACACACACACACAGAGACACAGACACACACAGTTATATAATTCAATTCTTTTTAATACTGTCATGTTTGATTAAACTTGAATTTCTGAACACATCTATGGACATATATGGTGTCATCATGTAACTCTTAACCCTGGAGTTTATTATGCTGCACAGCTGAAGGCAGAGGCAGAGTAGCGAGATATGAAAGTCATGTGACCGGGATTACCTGCGTTTGGTCCAAACTGAAGCTGTTTTTCTGTCTCTGTTCTCTCTGCACCAACCTGTCTCCTCTGAAACAATTCTCTGTTTTTATTCATTCATCCATTCATTTTTATTTTATTTTTTTTCCCCCATGCCTGTGATCTGATGGCGTTTGAAGCCTTTTCTAGCATTTTGCGTTAGCATTTAAATATGCAGCATCAGTTTAGCGTTCAGCAGGTGGTGAGAGGAGACTCATGGATTGTGGTGATTCTTTTTATGCTACATGAACATCTGCTTCTGTCACCACCACCTTTTGCACTTTGCACTGCTACGCATCGGCCGCGTGAATTATTTAGCGGACGTATTCTTTCTAGTCTGACTCCAAACGTCTGTCTTCGACGGACACTGGAGATGCAGGGATGTGGTTGGAGGGATGCGGATGTCCTTGCTCAAATTGACCATTAGGGCTCTCAGAGGACGGAGTAAATAAAACTACTGTATTTGTTAGCCTTTGGTGAAAGTATGTAAAGCACTCTGCTGAGTGCCAGTCTAATTCCATCTGTGAACATGTTTGCTTCAACACTGGTCCTTCAACGGACAACAGAAGGACTCCTATGAACTCCCGCTACACAATATTGTTGTTTTCTTATAATTATAGAAACGACTTTTCACCACGTAACATTTGATTCTTTTCTAAGACACTTTTGTTGAACCTCAGGGCATTACTGAGATCAAATCAATAAATCAATACGTGTCTGCATCATTCCATCAAATGTAATATCCTCATGTGTTTTGTGTGATTATCAAACTGCAGCCTTATTCTTTCACCCCTTTGTGAACTGTATTCATGGGAGATTCTCTCCGGCGTGATTGTGGTGTCCTACCTGCAGTCCTGCCGGGGGTTGGCCACGTACCCCGGGTAGGCTCCGTCGGTGATGCCCCGACACATTTTACTGTCTCTGTCTGACGGCAGCAGCGTCCCAGCTCGCACCACCAGACCCAAACAGTGGTCAAAAGTATTCCGCTCCTCCGGTCCGTCCTCCATGAAGAAACAGTGGCCGAGAGCGTCGTAACCCACCACGTCCTTCACCTGAGAGGACGGAGAAGCACAGACAATACAATACAATAGTAACATGCCTGCTTTCATACCACAGAACGTGTGTGTTGATTAGCACATACAACTAAATTGTATTGTATATATAATGTTACCCTGTACAGTATTTTGAGTTTTTAATCATATCTACAATATACTAAAACTTAACTTTTCTCAAATGAATACCTTTAATAAAAGCATGGTTAAATATATGTGATTCAAACCCTACTAGCTCTGCTGCTGCTACCAGTGACTGCTTTTATCAGTTAGATATTAACGTGTCTCGTTACCATGGGGTGCAGAGCATTCAGCCGCTCTGCTCCCCGTCTCTGGATCTCACTACCACCCCAACTTAGACATATCGGTTCACTCCCCCCGACTTCAAAACACAACTGAAAACACATCTATTTAAGACTGCATATTCCAGCTGAAATCTATGCTCGTGGGAGGGATGGGAGGGAGGGGAGGGGGGGAGGCGCAAAGGGACGGGGGGAGGGCGGGGCGGGGACCGAGAGGGGCGAGAAAGGCGCGGGGAAACAAAAGGGAGGAGGAGCAGGAGGAGGAGGAGGAGGACGAGGAGGAGGGGGAGGAGCAGCAGGAGGAGGAGGGGGAGGAGCAGCAGGAGGACAAGGAGGAGGAGCAGGAGGAGGAGGAGGAGGAGGAGGGGGAGCAGCAGCAGCAGGAGCAGGAGCAGGAGGAGGAGCAGGAGAAGAAGAAGGAGGAGGAGGAGGACGACGAGGAGGGGGGGAGGAGCAGCAGGAGCAGGAGGAGGAGGAGGAGGAGGAGGAGGAGGAGGAGGAGGAGGAGCAGCAGCAGGAGAGAGGAGGAGCATCAGGAGCAGGAGTATAGGAGGAGGAGGGGGGAGGAGCAGGAGGAGGGGAGCAGCAGCAGCATGCAGCAGATCAGAGTAGTAGGAGTGAGTAGTATGACACGATGAGGGTGGGGGGGATATCATAGTATTATAGATTACTATTATTATTATTATATGATGTATGTATTATATATTATCCATCATTATCATTATTATTACTACTTAGTGTGATTATTATTGTTATTATCATCATCATCATCATCATTATTATTATTATTATTATTATTATTATTATTACTATTATTATTATCATTATCATTATTATTATTATGTAACAGAACCTAGAGGGGTGCTTTCATTCTAAGCCCAGTGGCTTCTGGTTGTAGCTTCACATGTACGGCAGCAGGCAGACATCAGTCCTTGATAGAAACGATCTCAGCCAATCACATTTCTCCAAACACATGCAATAAAAGGTACAAAACTAAATCAATGGTTAACTGACCAGCAGTCCATTGGAGGCATGGATCGTTATGCAACGGGAGAAGGAATGGTGGATGGACAAGTCACTGACAGAGGTTGGCGGGTCGTAGCCCCCCAGCTGGTCCACGTCTCCGTTCATGTGGAAGTGGACCGGATAGTGTCCCATCGTCTGCTGGCCCATGTGCTGCAGCTCCACACCGGAGATGTGGACGGCCCTGAAGCCTCGCTCCACCTGAGGAGGACAACCGTTTGGTTTTTTTTTAACTTCAGCAGGAAGAGAAGGGTTTCCATCGTGGGTGTTCTTTAACCACAGTGTTTCTGATGACTAAAAATGAGTGTGATGAGTAAAAAGCAAAAAAGAGCAAGGTCGAAATGATAGAAGGAAAGTACTGTAATAAGAACTGAAGAGCAGAGCGATAAGGTTGAGTGGAGGTGGGAGGAAAAACAAGTGGGATGGATGAAAATGACGGCGTTGGAGGAGGTGAAGGTATAATCCACAAGTGAAAGAAGGATGGAATGAAAGGAGAAAAGGTGACGGCAGGAGAGGAACATTAAGGACCCGACGAGAGGCCCCTGACAGCTGACGGCCCCTCAAAGCCGTCGCTCTTGAAATGACTGTTATGGCCGGAGCGCAGCGGGTGTTCAGGCCTGACAGGCAGCGAAACCTGCTTTAAAGTGCTCTGATTATTAATACGGGTGTCAAGGGGTGTGTGAATGTCACATGGTGAAACGCTCACATTTTGTTCTTTTACATTTTCTAATTAAATAGCTTTGAGACTCTGATGTTAAAAATGTTAATAACGTCAATTTTTGTCCAGTTATGAAGGTTAATATTGATTATTTTAACCGTTTTTACACCGTCAATGCTGCAAATACCCCAAACGTCACACAAACTTTTATAACTAATCGCTTCTCTTGGACGTCTTATCAACAAAAAAATATATCAGAAATAGATTTTTTTTTTTTTTTTTTTTTCACTGAGGCGACAAAAGAAGCTAAAATCCTCTGACAGCAAGTCAGCAATAAATATAGCTCCACACTCCTCCTCAGGCTGCATGTGATGAGTCAACGGCGTACCTTTAAATGTCCTCCGAACGTGTCAAAGTCGAAGAATTTGCAGGCCTCGTTGCCGTAGCAACCAGATTCCATCTCACCGCGCAGCAGGATGTTACGGCTCAGCAGGCCCACCTCCGCCCTCATGTCCACCCCGTCCACCTCCTCGCCCATGTGGATGAACTGGGGCTTGCCTGCATACACACACAGACACACACACACGCACGCACACACACACACACACACACACACACACACACACACACACACACACACACATTAAGTTTCCTAATCTCTCATATATTATTTCTGATTTCTGGACCAAATATCCAGACAGGAAGGAAGCATAATTTAATATCGCTGGATTATAATTCGAGCATCTGTTTTAAAAGTCTGTGTCAGATTCTCCTCCTGCAGACTAGAGATCCGTTCCCCTGAACAGATGATTTTAATCTGACTCCAGCACACTGGGACTGAATACAGTTGAGGTTTAGCGTTGGGGACACGACTGAGTTTATCTGAGGTAAAACCGAACCAATCAGAAAACTTCTAGTTCTCCCTTCCGAACGCCCCTCACACGGAGGCCGGTTAATTTTGCACGACGTAGGTCCTTTAATGTTACGTTTACAACTCAACAAGTGTTTGTGAGGCTGAGGAGGAGAAGAAACTGGCAGCACAAATCACACAGTTCAATCAGAGGAATGTGAAACCTATAATATTAAAGCAGCTGAGCACACCCAAAAATAAAAATTCAATCATAATCATAATAAACCACTTCCAAGTTGAAGCAAAAGTGTTGCGGCATTTGTTTAAACTCAGTCAGAATGTAAAATTACAGGGTGCCGATGGTTAAAATCCACACCCTGTGTCTACCCCCCACTCTCATTTCCTGTCACGTGTCTTCTCCAGCCGTCCTTAAAAGACAAAAATGTCCAAAAAAATTAATAGCTTAAAAAGTAAGAATACGACTGAGCATGGGATGTGCCCAATGTCACACAGAGGATTTGCTGCCTTTCCTATTTGTAGGACGGCCAAAAATAGAATGAGCTCGGCCGAAGCCTTTGTTATACAGCTGTCACGCATTTTGGTCTTCAAATATAGCTTTCAAATGACACGTATGAGTAGACACAAATGACTGGTGTGAGTAGCGCCCGCAAAAAAAAAAAAAAAAAAAAAAAACGGCTCAAGATTTATTTATATTCCGAATTTAATTTCAATTTTAATAAAAAATATTTTAAAAAAAAAAAAAAAAAAGTAACTCCAAATGTGAAAGGAGCTCCCTCGTCTATTCAGACGCCCGCATGAATCGCTCTTACACATGATTGGATAACTCAGGCTGTGCTGATTGGTTCATCAAACATCACCATGGGAAAATTATGGAATCTTTTTCTAAAATTTTACTTCACATTCAAAATAAAATTACACTACAAACAGGAATTTAGATGTTTTGGGGAGGGGTTTTTTTTGGCCAAAAGTATACAGACAGTCCTGATCTGTATCTAAACGTTTTCATTTTCCCATTTGTGTGTCGACTTCTTCATAAATCATAACATCTATTATTAGTAGAAGGACATAGTTTCAGTTGGACTTCTAAAAATACTCATGTATTTCATATATTAACTGTCTGAATAAAGAAAACCTTTTACTTGTATGTTAACTCTTCACCATAATTGTTTTTCACTCTCCCCTTATTTCTACTTCTTATTTTAGTCACACTGTGAGTATAACATGGTAAGAAACAAACAGCCAAACCCCCACCACCACCACCCTGTTTCTACTAGCTGGTCATACTTAAACCTAATGAGCGGAGGCTCCCAGCAGGTCATGGGTTCAGATAAACATATCATTTTATCACGGATTAATGCACTTTTAGGAAGCCACCAGTTTTAATAAGGTAAAGCATGTCTTCTAGTATTTAGAGGGGTTAACTAGTGAACACAACTTCACTTGCAGACCGCTTTATTCTGAAATAGTTGAGCGTGCTCACTTTTCAGCAGATGTTCCAGATGTAAATCTCATGATGGAAAATGACCAGGAGAGACGCATCCTGCCAGATAAAGGTCAGGTAGATAAAGAATAATAGTAAATGCCCCCCCCCGCCAAGCTCCAGGGCATTGATCCACTTCACGATGTTAATGTTCAACACCCTTTATCATTGGTGCCATTTAGAACTGTCAAACCTGTCAGAATGAAAAAGCCAGGTACAAGTTAATGGACTCGTACTGATAAATATCCCTGAGCTTTTTGTCTGCTTGTTGTTCTAAGAGATTTTGCAGGTCTCACCTGTCAGCAAAAAAAAAACCAACATCACACCCTGCCTGCTTATGCAGAACCCGAGGGGTTAGGGACTAGACATTTACCGCTGCATGCTGAAAAACTGGGCTGCAAAGTGGCATAAGCAGGATTTAATTAAGTGTATTGCAGTCAGATGGAGGGTGTCAGGAGCTCTGAAGAGCAGCCCAAGGCTCAAAAGAGGATTTCTGTCATGGAAACAGTGGGACGGTTCCTTAATGCGATGATATTCTAATGTACGCAGGCAAAAGAGAAAAGGTCAGCCGCTCAGAAAACGATCTGAAAAAAAAAACAAAAAAAAAGAACCCTGGACTCTACATTCAAGTTCATAGGAGACGACATGCAAACTTGACTTGATTTGATGTGTGAATCTGTAAAAGGGCACATCGCTGCTGAGTTACTGCTGCAGAGACCACCAGGGGCTTCACCAGGAGTCAGAACAATGACCATTCTAACCATAAAAGAGAACCAGTGCAGACAAGGTTGACCAGAAGGATCCTGTGTGTGCTGTGCGTGTGCGACGCAGTCAGACAGGACAAACAGAAAGGATGGGTATGTGTGTGTTCATACGAGCACACGTGTGTGTGTGTGTGTGTGTGTGTGTGTGTGTGTGTGACTGTGTGTGAATGGGCTCAGTCAGTCAGGATGCAGGCTGACTTTCCCTTGGCCCAGAGTCAGTGCAAACACCTTCCACTGACTCACACTGCTCCAAGCCCAGCCTGCCCTCCGCCAATGTTTATGTGCACACAAAGACACACACACACACACACACACACACACACACATTTGTCGAGTCAGCCTGGCCTGGTCTGGGTAAGAGACTGTTGCTTAGTAAATGGAACAGCCTCTCTTGATGTTTTCTAAATGCTCGTGTTCACACAGCTGTGCTCTGACACCAACGCAGATACTAACCTTGGGGAGTTGGAGGACAAGGTGAAGAGTTAAAAAAAAACAAGAGCATATTTTCACAAAGGCATTCTGAAGGCTTGAATTATGTTCTACATGCTGGTTGGAGTCAACCCACCTTTGTTTTATGTTCTATCACATCCACAAGCAGCTGCAGTTGATTTGGTCAAGTGCTGCAACACTGATTTGCTGTAAAACGTGAGGAATGCACTCTGGACTCAGCATGGATATCACTAGTGGACTTATTTCTGTCTGACCGAATATCTAGATTTATTAACTAAACTACTCTGAACTTTCTTAAATGTTGCGTAAAATATCTTACGGATGATGATCAACCAACTAAATCCTGCACAACAGAGGAAAACTCACTTTATCAGTAATTACAATTAACATCAAGGCTAAAACTGGAGGAGGTAAAATTAGATGTGAGTCGATGTGGAAGTGAGAAATTATTGAGACTTTACTCGTTTAAAGGTGATTTAATTTGAACAGTTTTGATGAAACAAAATCATTTTCTACATCTTGTTTTCCCTCTTCCATTGTTAACGAAACCAAATTACCATTTATCATTGAGGAATGTAGCCTTAACTAAAATTTAAAGATGAAACTGTAAGTGATGAAATACATGTCAATAAAAAAGAGTTGTAAAAATGCACCTGAAATAGTAGAAAAAGTGGATGTGAAATGAAAAATGTCTTTTGATTTTATAAACTTTTTTGACATTTGATTTAATCCTATTGTTTCCCATACCCAACAACTGGATCATAATATCATTAACAACGTGAAAATGAAAACAGAACAAAAAGCTAACCTGTCAGGATTGATATTATTCTTCCCTCTTATCCAAATGCTTTTTTTTTTTCTCAACCTAATCTTGACTTGCATTCTTTTTCGTTTTTGCTTTAATTTCCTCGTGTCTACCTGCCGTGTCCCTGAAGACCTGTCTGTTCCTTAAGTAGAGTATTATCTGCCAGTCAGATGGATTATTCAAACACAACTGTGCTCAAGCAAACAATGTTCATCCCTTTTTTTAACCCATCTCTGTTTTCTGAGTCTCGCATTGTGAAATATGAAATATTAAAAAAATGTTGGTGGATGAGGTCCTCAATAAAGGAAGAGGTTCCTGTCCTGCATTGAGGAAAGGGACACCCCTATAATCGCCTTCATCGCACATTAGAGGGATTTGCAGGTTGCGTCTCTGCAGTTCCCAAACCACAGAGTGATACAACCAATCAGGACGCTCTAAACAGAGCCTCTGTGGGAGAGGTTGTTCTTGCTGGGGGAAGGCAACTCTCTTTAGTCTCTACAGGAAGTGAACACTTTATCGAGGTCTTTACTGTAGTGGACTTCTTATGTCATGTTATTTGTGCTTCCCTCTAGGTTTTCTGTCCACTCTGGATGTTTGAGTGTTTCCGCCCAACTCAAAAGTCCAGTGATTTCTTGTACCATCTGTCGGTTTGTCTGCTTAGTCTTATGAGTCTTTTGGAGTCTGTTTGCTTTGTGGACTAATTGTTTGGATACCTGTTCTGGACTTTGTTCTTCTTATGTACTTTTGGTCTTTGCCATTAAATTACCAGCCTGAAAGATCCCTGCCCTTGCCTTTTTGTTTTGTTTCAAATTGATCCTTACATCTTCATTATAGACATAGTGTTGAGAAGAGGTCATCAGAGGGGTTCACACAAGGTGTATCGGTCCCTTGGTATGCAACACTCGTCAAGCTGATCGATCTCCATCAAGGGCAAACAATCACTGAGAGTGTCACGTCTCTGGACTACTTCCTGTTTGTTTTTTCCTGTCACTAACATATCATGTCATTTCAGATCCGGTCTCATTTGCAGTCAGTTCATTTCCTGCACCTGCCTTCCCTTCGCTCACCTGCAGCCACTCCCCTAATCAGCCACCAGTCTTCAAATGCCAGCCCTGCCTTCTGTTGCCGGCCAGATTGTTAGTGTTCGTCCTGACCTGCCAGTCATCGTAGTTTCTCGGACCCTGCTTGTCATAACCCCTCTTCGGATTTGTCTGCCTGGTTTGTTGGACTGCCTTTTGTGTATGAATTGCCAGATAATTGGACTCTGCCTGTTTGCTTGCCGTCTGCCTGACTCGTCTGCTGTGTGGACTGATTACCTGGTACCTGACCCCTGCTTGTCCTATTAAACCTGTTTTTGGACTTGACCCGCCTGCTTCACTGTCGAGCTTTTGGGTTCTCACCACCAGTCTTGTTCGAGCCGTGACAGAGAAGATGTTTTAATAAGCCTTTGGTGTTCTGAAACAAAGCCTGAGATCTTCTACTTCCACTCACGAAGAAGTTTGAGTGTTTAATGTTTTCATGTTTGTAAGGAGAAAAACTTGATTCATTTAGGATTTTCAGTCTGGCCTGAGAAAAACTGACAAGAGACAAGAGTGAGATAAGAGAGACCTAAGAGAAACAAGAAAATGAAAGAGGGCGAGAAATGAGGGACAAAAGACACAAGAAACAACAGAAAAGACAAGAGAGATGAGAAAGAGAAAGATGACAGACATGAGAGAGATGGGAGACCTGAGCGAGAGATGAGAAGCATGGGAGAGAGATGAGAAGCATGGGAGAGAGATGAGAGACATGAGAGAAAGGGATGAAGGACGTGAGAGAGATGGACATGAGACAGAGACAAGAGACATGAGAGAGACGAAAGACATAGAGACATGAAAAAGCGATGACAGACCTGAGAGAGAGATGAGAAAGATGAGAAAGACATGAGAGAGGTCTGACAAAAAGAGACAAGACATGACAGAACTGAGGGATGAGAGAGGAGACAGAGTGCGACTCTCCTAGGTGAGACATCCAGAACCCTGACAGAAGATCCAGAAGCAGCGGTTCTGCCCAGCCAGCACTCGTCACACATCTGGGGGATTTGGCTCTTCCTGTTGTCAACTTTCTTCGTGAAGTGAACACGCCAACATTTTTTTTTTCCTCCACTTTTATGCTGATTTCTTGAAAGTTCACTAATGTTTTTCAGTTATGAGTTAAGGTGACCTCACGTTTACCAGATGAAGTGTGTTACCCTAATGTCGCTTCTTCATTGTTAACCTTTTTCATTTTTTTTTTTTTTTAAAGGTGGAGTTAACTTTTATTTGACATTATTTGTGTAACATCAGCGTTGAACATGATGTGCTAAGTTTGTTAAGACACTGAGGTTATATGTATAAAAACAAATCTCATCAAAATATACCATTCTGTTAGTTTAAGTATTTTAGAGATGGTTGCAAGCAGATATTTTGTAAATATGGAGTTCCTCCTAAATGTCTCAACAATGCAGAAATTTTGCTGAAGAGATGCAAACATACATGAATTGGGATATAATTTGAGTAACCTTTATTCACTGCTAAAAAAAAATGAGTTTGTCAGCAGGGAATGTGATCTGTTCTCTGCGTGTCATACAGGTCCAGGACTTGTCTAGGACATGATTTGGTGCTTTGTCATATATTCATTTTAGGTACGTCAATAAAAAAGACATTTATGTAATTCTATGTCATATGAGGTCAGCCCTCAACCAGATAAATTCTCAGAGCAGGTCCTACAGAAATGGGATTTCCTAAAGTTACTCTTTCTCATAGTATGCGACAAAAAGACAGACACCGGCAGACAGACATTGTCTGGAAATGGACTCAAATTGAAATTCAAAGACATCATGGAAATGTTATGTGCTCAGAAAGTGAGAGTGCTTCAGGTTGCATTCAAGGATATTTAGAGTCAAGAAAAGCGCTATTCCCAGAAAGTACCCTGAGGCCAAAGCCTCATTATCTGTGTCATTATCAAGCACTGATTCACAAAATTGGCCCCTTGATCAGACTGCGAACAATTTGCTCTAAATTAAACACAGTTAATTTAAGAGATGTGCAGGGAATATTAAGATCTTCAAAAACCTTTGCCTTACTCTCTGAAAGACATCAAAGTTTGAAGACTTATCTGTCTACAGCATCAATGGATCACAATTCCTTGTGAGTTAAAGGTGGGTCTTTGTTTTACTCAGCGCTACGCAGCGCAAGATGCATCTGTGTCCTGGTATCAGCAGAGTTCATGTTAAGCGTCAAGAAAGAAAGGAAAGAAAAGGTCACAGGGAAAAACAGAAGATGAATACGTTCTTTTCTTTGGAACAAAATGATACGGTTCTTTGTCTAAAGTCGTACACAGCAGAATCTGTTCTTTAGTATCGTACACACTCAGATGGAAAAGACGACATCCCAACAACAGTGATTTGATTTATTTTTAACCACTGCCATCTACCTTGAAAGATTGTTCCGTTGCAACAGTGTTTTGTCTCAAGTCGTATAGAAATTCATTCACAGAGCGAAGCACAAAAATTATTTTTGAAAAGCCATAATTAAGGTGTTGCCAGACTTCCTACCCTAAATTCTAAATAGTGTAGAAAGGACCCTATAATCTACGGGAGTGGAGTCTGCTGAGGATTATCATTTCATCCAGAAAACTGGTCTGTTTTTGGAGACTGATTCAAGCAAGGAAAATTGGGTGAAAACACTAAATTCATTTCAACAATTCATTTCCATTTATTCAGGCATTTGCTTTTTAAAAATGTCACCATTTTCTCATGACACAGAACATTTAAAATGTATAACCAATCAGCTATAAGATCTTCAGCTTCCTCACACCCTTCCTCACTCAGGTATACAGTCCTACTATAGATTGATAGATTGGGTTGACCGCTTCCAGATTCAATGGTAGGTATTCCCAGAATCCTTCACAGTGTCTGAACAGGGTGAAAGGCCAACGTTTATGCAGAGAAATGATCAGGAAGGGTGTTTCTGAGGTAATCCTCAGTAAATACCCAAAAAATAGTCACTAAAAGATGTCATAGGAGGTGAGAGGCTGGGACCAACAATCCAGAATTCACCATGAAGGGGTGTCCCTGTTTCGCTCCATACTTAAAATGGAAAGCGACTTCATGAGAACTGTTTCTGACAACACGTTTTACAAGCAATCACAACACTGAAAATTCTGAAAGGACAATAACAGGGTTGCTCAAAGCATGTCAAGAATATGGCTCATCATGTTTTTGATGAAAAAGACGGGGAAAAAAAAACAACTTTTTTTTCATGATGGTGAAGAACCATTTTTGACAAATGGAGAACTAGCATGATGATATTCCGTTTCACGGAAGAAACAAAAGGCGATTAAAAGTAAAACGACAGAAAATGCACCATTTGTCATGCTTTAAACGGTTATGATCCTGTCTTCTGACCACAATACTGGACCACAGGAACCACAGCGAGCAGTCAAAACCACTTCTGGACTTTCTACTGTTTAATTTTGTTAGACTAGAGCAATCCTCAAAGGGGGAAAATCTTTCTACCGTCGAATCAGTGTGTTTAGCAGCCATCTGACAAATAATAAGTTAAAGCATGTGAACAACGTTAGAATTAGGCTGTGATTTTCTGTTTACAGTGTCAGGTTTTTAATCTGTAAACCTAAGCCTGCAGCATCCTCAGCGCCGCCTTCCTAAACTCACTGATCCGGCTCACAAACATCTTCTTCCTGTCACAACGGAGGACTAAGAACTACATCCCTCCCAATTAGTATTCACACTCCAAGCCCGGTAAGCCTCGTCCGTGACGACTGATCCGAACCACAGGCTGTACCGACTCTCATGTGGCTGATCACAGTTTGATGGTGAATGTAGATGCATAAGGCTAAATGGTCAATTTAAATGTTCACTTCCTTTGTAACTGTTTTACTCTAATTATAGGATTTACAGATTGTCGATTTTATTAGGAAGCATTTATTTTTTAAATTGGTTTGGCCTGATGTAAGAAAGCTTCTTCTCAATACCAGTAAAGGTCCAATGTACAGTATTTTGTGCACTATGAGGCGCACCTAAAAGTCGTTTAATTTTCTCAAAAACCGACAGTGCGCCTTATAATCCAGTGCGCCTTATAATCCAATGCGCTTTATAATCCAGTGCGTTTTATATATGAAAAAAAAACATTTTAAAATAGGTCATTCATTGAAGGTGCGCCTTACAGTGCAGAAAATACTGTATGTGTTTTATTTGTTTGGTTTGTTTTTGTGTTTTGAAGGTTTTATAGTTTAGACTGTTTTATTTCAATCAACACATGCTAAACACATCATTTTTGTCTTGGGCAAAACTTATGTAATCATTTAAAAAAAACTGAATCATCTGTTGAATTAGTTTCAGTCAACATGTAGCAGCTTAAACTACATGTTGAAAGACCCACATGACGATATTTGACAGGAGTAACCCCCTCCCACTAAATTTCGAAATTAGAGACGGTTAATTTTTTCCAAACATTTTTTTTTTTTTAACTTTTAAACAACTACATTACGAATAAAATATGTTCAAATATAGGGAGACCCATTCAATCAGGGGTCTCCCACTCTGCTGCCACCTAGTGTTTACCGCTGTAAAGTGCAGCAATTATAGTTAATTTGTTTGCCGTAGCGTCAACGCACGACTGCGTCAGCAATGAAAGACCTCACATGGACACTAATACTACTATTACTGCTAATGCCACCATTAATACTATCACCACTACCACTTCTACCACCAACACTGCTGGAAAACGGTGGTTGGAATATGAACTTTCAAACTTTTCATTTGCACTTTGATGAGTTGATACAGTCCTGTTAATTTAAAGTGTGAAAAGAGACACCGGACGTCACTTACAGCAAAGAAAAAAAAAAAACCCAAAAAACTGTTGTCAAGCCTACGTTAAAACCCCTTCTTCAAGTCCTGTGTCACAAACCGAGGGTCACTGGCTCACCTGCGACCTTGATCTGGTTGGGTGTGCAAGTAAAGCAGGGCAGCAGGGTGAACTCCTCAGCCTGGTGCATGGAGTAGTCGGTGCTGGCCACCACGATTCGATCCCCAGAAGCCCATCCCTCTGGGGCGTCAGCCAGATCCAAGACGCTGCTGTTGGTGGAGATGTCGATGGAAACGGAGGCCTGTGGGCGAACTGTAAGGGGACAGAGACCGACTTAGAAACTGGGAGTAACGAACAGTAACGACTGAACCCATTGAAGACCTCAAGGCAAGTGTGTGTGTGTGTGTGTGTGTGTATGCAGTATATGTATATACTGTATATAGACAAACACATGCACATACATTGTGAGGCTATGCTGCCTTGCAAACCCAAACCACACTGAGGAAAACTTTTATTTCGAAAAATGTAATGTCTGTTTTATCCTCAGACAAATTTTCAGCATTCAAAACTATTTCATTTTAGAGATGGTGTCCATCTCCAAGTTCTTTTCTTCTTTTTTTTTTTTTTTTTTTTTTTTAAATCCAAGCAGTAAATTAATGATGTAAATATGGATCTGATGTATTTATTAGAAGGTGATGGAAGACAAATTTATTCAGGTATGGGCTTCATTCATGTTGTTAGTGAGTCAGCGTCTCACCCCCAGGGCTGCATGAAAGACAAACAACCATCCGCACTCACATTCATGCTTTTGGACACTTGTACACTCACTAATTCACTTTAAAGTGTGTGAATTTGCACGACTTTTGCGTCTTGACTTGACATCCACCATAAACCGCTGTGTGTTATTGTAGCCTTATCAGCACATTCTTCTGAGTATGACGGCCTCCACATCTCCTCCATCTCTGTTTACCTCCACATGTACTGTACTTACAGTGTGTCCATATCTCTGGTATTCACAGGATCTGGTATGAAGCAGATCATATCTTCTCAAACTGACACTCGTGTCATGTCATCACTTTTTCAGGAAGTACTTCTCCTCAGATTCAGAACGCCAGCAGTTTGATTTTGGTTATTATTCCCCCATTTATCACATCTAATCTAGATTCTTTAACTCCCTTCCTTTCACCAATAATCCCTCCTTCCAATACTTTATTACACTTGACTGTAATTTATTCCTCTGCTCAGAATTGGCGCTCCTCAACAACAACTCACACCTTCACTGGACTGACAGTTGTATTATTGTAATCATTTTTTTTAATCCTTCTTACTCATATTTCTGGCCCATTCCATATCCGTTTCTTCATCCCCCTCACGTAAACATCATATATAATGACTTGTGTTAACACTCATGTGTTTCACCATATGTAATCAATCAGTATAAGCGCTTAAAACATGCATTTTGGGCTTTGCAGCTGCATACCAAGACAAGAATGTCCACTCTGTTATCTGTACGCTACATACCAAGACTACGTGGGAGAACACGGCGCGTATAAAACAACACTGACCTCCGTTCTGTCGTTTGTGACAGCGGTCTGTTCATTTCACCTTTTCTACGCAGATATTTTTTTTTTGTCCGACGTTACATCTGAATTCAGAAAGATGATGTCCTTGTTGTCAGTCCTTATTTATTCTTTATTTATTCATCTTAAATTTGAGATGACAGTTTTGTTTCCTACCAAAGCAGTTTTCTTCAGGATCGAGCGGGTAAGACTTGAGGTTGTGTCCAAATTTAAAATGAATGAAGCGGCAGAGTTTCCAGTGCTGAGCATGTTTTTTGTTGTTTTTTTTTAATCTTTACTCGACTTAGTTAAGTTGGATAACAATAGTAAAATCTCTATATGTCCTATAAATTAAACCTTGCTGCATCACAAGATCATTTCGTCCAAGGATTACAAATAATCCAAATAATCCAAATCACATGCTCACAATGCTGTAATAAATTGGTTTGAGTTATCAAAAATAAAGACAAAATAATTAAAAACACCAAACCATTTATCAGAAATTTACAATATATAATCAAAAATAAGATGATAAAAAAAGATAAATTAGCTGTTGGATCTTCTGAGACTAGTTTTCTGTTATCCATGTCAGTCAGACAGGCTAACCCATCTACCGTGACGGCTAAGTTTCCCAATCATCACATATCAAGATAATCAAGGTAATAAGTCATACAAACAAAAACAAAAGTAGATGGAACTGGTTAACAAAGACCTCTGGCAATTTTAAAAGAAGTAAAAAAAATATTTTTTTTTTTTTTTTTTCATCTCGATCAATCAGAACTGTCGAGGGCTCCTCCCTGCCGTGTGTAAATCCTCTGACAAACCATGCCAACACTCCCAACCACCAACCACAGAACACACACACAGACAAGCCCCGACAGAGGTGTGTGTGTGTGTGTGTGTGTGTGTGTGTGTGTGTGTGTGTGTGTGTGTGTGTGTGTGTGTGTGTGTGTGTGTGTGTGTGTGTGTGTGTGTGTGAGAGAGCTCTCCATCCAGTTTGTGGCTTGCGTACCCAGTTTGACACACAGGAAGCGGATCCTGTAGTTGTGACAGAGGCCGTGGTCCTGGTCCTTGTTGAGGCACACGAAGCCGTAGTTCTTGTCGACCTTATGGATCACGTCTCCCGTCTGATTGGCTGGTATTCCATCGAGGGTTTCAGCCTGGACAGAGAATAAAATCAATGATGGGGATTGGGGTTTTGTTTTGTTTTTCCAAACGTAGATTCCACTTCTCTTCCACGTCTTAAGTTGTTGTGAAATCGTACGTGAGTCACTGCAACCCGTGTGTCAGATACCAACATCAGCAGTTCTCATCTCTGCGGTTTGATAATTGCTTTTGGTAACTGTAAGGTGTGTGTGTGTGTGTGTGTGTGTGTGTGTGTGTGTGTGTGACTGCACACACTGGCAAACATGTATTTGCGTTTAAGTACCGACGGATTTACCTGGATGTCCAATGGATTGCTACACAGCCTGTCTGGAAAGGCCTTGTGGAGATCGGACAGTTTCTCCCAGTCGCCCGATCCCCTCTCGTCATCCCTGTCAAACCACTCTGTCCACTCTGCCTCTGTGGAACACACACACACACACACACACACACACACAGTGAGGATCTCTCTTCGTCTTGTAAAAAAAAAAAAAAAAAAAAAAAAAAGAAAAAAAAAAAGCCTCAAACATTCAAAAGAACCAGATCACGTCACCACGTCGAGCCTCACACATTTATTTTTTATAAATATTGCATTGATTTTGAGAGGCGTAATCCACTTACAGATGTACCTGCAGAGGTGTATTCTCAATGTATTTGCAATGATTATTTCTATTAATCATTCGTAATTGCTGTTTACAGATCGTGGTTAAAGATGCGAGACGTTTTACGCTGGTTAAAGAGTCTTAGATTTGAAGCCCAGACGTGTTGACATTTTGTGGTACTGATAAACCTTTTCAGGAGAAAAGACATTCATTTAACAGATGTGTCAAATCAAGGCACAGCGTGAATAACATTATCGAATAACATCACGGACTTTACTGTCAAAGGGTAAATTGTCTTATTCAAGGAGAAACACTGTGAAACCTGAAGCTTTTTTTTTTTTTTTTTTTATCTTCTTCTGCTTGAATCATTGCTATCCTGGGGGCAACCAGCAAGAAAAAGTCCATTTAGAAGTTTTAATAAGGAAGAACAGGGAACACTTTGGCAAATAATAACCGCAGCAATTGGTTCTGATGTGATGACAATCAAAACAGCTCCTATCAACCCCCCCCCCAAAAAAAAGGGAATACTGGCTGTCATCACGCTCAGATGAAGAGACCTAGACGGAGGTAGCCAACCTAAAGAAATGAATGCCTTAATGTGAAGGAATGGATCAGGTCAGGAATCTGCTGCACGCCTGAGAGGGCATTAGCAAGTGACCTTTCTGACTCACCGACATAATGGAAGTGAGAGACGTCTTCAAAACCCAAGAGGATATCGTGTTTTATGTGAAAAAACCCCCTTAAAAAAATCAAATATAACAATAAAATAAGAATAAGACTGAATAAGAATAAGATTTTTTGATCAGATATCACGGTTATGTTGATGCTGCCCCCCCCCCCCCTTTGATGCCTTTTTTTTTCTGTTCCCTCACCAGGCGTTCAGGTAACCATACATCTTCTGGCCAGTCCAAATGTCATATTTTCAGTCCTTTTAAGAGACGCGGCAAAGCATCAGGGCCAATTTTCTTTTTCTGCGATGGCTTTTAAGGAGACGGCGACGTGCTGATTTATGTTCCACATGCCTGTTTGTGAATATCATGAGTGTTATCCAGGTTCTATAAGTCTGGGAGGGATGTTGCTGATTTCTAGTTACCTCAAGATATTTAGAGACCCGTAAACAAACTGACACTCACACACACAAAAAAAAAAAAAAAAAAGATGCTTTTTTTTTGTGTGGAGAACATCTTTTAGCCCCTTCCAAACAGCTGTATCTCTGGGGGGTGAGCTCATTTTCAGCAACTTGTGTCCCTGATCTTGGTTTATTTCAGTCATTACCCAAAGCTAACGACCACAGATGAGGGCAGGAATGTTGACTGACTGATAAATGAAGAGCATCACCTCGTGCTTCACCCCCCACCCCACCCCCACCCCCACCCCCACCCCCATCGCCACCATCACCACCTCCTCCTCCTCACCACCACAATCAAATCGATCCATCTCCCCCGTTTCCATGTGTGTGTGTGTGTGTAGGTGTGTGTGTGTGTGTGTGTGTGTGTGTGTGGTTACCTTGCAGCCACTGACTGCTGGTGGTGACGGTGAAATGCTCGCCGTATCTTGACTGAAAGGCGTGTGAGCTCTGGGCCACAGAGGAGGCCTTAGTCCCTGATAACGCAAGGAGATCACGCACATTATGGGATGTTTGGAATTCACAACATGGATTTAGATAAAGATGTTATCAAATTTTACCTTGATAGACGGTGTGATCCTCCACAACAGAGGAGACGTCACCTTTGGTTACTATAAAGGTCCAAGGATGCCTGTTAAACAAAGTACAAAGAGATGAAGCAAACAAAATGTAAAATAATCGCTTGATGTGAGGAAGGAGAGATGAAGCGACGTGAGGAAGAGCCCAGACACACATGATGTGAACAAGAAGGGAAGTCATGCACAAGAAGTATGAAAATAGATGGAAGCAGCGGCTCAGCAGATAAAAAATAGAACAACCAGACAAATTTGCTTGAATTTACATTAATTGTTGGAATTAGAACTCGATTAAAATGTTACACTGATTCATTGTTTTACAAGAAGTACATAGAAAATTACCAATTTTAATATAAATGGTACCGAAGTCCATGTGTTTACAACACATAAGTGGATGACAAAAGGTAATGTGTCATCCCCTTAGAATTAACATGCACAGGGTTTTACAACTACAGAACTTCCAAAGCTGAGTTGACAAGAAGGTTCAAGGGTGAAAAAAAAAAAAAGAGTTATTTTCTTCATTTGCAATTTAAAACATCGAGGGACCAAAAAAAAAAAAAAAAATCAGATAATAACTTTAAAACCATTTCAGTGGGTTGGGGAATAAATGTATCCATAATGCATGAGGGTCTGGTTAAATATTGCAGCGGATGGGCTGTTTCTAATTTCCCTGTGAGCTTTTCATCAGTCATCCTCACCGCTCGTTCTTTCCGTTCCACAGTGAAGCATACTAAAAATTATTTCATCAAAAGAAATTATGTTTGCTCTTTGAGTGTTTAAAAAAAATAAATTGAGTATTATATACTAAAAAATGAATTTGAGTATATAAAAAATTACAATTAAAATTTTTTTAAAAATTCAATTAACATCGGCGAACCGCAATGTGTTCACTGAAACGAGCCGTTATTCAGAGGAAAAACTGATTCCCCCCAGGTCAGGAGACACGACTTGATCAGACTTGCAGTGAAATATTTGTGAACTGTTGCATCATCTGCACCTGTAGCAGGAATCCTTTCAAAGGTGGGGGGGGGGGTTTAAAAGGGATCAGACGCGAAAGGAAAACTGTTAATCTGTTGTTGTTCCTGAACACTGAGAGAACGATGTGTAAAAATGTTGACGCTCCCTAAAGTTTCACATACATTCAGTGTCTTTCAATTTACGTTTTTTTTTTTATCAATAAGAATCAAAGGATTAGTAAAATTTCCCCAGAGACTTAAAGTCTTTATTTTCACAATTCTTTCTACTGTTACTAGGAAGTTTATATTCATAATAAAGCCACTAGTTGCAGTCATAGTTTTATTCTACTCGTGCACTTTCTTAAGTGTTTTACAAGGAAGCCTGTTTCACAAGAATGTCATTACTAGAAAAATACATGGAAAAAAGAAAAATCAAGTTTATGTCATTTTACCCTACTTTACATCTGTCAACCGCAAATATTGGAATTGTAAACTCACTAGTAAACCATTAAAAGCACTTATCATGTTGTTGTTCATGAAATCAGAATAAAACAAATAATGTCATATTATTAGCCCGTAGCAACCCCCGTGACCCTCAATGAGGAAAAACCATCTAAAGATGAGACGGAGATGTTTTTACTGTTTTTATATTAAAAAATAAAATTTAATAAAAATTTAATTTTTATTTATTCATTATGTAATGTATTTATTTATTTAATAGTAATTATTTATTTTTATTTATAGTTTTTATTTCTATATATTTTATATATTTTATTATATTTATATATATATTTTTTTTTATAGTTTTATTTTATTTTATTTATATTTATTTATTTAATGTAATGTATTTATTTATTTAATAGTATTTATTCATTATGTAATGCTTGAGCAGTGGATATGTTCCTCCGGGATTAATAAAGTATGTATGTATGCATGTATGCATGTATGTATGTATGTATGTATGTATGTATGTATGTATGCATGTATGTATGTATGTATGTATGTATGTATGTATGTATGTATGTATGTATGTATGTATGTATGTATGTATGTATGTATGTATGTATGTATGTATGTATGTATGTATGTATGTATGTATGTATGTATGTATGTATCTATCTATCTATCTATCTATCTATCTATCTATCTATCTATCTATCTATCTATCTATCTATCTATCTATCTATCTATCTATCTATCTATCTATCTATCTATCTATCTATCTATTAACCAAATATTATTGAAAAATTGATTTACAAAGTTTTTTGACTGATTAAATTATGACATACCATTTTATTATTTGTATATTATTAACAGAAAAATTCATATTAGGTAACCTAGCAATTAAATTCTAAAAAAAAAAAAAAAAAGAAAGAAAAAAGAAAATACGTTTGATTTTAAAGAGATCCGTTGCACTGACACAAGTTTCCAGCCAGATAAAGTCGTGTAACACAGCTGATTTGCGTCTCATCGTCTCTAAACTTTTATGTTACTACGTTCTATAAAACCAAATGTTTTGTGTGCCAGCCGTTTCCACAAATCCTTTAAATTTTGCGAGCTAATTAGGATTTCCTGTGTGCATCTAGAAATAATTCAAAGCTTTTCTCCCTCTGCCAAGTACATGTCGGTGCAGTTAGCTTGTACTGCTTTCATGTCAATTATGAAACCTGTCAGAGTTTCTATTCCACAGAGTCAGTTTCCAAACACAGTGCATCTCTGAGGCTAACCACAGGCCCACACTGCCAACACTCCACAGCATCGTCTCTCAGCTGCAACGTAGCTTTTGATATCGTCACTGTTCAGAACCGTCCACACAAGCCTGTGGCTTACAGTGCAAAGCCACTTATCCAACAGCTTTACATTGCATATCTTCTTTTTTTCTTTTTTTTTTTTTCCAGTGTAGTGATGGATATATTCTTACTTATTGGACTTAACATCATCAAGGGTTTTGTTAGCAGGATTCAGTTCTCATGACCCATCCGTGTCTACACATACAAAACAAACGATTTGCATGTAAATGTTCACACCTAGTTGAGCTGCATCAAAGCTGTGAAAGTGAGAAATTCCTGTTTTAAATGTTAACAAGACTTGATTTGCCTTTTGCCTGTGATGGAAGTCCATGGTGTTGTGCATGTCCAGTGTTTTCAGTAACGATGCTGTTGCAGCGATACGTGAGGATGTGACACGGTGGTTATTGGTTGTGCAAGTCAGACTAGCGTCAAATTAAATTACTTTGCTATCATTATAAGGTATATAATAATATTTACATTTTTCTTTTGCATCTCAATTTACAGTTTTGAGATGCCACAACAGTGAACTGAAATTTAAGTCAACATTGGTACCGCTGTCCTGGGTTGGGAAGTAAAACGCTGTCAAAATGATTATAGAGACATTTCATTTTAGATTGAATTATGAAACAATTTATATTTAATTATGAATAGTCATAATTAAATATGTATCCAAACCAAGGGATGGGGAGGGTGTTTTCTAAATGTTAAGGTGTGCACTAAGTAAGTAAGACAAAAAGTAATAAGTAATATTAAATAAGTAATATAATTAATATATAATAATATATAAAAGTATATAAAATAATAATAATAAGTGATATATAGACAATAAGTTATATATATATATATATACACACACACATATATATAAATATACAGTATATAATAAGTAATATGAGTAATAAGTAATATTTTTGCAGCAGTTTTATTGAAAATATCTGAAAAATTTGGACACAGATGAAACTGTTCATTAAAACTCTGGACGCTATCCATGACAATTATTCTTTTCTTCGAGGCCTTTTAATTTCAAGGAACACTACATAGGATTTCTAATTATGTCTAACTTGTTTGTACTCAATGTAAGCAAACAGAATGTGATTTAAACCATTTGTTCTGGTCAAACTCTGTACGTACGGTACTGAAAAACATATTTTTATTTCATTTCTGCAGCCTTCTGAGAGAGAATGGGAGTCTGACACTCCCCCAGGTGTTCCCGGAGCGTTGACCTTATTATCTAGCACAAATATTAATTTGAGAAAAGCACTGTTTTGTTTGGAATGGTGATTACCAAAAAAGCTGATTCCGCACAAAAGGAAACTAGAATCTGTGCCTACTTATGATATGTGGTTATGAGAAACGACTACAACATTGCTTTGGGAGCAAGTGGTCGAGATAAGATCTGGAAACTGTGTTGAACATTTTTGTTTTTAGATATTTTTTCAAAGTAATGACTGATGTGCTGAAAAGCAAGGTACTACCATTTGCTGTGAAACTTATTACATGCATCCTTTCTGCTGTCATTTGTCATCGTAAATTCAGGAAATACTTTACATCAGGGTCTTTTGGGTTTCAAGCATAGCGTTAACAACATTCCAACGCTCACCGGAATCCCAGTCTGCTGATGTGACGGCTGCCCACCCTGGACAGACTCTTCTTGGCTGAGTCCTCCAGGTTGTTGGAGCCCTCGTCGTTGACCATCATGGCCAGGATGAGACCAGCTTCGACGCCGTCCACGTACTTTGAAAGGCGACGACTCTCATCTTTACTACGGTATGTGTCAAACCTAGACCATAATAGGAGTAGAATGATTCCCAGTGGAAGGAAACAAAATCATTATTATACCTCCGTCTGTAAACTTGTATTTACAGACAGAGTCAACCCTTCAGAAATGGTTCAGATAAAGTCACTCATATAACATGACTGTGGTCTGCTGATCATTTGAATATCATTCCTAACCGGGTCACATTGGGGAAACACGTCACAATCAATGAATGAAAAGATCAAGATCAACACATTTCTTCCTTGAAATAGTCAAATAGTCGACAGCGGGATGCATCAGATCAGTACCACACCGTTTAAAACCGTTTAAAACTCAGTGTAGATCCTCAAGTCATTGACTTCCTCTACCTCAAAGTCCAGAGACTGGTTTCTCTTGCAACATCTGGCACCATTGAGTCCTCCTCCTGAGTAAATATGTGATTTTTGCAGATGACAACTTTACAAATGGCTGATGTACAAATGACCAACTTCCTTCTTTGTAATCTATGGGGCTTTAGGTTAAAGGATTAGCCCGTATTCAGCCACGCCTATCCCTGTCTATACATGCAGTTGTATATGTCGACTAAAATTATTGAAAAATTAAAGTCACTGTTTAAATAATATTGCAGTTTGTTGAAATGCTTTCCTAATTTTCCTCTCCAAAATGATTTTTTTTTTTGGAGAGGGACATCCAGCCTCCAAAGTCACTGATGTCTTTTCTTTGGATGTCGGTTGCCCACACAAAGAAAAGACGGGAACGGTACTGATATATACTTTACTTTTTCTCCAGTGGCATCACAAATAAAGGGCAAGATAGAAATCTGGCCTATTGCTCGATATGAATGAACGGCCGACATACGGCCTCTGAAATCCCTCAGTCAGACATGGATCTAGACTTTGCAGCTATCCAAACATCAAACCCTGCGCTACATTCATTAAGTCTATACAAAGTGATGACACAACACTGTGTCACGTATTCTATTTTTAGCATGTTCCACACTGCATCTGATGCCGCTGAAGTCACAGTTTCTCTGGTAGTCGGTAACGTGGATGGTCAAACGCCAAATTCAGCCACTGTTCATTTCCATCCATAGCGCGCCATCGCTATCACTTTTTAAATTATCACCTGATAACGTAAACCGGTAAATACCTGCTGATTCAAATATCAAATATTGTTGTTGTTTTTTTTTATCTTTACAGCTATGTAATCATTCTTAAATGATCATTTTATCAATTTGTTTTAATTTATAAAAAAATATTGATAAAATTATCTTTTTTTTTGAATTATTTAAAAAAAAATTTAAAAACTTTTTAAGGAATTTTTTTAAAATGATTTTAAATGATCATTTTATCAATATGTTTGATGAGACAAATTTAATGTTATTATATTAGACTGTAAATAAAGCAATCATCTATTTTGAACAGTAAAAGCTGAATATCAATTGATCCCATTTCTATTTAAAAAAAAAAACAAAACAAAAACACACTGATCAATGACACAACAGCTATCAATGACGTATTAGCCGCCTTCATTACATCCCAGTGGGATGTGACCCCACAGGTCATTGTGGGGGTCACGTGTTGCAGCGAGGGGTTTCCTCACCTGTCGTTGTGCAGCACCGTTCCAGTGTTGGGGTCGATGACGTGGACGATGATCCCTCGGTTCCCCCAGCTGCGTTGGAACAGGTAGTTGTTCTGGTTGCTCTCTCCAGGATGTAAGGTTTTGTTGAGGAACGTCCACGACAGCTTCTTCTGCCCATGAACCTCAAGCGTTCCTCCGGTTCCCACGCCAACGTATTTCCTTCCAAAGTAGCCGTGTGCTTGTACATTGTCATCCAATCTAGAATCAGCAGTAAGAATGAAAATGGATTTAAAAAAGCAGGTTGTGCCAGGATTGAGCTACACTTTGGGACGACACAAGCTCTGCTCTGTTTTGTCAGAGAGCTGATCGAAGCTCTGCAGAGGTGGAGGAAACGTTATTGATTATCTTGTGCACCAATGCCCTATCTGAATATAAAATTAAGTTGTCATAACTTATGAATAATGTAATACCGTCATGATTTCCTGTCAGAACTTTTAGGACTCGTCTGTGAAGATGCTGCCTGATTCAAAACCAACCCATGCAGCTTTACTGTTAATAAATTTCAATAATGTCATATGGGATGGAAACATACAACATGAGTCATCAACTTCCTGTGTGCCTGGTTAGACATGCTCATGAGCAGTACAGCAACTGGGAGCAGTCGACTCACCACTCCCAGTTGCTGCCAGTTGCTGCCAGATACTGAGAAATGTCAAACATGTATTTTTTTTTATAGTTTTTAATTGTATTTATTATAATTTATGATAATAATAATAAAAAAAATGAAGTTGTCATTAGATAATTAAATTTCAATAGTTACTAAGATTACTCTGATATCTCAGTGAGTAAAGAGACAGTCTTGTGAGGTAATTAAAAAAAAAAAAAAAGCTACGCCTCCTGTCAGTCCAAACAACCCATTCAGAAAAAAAATCTTTTTAGTGAGATGCTGCGACAGGCATTCTTTATCCTTTTTAAGAATCCCCATTGTTGCAGGTGTGAATGTTCTGTACAAATATAAATCTAAACATATAAATATAAATAAATAAATAAATAAATAGAAAACTAATAAATAAATAAATAAATAAATATAAACATATAAATATAAACAAATACAAACCATGTCTCACTACTTTAAAACATTTTCCAGAATGGTGATTCGTGTTAACTACCTTCCGTAGAGGGAGATGGTGAGGTTGCCTTTGTAAGGACAGTCTTGGCTTCCTATGTGCAACTCCCCTTTGTTGCCAATCAGAATGTGATTTGTTCGAAGCAGTATGGGCCATTTGGTGTCGGCAATCACCAGCTTTCCTGCAGGACGAGACGGACACACAATGACACTATGGGGGGGGGGGGGGTTCTGACGGTCATTTACACCACAGGGCCCTGGCCATAACACCACTATAGTGCATCACAGTTTCTCCTGATAATACAGCAATAACTCTGCAAACATGTCTGTCTGTCTGTCTGTGTGTCTGTCTGTCTCTTGTAATAACTTGGTGGATACTGTCTCTGGGGACCTTGTGGGTGTTAGTCAGCTCCTGGACAGTCTGTGGCATCTCCATGACACTGACCTGCTGTTCTCTAGGAAGAGACCCCTACACCGGTGCTGATGCTGGTGTTTTCTGGTGAACACCAGTCCATCTCCACGGTACTAGAAGTTAGTTTATTTTCTCTCCACCCTACTTTTCTGAATGACCATGTTACACCATTTACCTGTTCTTCTTACCACCGGATTAGGGTCCACCATTCCTTTTTCTGTAAATGTATCTACATACATTACCTACACATACAAGTATTTCATTTCAAACCCTTGTTTTAAAATGAAGGATTTACCTCCATCGAGGATTTCAATGGAGTGGACCGTAGCAGAAGTTGTGAGCAGGACCTTCCTTCCGTAACCGATGGTGACGCGATGTTCTTTACTGTGTCCTGGGAGCCATGGCTGTAGTCCAGGCTCCTGATCTGGACACACTGCGAAAGACAGACAAACACTGACCTCACTGAGAAACACACACCAGGACAGGCCTACACATACAAAACTTGAAAGCCTGATCTGGTAGAAGTTAATCAACGACAGTCAGAAAAGACTCAACGTCCAACCCTGTCGTGTTTCACTCACGCCTCAGTGTGAAACCTTTGGCTTCAGTTCAGTGATACTCACTGGAAACTCCTCCTGGGAGCAAATGAAAAATCAGTAAAAAAAAAAAAAACACAATAATGAAATCCCACTCACCTGCGTGGGCGCTGGGGAGCAGCAAGACCACCAGAAGCAAGGCACATGTCTTCATGTCTGTCAGTCTGTCAGGACACGTTCACACCGGAGGCCTTCAAACGTCGCTTCAGATCTCCCAGTGAGCAATGGGGGGGGGGGTTGCTAGGTTCACAGCTGGGGGCAACCAAGTTCACCTGGAACATCACAGAGGGTTGGAGTGAAGAAAAAGACAGCAGGAGATTGAACTGTGTGGGCTACACTCCACTGTGGACACCATGCGTCCCCTGACCCGAGTAGCTGTCACATAGTTATGCTCCAAAGTAATCCTAACATCGTCCCCACCCCCCACCCCCACCCCCGCCCACAGGCAGGACATTGACTTGTATATGTCGAAAATTGTCTTTAGATGGATTGATCACGTTAATAATTGCCAATTTCTTAAATGTTAACGCTAAGAAAACCACAAAGTTTACACTACAAATAACAGCCAGAAAAATATATAAGTTTTTTTTATCTGTTTATTGCCTCTGTCTTGTTTTTATATTTTTAGTTTTTTTTTATAATAGTAAGTGGAGCAGGAATCTGTATCGATTATAAAAATCAAGCGTGACCCAAACATCTTGGTTTCCAGTTCCCTCGCCGTCTTTAAACCAGAGGATGCCTCTCTCTTGGCTTCTTTCTGAATCTCTTTCCACTCTATTCCAAACCGTCACGCCTCTCCCCATCCTCTTCCTCACTGATGAAGACCTCATCTCGGTTCCAACAGAACCAAACTATTCTTGCTACTTCGGCCACACCGGCCTGCCGTTTCCCTCCACCATGATAAACTGTCAATGCCGACGCGCCCCGGGCCAAAAACAAATGCTTCATGCTCCTTAAACCACACCAGCCCACTGCGTCCCAGTGTGTGTCCACCCACGGTGGATCAGCTGCTGTTCATAGACAACACAAAACAGCACCGTGTAAGAACCTGTAACCCCAGGAACCGAGTCAGAACAGAGGACGCTGGACCTCCTGCCTCCTGTTGGAGGCTCAGATCAGAGAAGATCGTTTGAACTCATCTCTTTCTCTTCTCTAGGAATCCGTCAGTGAACATCAACCCAAACTAAGCCATTGTAATTGTAATTAATTTTAATAGTAATGTAATTTAATAATAATTAATAATAATAATTAATAATTAATAATAATAATAGTATAATATTATTATATTATTATTATTATTATAATACAATAATATTATATAATAATAATAATAATAATAATAATAATAATAATAATAATAATAATGACAATTAATGATTAATAGCAATTTCATTCATTCATTCTTCTTCTTCTTTTCCTTTCGGCTTTTCCCTTCAGGGGTCGCCACAAGCGAATCAATTGCCTCCATCTAACCCTGTCCTTTGCATCCTCTTCTCTCACACCAACTACCTTCATGTCCTCTTTCACTACATCCATAAACCTCCTCTTTGGTCTTCCTCTAGGCCTCCTGCCTGGCAGTTCAAAACTCAGCATCCTTTTACCAATATATTCACTATCTCTCCTCTGGACATGTCCAAACCATCTCAGTCTGGCCTGTCTGACTTTATCTCCAAAACCTCTAACATGTGCTGTCCCTCTGATGTACTCATTCCTGATCCTATCCTTCCTGGTCACTCCCAGACAGAACCTCAGCATCTTCATCTCTGCTACCTCCAGCTCTGTCTCCTGTCTTTTCCTCAGTGACACTGTCTCTAGACCAAACAACATCGCTGGTCTCACCACAGTTTTGTACACCTTTCCTTTCATTTTAGCTGAAACTCTTCTATCACACATCACACCTGACACTTTTCTCCACCCGTTCCATCCTGCCTGCACACGTTTCTTCACCTCTTTTCCAGACTCTCCATTGCTCTGGACTGTTGACCCTAAGTACTTAAAATCCTCCACCTTCTTGATCTCTTCTCCCTGTAACCTCACTCTTCCACTTGGGTCCCTCTCATTCACACACATGTACTCTGTCTTACTGCGGCTAACCTTCATCCCTCTCCTTTCCAGGACAAACCTCCACCTCTCTAACTTCTCCTCCACCTCTTCCCTACTCTCACTGCAGATCACAATGTCATCTGCAAACATCATAGTCCATGGAGATTCCTGTCTAACCTCGTCTGTCAGCCTGTCCATCACCATAGCGAACAAGAAGGGGCTCAGAGCTGATCCCTGATGCAGTCCCACCTCCACCTTGAACTCCTCTGTCACACCTACAGCACACCTCACCACTGTCTTACAGTCCTCATACATGTCCTGCACCGCTCTAACATACTTCTCTGCCACTCCAGACTTCCTCATACAATACCACAGTTCCTCGTCTGGGCACCCTGTCATAAGCTTTCTCCAGATCTACAAAAACACAATGCAGCTCCCTCTGGCCTTCTCTGTACTTCTCTATCAACATCCTCAAAGCAAATACTGCATCTGTAGTACTCTTATTTCATTCATTCATTAATAGTAATTTCATTCATTAATTTTAATTACTAGGAACCACTTTTGCTCATTTGTAGCTAAAATGGTTGGTGCCCTTCATCATTAATTGAAATTTCTTAATCATTCATGATTATTTTGATCATCATTAATCATAATATCATCACCAAACTTGCTCCTGATAGACCCATCGCAGCCTTGGCATGGCGTACATGGACTCTAACGTGTTGTTATTTGTGTTCACAGGATCCTGCTGGTGTTAAAGCAGAGGAAGCTGCGCAGATGGATGTGGAGAGAAAAGCAGCTGAGGTGGAACCCTTGAGAGAGATGAATCTTAAACTGGGAAGGAAATAAAGAAGCCTGACAGAAAGAGAAAGAGGAATGAGGACTGGGACCCAGAGACCGTAGGCCTGTCACCAGCACATGATAGTGTCTTTATATCTTATACACAGTGTCTGTAAAGTGTCTCCCTGACTCTGAATGTTGTAGCTACATGCTAAATCTTCGTTGCCTATTTCATGTACGTGCATATTATTATCAAAATAACAAAATCGAAAAAAAAATAAATTCAGAATCAAACTCAAATGTAGCCTACAGGAAGTTAGGGGCTGTGGAATCGAAGTAAAGGCCACTTTATGCCTTCAGCTGTGTCACCGGCTGGAAAATTCTATACACACATTGTTATGAAAGAAAAAAATAATAATAATAATAAAAGGAAGCCGGATTAGACTGAAATAAATTTAACAAAATATCCTTCTTCTAAAGTTAAGTCATCCTTCCTAGAGCCTTATGTTCGCTGCCTTTCTTTGACAAATGGTAAAAACAGGTCATCTGTTTTATTTGCTTTTGTATTTATGTGTCTGAAGGCTTCACCGTCTGGACAGAAGCCTCTTCCCATGACTATTCATCCAAGCACTGTGTTTACCAAAGTCATCCATGAAAGGTGCTCAGAATTCTGGTGAACAGAAACACCAGAGGATTGTTCGGAGGATCAATCAAAAAGCTTTCTGAACTGTTTTTTTAATCCTGGTCTAACTAGAAAAACAGAATATTTGAAATTCATCCAGCAGAAATATAATGCATTACTTTTGTGTGGTTTCTCAAATGATCACATTCTCTTTAACAAATCTTTTACTTAACGAATCTTATGCTTGATCTTTTTGCGCATCATTATATGGGCAGTGCTTTGTCAGTGTAGGTTATTTAAAGCAGATACTGGATTAGAATTTCTCTACTCCAGAGTCTACTCCAACACTGTCATCCTCAACACCTAATGCACATTTTACCTTTTAGAGCCTAAAGAACCAAACAACAACACTACATTTATGTTAATGCACCCTACTGCCAGCTGGGAGATGTGACTCACTGCAAGCTTAACAAAACCTTCAGCACTGCCATCATTTCCTTAAGCTGCTGAGGATGTGGCTTCCTGCAGAACAAACAGTGTGTGTGTGTGTGTGTGTGTGTGTGTGTGTGTGTGTGTGTGTGTGTGTGTGCGTGTGTGTGTGTATGCATGCGTGTGTGCATGCTAGCAGATTTGCTCCATGGGAATTGCAGAGACCTCATTCTGAACTGCTGCTAACACAGCGATCACCCAGAGGCGTTGTGTTATCACATCGTGGACCTCATTCCAGTTTCTTTAAGATACTGTGTGTGTGTGTGTGTGGGAGGGAGGGAGGGGGGGAGAAGCATTTTGTTCAATTTCACTGTCTGAAGGTATTTTTATATTAAGCATTCACACTTTGAATTGAGCGGAACAGACAATAATTCTAATGGGTCACATGACGCCCCATTAGGCAAACAAAAGCCTTGTGTCCACAGTGAACGTAATGACCCGTAATCATGCTTCAGAGGGAGCGTAATTTACCTTAATAACTGTCAGTGTGTTAACCTCAGAGGAATTTGAATAACCACATATATATATATATATATATATATATATATATATATATATATATATATATATATATATATATATATATATATATATATATATATATATATATATATATATATATATATATATATATTTATGCCCCACCATCAGTCAGAACAGAGGAAATGTCTCGGATGGGATGTGAAACCCTACAGATTATAATCACACGTCTGTCTCAATGGACCGCCATCATCCGGATGAATCTACACCAATAATATTAAATGAAAGACCATATGTCATAATTCAACATTTCAGTACCCTTGTTTCATTAAAAATACTATCAACTACATTTCATGCAAATGAAGTAAATCTTGATTTAATCCAAACTGAATTTTTTTTTTTTTTAATTTGCCATCTGTTTGATGAATGGTGTACCACGGCCATACGTCCATTTTTTTTTTTTTTTTTTAACGTTTTACTGTGAAACAGGAAGTTGTAATAGCTCGATTCTTTAAGGTTCAGTCGTTTTTTTGCTAGATTTGATGCTTTGTCCTGTCTACCATGATAACATTTCGCTTCACTCTTAGAGCCACTTCCTGACAACAGGAAATGTTGACGATCTTACGTTCAAATTCAGTGAGATCAGGATAAAACCAATTTGTAAAGCTTGAGTATACTTACTGAAAACACACATTAAAACAGCCTAATTTTGGCTTTATGCGGCCATATTAATCTGTCGAACAATTGAGAAATGAGGGATTCTGCAGCGTGTCATCGTCAAATTTAGTGTTTGCGTTGGGCAAACAAACATGTTCAAACTCAGAGTGTGTGAGACGTGTTTGTCACAAACAGAGTACCTGAGCAATCAGTGGTGGAGTGAAATCACTGCTTGGCACGGAACAACCATCATCATTCCTTCTATCATTCCTTTCCCTGCGTGTGTGTGTGTGTGTGTGTGTGTATGTGTGTGTGTTTGTATCAGCTGTGTGACTACACACAGTTTCATTGCCGCAGGATGAGATGTCAGTGCAGAAGTGAGTGCACTCATTTATCATCTTACATTTTCATTTGGACTGTGTCATTTACCAACATACACACGTGAAAACACGTTATCACTTAACGCCTCGCTGGTCCACACAACTAACGTGTGACGGATGAAGAGGAAGAGGAACACGGAGCGGTGCTGACTATGTTGGGTTTTTGGGTAATGTCAGGTGGACGAGGCGGACATGTGTGACCAGACGCGGTTTTTAAGGACGTTACATGAGCACACGCGTTTGGTAATTTTCAAGACTTCGTCAATGACCTCTTCTTCTTGTTAGAGTGTGATATTTCAGGTGATTTTCCAGCCCCCCTTGTGGATGTGGGAGGTGGGCAGCTGAGGCTAAACAATCACTGTGGAGAGTCTGACTTCTAGTCTGACCCAGACCTTCAGGTAGCAAAGAACTACCTTTTACACATAGATCTTCTGCATCCTCTTAACCCGGGCCTCGACCAATCCTTGTATGGAAGTCATAGGTTTGATTTGCATGTTTGATTTGGCAAAAGTTTTACACCGGATGCCCTTCCTGACGCAACCCTCCGTATTTATCCGGGCTTGGGACCGGCACAAAAAGACACTGGCTTGTGTCCTCTTGTGGCAACATTTTACACATCATTATAACAACCATGCCTGTTTTAATTATTTTTTATATAATATTTTTTTTATAATTTATAATATTTATAATTTTTTATAATCATTTCAGGGACTGACTATGTTTACCTCGACCTAACTTTACAGGACAAGGCACAGGATTGTGGGGGGGTAATGTACCAACACTGTGTTGGGCGAGTATGACAACGTTGTCATTTGGGGAGGGGCAGCGGGGGAGGGGGGTGGGGTGCATCAATGTTCACAACACCAGACGTCTAAAGACGTTTCATCAAAAGTGTGTGAGAACGACGACTCTCTGGGAAAAATAGGGCAGGAAAAAGGACAGAAAAACAAATCCTCACTGTGCAAACACGCCAGTGGACCCCCACCCCCCACAACCCATCCCACCCCACCCAATACACAAAGGAGAAACTCTTCTAGCAATGACTTGTTTTGATTAAATTTGTTTCATTCTAAGGTCGGAAATCTTTGTCTCTAGCATCGTTTGACACAGACAAGAACTGCAGGGGTGGGAATTAACCACAAATATTCATCATGTTTTCTAGGCTGTAATAACATTCTAATGGAGTGAGGCAACACAGACATTATCACTTGTTCTTGTTTCATTTGGACAATTTAAAGCCAAATGACACACCAAATACAAGTTGTGTCTGGTCAAACAGTGGGTTCCCATTCCATCGCTTTTACGAACTGGAAATCTGATATTTAAATGTTTACAAGCATGATTTCAGTTACCACAATGTGTTTTGAAGGAAAGTCTGCTCTGATATTTATCTTCCACAATTATTAAGTGGATACGTGGAATAAAGGAACATAATTTTATAGAGTAGTACAAATACTTAAAATGTGAAGGGATAGGTGCAATTTCATGCTCTTTTAGATGTCACAAACACATCTGAAATGATTCTGTTATAGTGATTTACTCATTAAATAATACACTGATGGTTGACTGACTAAACTTGTTTGTTCACAAATCTTTTATAAATTAATTATAATTTTCAAAAGTAATTCAACTCTGTAAAATGTTTCTACTAGACAGGAAGTGTAAGGAAAAAGAAATGCTAAGGAAAACAGCGAACTATGAACTCCAGTGTTTTCGGGAGTTCAGCAGCTCCGTTGACCCTCTTCCTGTTCTTTCCCCTGTTTCTCTTCTCCAGTGTTTCTGTCTCCCTCCTGTCATTAAGTGACTCAGTCGGGGTAATAAAGGAAACTGCCTGCGGCCACAAGTGTAGAATTGAATACTGAGTCAAAGCCACATAAATGCCATCGCTCCCTCCATACATCCACCAGGAAGCAACAGTTCAGAAAGAGAGAGACCACAGCCAAATAATGTCAATAATATCAATAATCATAATCATA
This sequence comes from Antennarius maculatus, assembly GCA_013358685.1. Classification (NCBI taxonomy): domain Eukaryota; kingdom Metazoa; phylum Chordata; class Actinopteri; order Lophiiformes; family Antennariidae; genus Antennarius; species Antennarius maculatus. Next base: position 28,590,157 of record CM023606.1, read on the forward strand.
ATAATCATAATAATATCAATAATAATAATATTATTATAATAGTAATAATAACAATAATAATAATAATAATAATAATAATAATAATAGCATCAATAATAATATTATAATAATAATAGTAATAATTATATCAATAATAATAATATAATAATAATAATAGTAACAATAATATCAATAATAATAATAATAATAATAATAATAATTATAAAAGTAATAATATACAAAAGCTACATCTTCACTCCACAAATGTGCATGTGTGTGTGTGCGTGCGTGTATGTGTGTGTGTGTGGTGCGTGTTGATGATGTCCCACAAAGACGCTGACCTTTGATTTTTCTTTCACCTTCTGTAAAATTGACATCATTTTGATATTTTTCCATACTATGCAAAAACTTGAGGGGAGGGATATTTTTGATGCAAGCTAAACAGATGCGATTAAAACTGTTCAGTCAACACAAATGACCGGAAACTTATGGACTGGAATATATTTCAGTCTTTTTTTTATATTTTAGGACAACGCCGCTGTTTAGATGAATATTCATAACCACCGATCAATCATTTAGATTGATCAGGATTCCTCACAAGTTGAGATCCTGTAAGGTGTTGCCGCTGGAGGACGATGCTCCCAAGCGTGCCCCTTTTGTTTTATAAAAGTGTTCCAACACACTGACTGTGCAGAAAGTGAACAAAATGTTCACACACACACCTGAAATCTCCGTCCCCACGAGGCAGCTTTACTGTCGCCCTGCGCTCTTAAATGACCATCAGTCTTGTAACACCAGGAGAAAGTAGAACCACCATAATTATCCTGCTCTGTAAACCTGTCCAACATGCTGCAACAACCTGCTGGATCCATATTTGCTCCATTCTCCAGATGTTTGTCAGGAAACATTTTATTATTGACACTGATAATAAGCTCCTGCAGTTCTGGATGCGAATCCCCCCCACCACCACCACACATACCAACAGCCTGTCTCCCCGCCACTGGCACGCCGTCGGGGCCTGTATATCTCCACTGCTTTGTTGTCATTTCACCGGTCTAATCCCTAATTCACTGACCTGTTGATACTCGCACACTCGTGCACGCGTGCACACACATAAGCACTTACGTTCAGTTCCAACATGAAGATCATAACATTGTTCAGAGCTTAATGTCAGGCTTTACAAGCCGAGACACGTCGAAAAATATAGTTTGAGTTGAACAAATAGTACACACGACTGGAAATAATAGTGTGTGTGTCTGTCAAAGGGCTGCTTCAACAATAAGTAATGGAACAATCCCAGCTCTAACGTCCAACTCTATTAAATTGAAGCGAGATAACAAATCGATTTTGTCTTGACCTCCACTGTTAAGAACGAGACACCAAAGTTGATGAAAAGACAGAAAGGTGAGGGGCACTTGAACTAATCTTTCAGACCAACAACATGGAACAAACAGCAGACTCGTCCTCCTGCCTCTCAAACATCCAGCAAGAAATTACTTGAAAAATAAATAAAAACTGTCCATTTTCTGCCTGGATCCTACAAACACACACACACAAACTAACCATCCCAGAACTATAAAGACATGAAATCTTGAAGCTTTTTACCCCCCCTGCCCCCCTTGGGTTTCATAGAGTTTGTTTGTGTGGGTTTTTTAATCCTTGTACTGTTGATGTCTGTGTGTCACTTTTTACATCCCGCTTCAAAGCGGTGATGTGTCGTAATTGTCAGTGTTTGTGTGTTCGTGTGTTCGTCCGTTTGTTAGTCCACCAAATCTCTTCGCAACCGTTACAGATAGAAAGACGAAACAAAAAGCAGATTAGTCGGGAAGCAAAGGGGATGAAAATGAGATGACGACCCTGACCTTGAGAAAACTAGGTCAAAGTCAAATTTCAACTTTTGTACACTCAGGAACCGAATAAGATAGAAAGACAAAGGAGAAAGCCAGTGAGAGTAAGACCATAGATCACATCTAGTGCTTTGATCTATGAAAGCCGGTCAGCGCACTAGCTTTGATCTTTAACCTATGCAAATAGATCAGGGTAAAATGTTGAATTCTGGGGTGTCACAGGATGTTTTACATCAGCCGGATGTAGGCAGGGAGATCGAGTGACAACACGATGGAGACACTGTCCAGACTGCCCGGCTCTAGTAGATCAGCTGCATTCAGGACACCAACACCCAGATCACACGGGGGTGTCTGGCGTTGTGGCTCGATTTCAAAGCGTTAGACACGGGCCCACACGGCTGCGGTCAAATCCCACTTCTGTTGGGGGGGGGGGGGGGTTAGCTGGTGAGGCAAGTTGGGCTCCCCGGCTGGATCGTGGGGAAAAATGGGCAGTGTGGTTTGGTTAGAGCTCAATGACAGGAAGGAGAGGGAGGGAGTGGTTCGGTGGCCGATGCCAAGGAGAGAGAGAGCTAATTAGCTCCGATTTGCGTGGAACTATCTGCAGAAACACGCTGGACTGGAGGAGGTCTGTTTTAAGCAGAGGCAGAACTCTGCAACAACTTTCTTCTTTGTGTTGTGGATAAGTTGTCTGGGCTATTGAGAGTTGCAGAGTCCAGTACAATCACTGTGCACATTCAAATCATGTGTTCTTTTATTCTCATTGTGTGGTCATTATCACAACAGAAAAGAAGAAAAAAAGCCTTTTTAGGAGACGGCTGCAGACTGGTAGAATAAAATCTGCACACAAAACAGCAGTGTTGAAAAAAAAAATCTCCATCGGCCCACAGAGGAGAAGATCAGTGGGAGTGGAGACGTCAGTGAGGTCTGCAGTGTTGCAACTCTAGCTTTTAGCATTGAGGAAACAAACATCGAGTCAAGGTCATCTATTGGTACACCCACAACCTTTGATAAAGGAAAACCACAAATAATTTCAAAATGAAAAATAAAAAAAAGAGGGGTGGCAGTGGCTCAGAGGTAGAAACGGTCATCCAATGTTCCCAAGATCGGCGGTTCGATTCCCGCTCCCGCCCATTCACTTCGGAGGGTGAGCTCACAGGGGGAGGCATCAGTTCACCTCCCGAGCACTGCCGAGGCGCCCCTGAACAAGGCGCCGTCCCCTTTACAAGTTGCTCATTTGGAGGCGCACCACGAAGGAGCTGCCTACCGCTCTACCTCCCCCTACCTGTATGCCCACAGGCCCTTTGTGTGTGTGTGTGTGTGTGTGTGTGTGTGTGTGTGTGTGTGTGTGTGTGTGTGTGTGTGTGTGTGTGTGTGTGTTATGGGCCTGTACACACTATATATAGATGCATGCAACTACTAACCTGTGTATAGAGTGGATTCCTAGTTTCCCTTTAGGGATTAATACAATTAAAAATAAAATTAAATTAAATTAATCATTCTAATGCTTAACAACCGTCCCTGAATGAGACTGGAACGTTTCATAAACGACTGAGTTTGACACTGACTCCAGTCTCATCCGCTGGCCCTTCTCAGGGGGATTGCAGCCTGCATCCACTTCATCCTCCTTAACATTTTGGCAACAACAAAGTCTAACCACGCTGAACCGTAACACAGACTACAAGGAGAGGCACACTCCAACATTCCTTAGGAAATAGCCAGAATTTTTTTCCTGGCTGAGTGAGGCGGAGAAAAGGAAGACTGGGGTCATTTCAGTGTGTGTATATCAAATATTCAGACTGAAATGACATTGATAAAAAGAGAAGGTACACAGGATGCCTAATGATGCAGTCCCAGCTGCTCAGTCTGGTAGAGAAGTTAGAACCAGAAAAACAAACACAATCCCCTCAGGTAGGAAGACTCTCCATCTCGTCCCGTTTCCCTACTTGGTGAACATTGCCTACACAATAGATGCAGTCATTTCACCCGTCCCTCTGTCCGTTTGTTCCCAGCAGTATGGTGACATTATACATTGGTGCACTGGTTTGTGGTTCATCTATAAAGTATCCAAAAAAGCACTAAACTTCAAGCAGCTCCATAATTAAACACTTCCAAAATTTTCTCCAGCCACTACTTGGCAGCAATTCCTCTTGAATCTATGCTCCTTCTCTCTCTGACAGGAAAATGTCTTCAGAGAGAAAACTGAAGAAGTGAATCTGAATTAGTCTGGCCTGAAGTTTATTTTATTATTCACCGGTAGATAATAAAAGAAAAACGAATTTAGAAGTTATGGTTTTCTGCGTCATAATGAGGTGATGTTAAGGGTAACATAATTCATAAGTTATAATCAATACACAGCTCAAGGAGGGTCACATGATTGCATGACTTGGACTACTGATGCTTGGGCTATTTTGTTCTGTTTGAAATGGACACAAAGCCATCCAGTGACCTGTGTGTGTCTCGCTCACACCATTATAATGAGGAACCACCTTGTGACCTTGTGTGGTCACAAGAAAATAAATGAGGCTCTGGTTGAGGATGGCAGCAACGCACCAGTAAACTGTCTCCTGGCATATCCTGAATATGCACAATAACTTTCAGAATATGGCTTGTTTTCCATTTTAATGTAAGTTATGTTGGGATTTATTTGTAATAAAAGGTTCTTGGGTAGTGAAGAGAAGAACATGCAGACCATGGTTCCACTAAATACTCTTCCTACTGCGCGAACGACCCTCAATATATCTATCAGCACCAACTTTTGCTGGAGGAACTGAGTGATAGAGCAATAGACGTATCAAAACCCAATGCAGACAACACTTGTGATATCTGTGAAAATTGCAGAGCTAGTAAAAAAAATTCAAAGAAAGCAGCCAGTCTAACGCAGATGACATCTAAAAGATGAAGAGCACACCCTACCTGATAGCCTACATCCGTTTCTATGACAGTTTGACCCTTTGGTTGCTAAACACACAGCAATATGTTGGTTTCATATCAACATACTGCAGTGTGATGAACGATCCATCAGTGAGCGTAAAGGCTGACTCTTCTGACACCTCATTACAGCCTCAATGCATTAAAGCAGACCCTAAAGAAGAAATAAAGACATCAACTTTTCCAATTTCTTAGTTGTGTTGACCAACTTTCCATCTCAACACTTGACTTTCAACAACCTGATGATAACATTTCAATAAGCAGCACTATAATAGTTTCAACAACTTATTCTCCAGGTGATGCTGACGTCTGTTCTTTAGATAAGGAGAAAATAGTGGCTGCAGAGACTATTACTGTCCTCTATTGTTTCTTCACTATCATCTAATTGTCAAGGTTAAGTGTGAACAGTGAAAACTGTTTTTCTACCTGCTCCCAGGCCTTCGAACAGCTGCCTTCTCTGAAGTAATGATGCTGTTGGAACAAATAACTGAAACTAAATGAGTTGTTGCTGAGAGACAGAACCGCTTTGCATGTAGGTATTGAATTTCACCAGTAATAATCTTCTTTTCCTTTCGGCTTTTCCCTTCAGGGGTCGCCACAGCGAATCAATTGCCTCCATCAAAACCTTGTCTTCTGCATCCTCTTCTCTCACACCAACTACCTTCATGTCCTCTTTCACTACATCCATAAACCTCCTCTTTGGTCTTCCTCTAGGCCTCCTGCCTGGCAGTTCAAAACTCAGCATCCTTCTACCAATATATTCACTATCTCTCCTCTGGACATGTCCAAACCATCTCAGTCTGGCCTCTCTGACTTTATCTCCAAAACCTCTAACATGTGCTGTCCCTCTGATGTACTCATTCCTGATCCTATCCATCCTGGTCACTCCCAGAGAGAACCTCAGCATCTTCATCTCTGCTACCTCCAGCTCTGCCTCCTGTCTTTTCCTCAGTGACACTGTCTCTAGACCAAACAACATCGCTGGTCTCACCACAGTTTTGTACACCTTTCCTTTCATTTTAGCTGAAACTCTTCTATCACACATCACACCTGACACTTTTCTCCACCCGTTCCATCCTGCCTGTACACGTTTCTTCACCTCTTTTCCACACTCTCCATTGCTCTGGACTGTTGACCCTAAGTACTTCAAATCCTCCACGTTCTTGAACTCTTCTCCCTGTAACCTCACTCTTCCACTTGGGTCCCTCTCATTCACACACATGTACTCTGTCTTACTGCGGCTAACCTTCATCCCTCTCCTTTCCAGGACAAACCTCCACCTCTCTAGCTTCTCCTCCACCCCTTCCCTACTCTCACTGCAGATCACAATGTCATCTGCAAACATCATAGTCCATGGAGATTCCTGTCTAACCTCGTCTGTCAGCCTGTCCATCACCATAGTGAACAAGAAGGGGCTCAGAGCTGATCCCTGATGCAGTCCCACCTCCACCTTGAACTCCTCTGTCACACCTACAGCACACCTCACCACTGTCTTACAGTCCTCATACATGTCCTGCACCGCTCTAACATACTTCTCTGCCACTCCAGACTTCTTCATACAATACCACAGTTCCTCTCTGGGCACCCTGTCATAAGCTTTCTCCAGATCTACAAAAACACAATGCAGCTCCCTCTGGCCTTCTCTGTACTTCTCTATCAACATCCTCAAAGCAAATACTGCATCTGTAGTACTCTTTTTTGGCATGAAACCATACTGCTGCTCACAAATGCTCACTTCTACCCTTAGTCTAGCTACAACTACTCTTTCCCATAACTTCATTGTGTGGCTCATCAGCTTTATTCCTCTATAGTTGTCACAAATCTGGACGTCTCCCCTGCTCTTAAAAATGGGCACCAGCACACTTCTCCTCCATTCCTCAGGCTTCTTCTCACCATCTAAGATCCTGTTGAACAACCCAGTCAGAAACTCTACTGCCACCTCTCCTAGACACTTCCAAACCTCTACAGGACCGACTGCCTTTCCACTCTTCATCCTCTTCAATGCCCTCCTCACTTCATCCTGACTAATGTCACCAGTAATAATGTTGACTCAAAAATAATAAATACCCATACTACTGTAGATCACTTGTTTTTATAGCAGAGAGCCTAGAACGGTGGTCCCCAACTCCCCGAGTTGTGGCCCGGTACCAGTCTGTGCGTCATCGAGTTTTGTTTTAAATGAGTGAATTCTCTCCTCCATGTCTGTCTATGAGTCACTCTTGATGCTTGTCGAGATGCTTGCCTCGGTCACATGACTATCTTCTTAAAGGGGCCGCTCTGGCCGCTAACACAGAATACATTACTGCTAATGTTCCTGAAACTCCCAAGCTACCAGAACCAATAAAAGACAAACGTTGGTGTGACGTCACGAGGATGCTGCTAATAAAGTTGGTACACATTGGACTCACGTTTGTTATTATCAGAAAAAAAAAAAAAAACGTTTTTATGCTGGTCCTATCATTTTATTTTGTTGTATTTATCCACCACACCTTGAAGGCCCTTCTGTGAAAATATTGTCTGACTGATTAAACCAGTCGCAAAAAAAGTTGGAGACCACTGGTCTAGAAAATGAGAATTCCCACATCTTACACATCTTTGAAAAAGATGCCCTAAGAGAAACCCCGTAATATTTCAGATTTATAGTCGGTAATTGATTGTACTCTCTTACTATAGGTTTCTTACATACACTGTTTTTCCGTGTGACCCCTTTAACTTGACAGATTCTCATTAGATAACTTCATTCCACACTTGTCATAGAGAAGAAGGATTCCGAACGCTTTACATCAACCACTTCTGATGCCACGTAAGAAGACATCTGATTCATAATAGCCACATGTGCAACCTGAGGCAACACGGGTGATGTAGTCGTACCGTCCATGAGCTGCTTGAGGAGGCTCTGCAGAAGAAACGCAGCCGTTCTCAGGTTCCTCTTCATAAATCTGTCAGAGACTGCTCATTACCCTCCACACGCAGCTGTTTTAGACGCTTTCTGTGAACCACGTAATGAATAGTGTAGCTTAAACTGACAAATATTCAACGCAAATCGCCCAGAGCAGATTCACACCATGTTCTCGCTGTTAGATATACAGATTGGAAGAGGTGTTTCTCTTTTAATAAACCATTACAAGTGAAGATGGGTGTGCCTTAGCTCAGGCTATCACAGAGCTAACAGCTGGTTGTAACAATAAACGACAATCAGCGGACAAAAAGAGGAGACGACTCGATTAGGCCCGGAATATTTCAAGAGATTAGAGAAAACCTTTGGAAAAACTGAATACATTCCTCTTTGAAACACTCTTAAAAATGTATAGAATCCATTACAGCATTTTTCGCACAATAAGCCGCACCTAAAAGCCTTTAATTTTTTTCAACTACCAACGGTGCGCCTTATAATCCAGTGCGCCTTATACATGAAAAAATTGGAAAGCGCCATTCATTGAGGGTGCGCCTTATAGTAAGGATAATACTGTGCATTTTTTCAGGTAAATGCACAATGTTGGTGTAGATTATCCTTCTCTAGGTCATAATAATTCCTAAGGGATAAATGTGAAGCAAATGGACTTCACTTTAGGGTCTGTCTGCCTCGTTTTTTTAATACCATTACAGTAATTTATTTTGAACATAAGTGCAGATAAAAAAAAAAAAAAAACATGGAATCATACAGTCAGATGTTCAAAAATGAGTCAACGGAAAGAAGAGACTGATGTCACCGCTCCCATATATCAACGGGACTCATTGTGAGTCATTAGTGATATCATCAGGAGAACTTCAAAACAGACCTGCACTAGTTGGTGTTGGGAAGATAGTCAAATAAGCTTTTCTTTTGCTTCACTGCATCGCATTATTCTCCATTAGCATTTTTATTGACGAAGTGGTAAGTATTGAGAAAATTTCAATTGAGTAATAAAACATAATTATTGATCCCACAAAAACAAAACTATGACATGAGATGATTGAAGACTGAAATCATCTTTTTGAACTAAAAGGACCTGCAAAGTTGGTGTTATACTGTATATATATGTATGTGTGTGGGTGTGTGTGTGTGTGTGTGTGTGTGTGTGTGTGTGTGTGTGTGTGTGTGTGTGTGTGTGTGTGTGTGTGTGTCTGTGTGTATATTGTGTTTTAGCTGTTTTTGGAGTCGATATATGTTCTCTGACGGTATAATAATTGAAAAACAGATCTTATCAATCTAGTTTCTTGAAATGATTGAACACAGACAGCGGCTCCTCTACTGAATGCAGATTTGTTCCACTGCTGTGATTTTGGTGTTCCTTCAGGAATGACTCCAACGTGTGTAACCAACAGTAGTTGAAATAGTCGCAGGCCTACCCCGACGCAGGAAGGAGGATGATGAGAAAAGCACATTCATCTCTATTCTCTGTATTGATAACAATGGCTGAATAATGACAGCTAATAAAACTAAAATGAAATGAAATTCAATCCTTTCAAAGCAGAAAAGTCCAAAACTAGACTCATCTGTTTCGCTTTCAGACTGCTGTACAGCATGCAGTCATCTTCACCTGCAGACGCTGCCTCTACTTGTCAATGATTGGTCGGTAGACAGCGTGCATCAAATCTCAGGGTGTGTTCGGTTCTAGGTGTGTTTTATTCTCTTCCTTTTCTTCGACATAATCTTTTCTAAGGAGAACACCCAAAGAGGAGAGATGTTCAAACAAGTTCATCATTGTACTTAGTAAAGCTATTTCAATTTAATACCAGTGGAAACTATTTTTTCAACGGTTTAGAAATGAAAGGAAGCTACCAGAGACATTATCATATCAGCTGGCACGTTATCATCCATCTGGCGTACGGTAGTGCGTCTACTGTATGTGCTATACTTATGAAGGGTGCCTGTTCTCCTAACCAACCACATCATTCAAGGTTTCATCTGCTGTACATGTGCAATTACACAGGCGGCTTTCTAAATGGGCCATTCAGACAGCTTCAATTGTAGGTTCTCCTTTAGAAGTGTGTTCGCTCTGAGTGTGCGAGGGCAATTCACATTCAGTCACGATCATCATGGTGTCGTATTTCTGAGTCTGTCGCTGTAGTTTTTGGAGAGAAACGTGACCAAAAAGTTTAGCTTTCAGTGTCGTGAGTCCGATGGAAGTTCACAGGTTGTTCGTTTGTTGATGATGTAGTACTGACTTATTGTGTGAGTACATGGCAGCTGTGTGTGTGTGTGTGTGTGTGTGTGTGTGTGTGTGTGTGTGTGTGTGTGTGTGTGTGTGTGTGTGCGTGTGCCCACCTATTTTAGCTATTCTAGGACATGTGCCTACCGCCCCAGTGCCACACCTACCCTCCTTGTGATCATGTTGCAGTTATGACAAATCTCCAGATCCTCCAGCTCGCTGTGCTTTAGTGGAAAGCGAGCCCACAGCTTTGGCGTTATCCAAATATTAGTCAGGAGATTGGAAACCTTGCCTGTAAGCACAAATGCCTCCTAGCTTGCAGACAGGTTCTTACTGCCCAGTGACCCCTGCCATAGCTGTTCTGCAACCGTTAGGAAGTTTTACAGCTTTTAGGTTTTCCGCTGTAAGGGCAAATAAAAATTTGAAAAAAAAAAACTCTAAAAATGAAATTATTCCTAGAAGGCTTGAAGAACGTGAGAATTGAGGCACAGCAGATGGAACGTCACAACATTAGTTGTACTTTTGGAGGACCATGCTGGCAATTATGACATATTACCTTTCCCCCAAGCACAATGCAGCCTTTTTAACTTGAATAGAGGAGCATTGTTATCGTCCAATGTGAACACGGTTACACCGACACCCTCGCACTCCTCACATGCGGTGAGAGGTTAAACCACTGGTGCTCATCTCCTTTAACATCTATGTGATCTGAAATTGAAAATCCACATCTATTCAGTCAGAAACTGATTAACTTCCATCGGAAAGAGAGTGTATGTTGAACATTTATCAATTTATATATGATATATAATACACTACATCGCATGTTGACCTGCTGACCCGCTCTGTTCTTTTTTCTCTTTGTGTGGAAATGATAAAAGCCAAGGAAATAAATCATGCCCGGCAACAAATATGAACCTTTTCAGGGTAGAAAAGGGAAGATTTGATTTTTTTTATTTTATTTTTTTCATTTTATTGAAAATAATCTTCTTTCACCTTGGGTTAACAACTACAATCAATGCTTAATTAAATTATCTCCAAAAAAACAGTTAGATCAATAAGACACAGTTGCAATCTACGCTGAATATGATGAGAATGTTGAATAGACCTTTTGAATCGCAGTCAGTCATTTAATGTAAAGCGTCTGTGCAAGTGTTGAATCATAAGTAATTAGACAAAACTATTTTTGTTAGCAGCAGAAAACGAGAGCAGCATGACAGCAGTAAGTAAGACCTGACTGTTGTTAGATGGATGAAATTATTGCTGTGGAAATTTCCATTAATCAAGGTAACAAGTCAGAGGTAAGAGCTGCATTTCCATTTCCCGCAAATTAGAATGAGAGCAGTGTGTGTGTGTGTGTGTGTGTGTGTGTGTGTGTGTGTGTGTGTGTGTGTGTGCATGTGTGTGTGTAAATGGTTCAAATTGTGAACCTGCATCGCATGATCAAACTGACGTGTGGGAAGAAACGCTTTGGACCGCTAGCGCCATCAGAAGCGACACACACGGACGAAAATGCAACGTTTATGTCTGAGACATTTTAGGTAATTTGTCGTTATAACTCAAGCGTTAGCACTATAATCTGTCCAACATCTCATTGGTTGGAGTTGACGTTCGCGCACACTGAAAAAAACACCAATAGATCAATGAACAGGTAGAGCACCACCTACTGGCCATTGTCAAAATGTCTTGTTCGACTAAATTTGTTATACAGTGTGCCCTCGTTTTTTGCAGTTAATGAATTCCGCGACGGAGCGACAAACTATTTATCTTACTATTTACGATAATTTAAACGTTTATGAACCCTCCCCATACTGATATTAAACCACCTTCTATCTGTATTACCATTCCCCACACTCTTAACCACTGTTTAAAGCACTTTTGTGTCTCACGTAAGTCTGACACTCACAGAACGTAGCGCACTTCCGGATGCCGTCATCCAATAGAATGCGTGTACAGTATCGTGTGACTGCCTACCAAAAATCCACGATGAGGTGAAGTTGCGAGTGTTGATGCGCGAATGCGCGAGGGCGCACTGTGTTTGATATTTTCATTGGTTGGTTTTCAAGGAAATGGCAATAAGGAGATCATTGACCATTCTTTTCCATCACATAGTAGACAAAGTTTTCGATGGCAATCTTAAACTGTGTGTGTAATACGGTCACAAACACATCAGTGTTTACCCCCAGGAAAGCAGGAAGTCCTACGCTGACAGATGCCCATCACCTCTTGTAATGAGAGACCACAAAATGTACAAATAACAATAGATGGAAGTGAAGATCCATGTGACGAAAGAAACAAAAAAAACCTCACAACATGATCTGATCTTTGTAGACATTACCAGCGGTGACTTACTGAGTCTCCACCCACTGACTTAATGAACAACTGCCTTTTCCATTTATAAATTGTTTTCAGGCCAACTCTAAAAATTATGTGTTTGTCTTTCACTCTGAGTCACGAAACGTTTTTGACCAGATACCATCAGTCTGAAGTTCACCGACTAGTGACTGACTAAAGTTATTTTAGTGCATGTCCAACAATGCACCAACAATGCAGCTGACTACACCTCACTTAAATAACAACATTCCCATGATGCATTTGCTGCATAAACAGCGTGGACCCTGGGATTGTGTTTATCTCCATCGGTAGCATGTGCACACCATAAATCAAGACTACAGTCATCCAGCAGTCAATGAAGGTTTCTGCCTGTAGCTCTATATCCACAATCCTCTCTCCACTCTAAATAACTAAACATTTTTATTTACTTTACTGTTTTACTGTCATTATTATTATTATTATTATTATTATTATTATTATTATTATTATTATTATTATTATTATTATTATTAGCTGTGGTAGTAGTAGTAGTAGTAGTAGTAGTGGTAGTGGTAGTAGTAGTAATGACATTTCAGATGATCCATAGATGAATGGAAACCTATTTTCGCCGAACATCAATGTGAACTCTTTAAAATATTTTTGCGAGGGTTCAGTAGAAGTCTCCAATTTGAATATAATGAAAATAAATATGAAAGCTTAACATTTCTTGTTTTGAGACAAATGAATCAATCAAACCGTGGCTCCTTCTGATCATGAAAAGGAAGAGCAGATTCCTGTGCTGCTATTCTCCCGTGGGTCACATGATCACAGCATTGTGTCGTTCATTCCTGGCTTTGAGGTTCCACTGGTGGATGAAGCATCACGTTCTGAATGTTAATGCATCCAATGCCTTTACCTGAGCCTTTTCTCATCATCATCAAATATTGTTAGAATACTGAAACAAGCAACTGCCACACAATGCTATAGGAAAGGCATGTACATAAATATAAAGCACTCATTTTTGTTGCTTGGGGATTCACAAAGTCAAATAATATCGAGAGGATCTCTACAGAGATTCATAGCGTCCTAATTTTACATATGATACAAAAAATTAAAAATGATGTGTGAGTCGTGTCAGGTCTATGCAGAAGCCTTCCCAGCTTCTTAGCAGTGTTGTCTGATTAATTGATTGTTGGTAATTAATTTAAGGTGTTGTAGTGTAGTATAAATCCTAATGTTAGATAGTCAAATCTTCACCAACGTGTTCCTGCTTACGCTCTCCAGGATGTGAAATAGTAAATGGCCTGTGGTACTTATGCAGGAGCTTCCTGGTCTGACCGACCACTAGAAGTGCTTTACAACAGAAGCCAACATTCAACCTTTCACACACTGCTGTCATTCATGCCATGTAAGGCTCCACCTGCTCATTAGGAAAGGTTCTGTGGGTTCTGTAAGCCCAAGGACACCACTAAGTGTAGACTGCAGGGACTAGAGATCGAACTGCTGACCTTCTGATAGGTGTGCAACTGCCCTTCCACAGGTTAGTGGAGCAGCATTCTGTCCACAACTCTCAGTGCTGACACTTCAAATGAAGATAGAGGAGAGGATCAGGTGCAGAACAACCGAAAGGTATCTGTATGCTTGTTGTATGGGAGGATGTGAATCTGCCTTTTGCGTAAACTACTTAAAATATCCCTCCAAAGCCATAGCATACAGAATATACAGTACATATCACATTATCAACACTATAATATAAATAAGTAGCTATGAGCAAACAAACTAATTGCAGGATTTCCAAATCATACATGACTTGTCCATCACAGGTAGTTTTAGACCCTAACTCTAACCTTAACCCTAACCCCAACCCCAACCCTAACTCCACCTTTAACCATAAACCTAACCCCTAACCATGACCCTACCCCTAAGCCTAACCACATCCCACTCCATTTGAGACATTTTTACCTTTCCATCAGTACCATGATGGTTGTAAGCCAAATGGAACCAGGGATTTAATCAATCAATCAATCAATCAATCAATCAATCAATCAATCAATCAAATTTTATTTATAAAGCGCTTAGTCATGGCAACAGACATTTCAAAGTGTGTTAACAGAGAAACCCAACAGGACCCTCCAGAGCATAAGAGACAGCGGCAAGGAAAAACTCCCTCATGTAGGAAGAAACTCCGGCCAGGACCCGGACTCTTTTGGGTGGCCATCAGCAAACAGTCATTCAGGTGACGTATATGTGAAGCTTTAAGAATGCTTTAAGAATGCACAGTGCCACCCTAGCAGATAAAACAAACTCGCCACACTCAGACAACAGAAATACAAACTTGTGGCTGGTGCATGGATTGTAAACGTGGTAGCATGGTCACCTTGTCATCTCAGAAGAGAACAGCCACTCTGGTTTGTGAGTTTGTGAAAGGCTCATTGGATTGTTAACATTCAAGTTAGATGATGTTTGTTTGTGTGTGGCCAGAACAGTGTCAAGGTTTACTAGTAATGTAGCCACCATGACTGAGACCTCTCTTGTGTTTGATGCTAGCCAGTGTCGTCCAGTCCTGAGTGGCACTTTGGACACAGATGGTGTCAAAAACTGAGATCTCTGCAAACTCTCCACTACATACTGCCTTAAATGAGTCAAAATTAGAACTAAAAATAATGATGAAATAATAATTATGTTATGTGAACATGCTGATGGTGGTGTCCCAGTTATTTTCATCAGTTTAGTTACTTGCTAGTTAGCATGGAACATTGATATTGACCATATGCTGGCTACATCTTCTTCTTTACCTTTCGGCTTTTCCCTTCAGGGGTCGCCACAGCGAATCAATTGCCTCCATCTAACCCTGTCCTTTGCATTGTCTTCTCTCAACCATATCCTTATGCTGGCTACATGGCTACCTGAAATCTGTTCGACACTAAGTGCCGCATTGCGTGTTCTTTGTCATGATAGACCCAGGCTGGTGCGGGTTAATATTAACAGCACCATTACATTATTTGTTTATAATAAATGGAGTATCATTAAAAAAAATAGGAAGTAGTTGTTCATAATAAAAGGTATCCTTGAAAAACAGATGAGGAAAAAACAGAGAGAGCAACTTCCAGTCCACTGAGCCAGAGCAGCAGGATCTGACGATGCTTCTTCCGATTTAGAGAAGAAAGACACCGATCCAAACCTGTCAAACTTAGATGTGTCCAAAAGATCAGTTCAGCTCACAAAAAAGAGCCTTCCATTCAAAGTGGTTCCAGAATGTTAGATGGTTAGAGTACCAACCTGGTTTTGTTGCAGTCAGATGTTGTCAACGTGTAAAGAATTGGAAAATGTTTGACACCAGGTCCAAACACTTTCAGTCAGACTAAAAACACCTTTCAATTTAGCTACAACAGGCAATGGAACTTATTTGCCCAAAGCGGATTTAACAAAATCATTACTTTTCATTTTTTTATGCTTAGATATTGCACTAGATTTATTGATCTGTTGTTGCCTTCAGTTGATGCATACCCGTCTGATTGTGTACATTTAGTAATGCTAATGGTATATTACTGCAATATCTTTGATGGCTTCCTGAGTCCCTCAGACTTTAAGTAGAGTAGATATAAACTTAGGAAAAGACTGAGAACATTATTCAATTTAATAACTTAAGTACATAACAGTCTTTGCCTTTGCCTTGTCTTTGCCTAGTACACAAATGACAAGTATGAGGAAACCATGAAATGCAATAAAATTCTCTCCCATGTGTTATTCTGGCCTACCTACACAGTCATGCCAAAAAAAAAAAAAAAAAAAAAAAAAAGCATCTGTCCTACCCCCTCCAAAGGTCCTACCCTAAAACTACCTCTGCAATTTATTCATTCATAGAATGAACAATTCAAACACTGGTAAAGTGGGTTTTAAACCAGGGACCTTGAAATCATTTTCCCTCTTCCTTCCCTTTCTTTCCCCTCCTCGCCGCCTACACCACTCTTCTCAGTCCTTTGATCTAAATTGGACTCCTGGGATACAAACATTACACAGTCTGGACGACGTGGCTATGCTGCGTGATTTAATTTCAGCTTTGCTCCTGCAGCAGCACGTGGACATAGAGGTGGAAATCTTTCAGTATTTTGTCTGTCTGGATTACATCAAAGCAGAAATAGCATGCTCAGATACAAAGCATGAGCAGATTGTCTGTCGTAGTTCCAGGGCAGCGCCTGGATTGCATTTATTCCCCGTTATCCATGCAAAACCCTCATTTCTTTTTCTATTTTATGAATTAAGAATGTGGTTTGGCTTGAATGGGGGCTTACCTAACTTCTTTTGCAGGGGAAGAAGTAAAGATAGGTAGAAAACTAAACAATTTCACAGGTCATTAAGGGTTCGATGGGTGGGTGAATGGAAAAGCAAGTCTCAGAATTCTGCTTGGAATATCCGACTGTACCAACACGGTTGCTACTTTCCGAAAGCAGAGTGAAGGAGAAACAGAGAACAGACAGATTTTCCTCCTTCAAATGACATTGGAGAGCTGAAGGATTCCTCAAATAAACTGTGACCTTTGGCTGCCAGTCCAGTCATCCTCATTGGTGGTTTTCTGCCAGGTCTTCCTTCTAACTGGATGCCTCTCACTGTATGAGTGCATGCGTGTGTGGAAAGTCTAGCATTTTCAGGCTAGCTGCATACCTTTCTGGATGTGGCTTGGGGTTGTCAGCATTTTAAACTAGTGTTAGTGTGGAAAGAGCAAACTCTGAGCAAATGAAGTGTCTCCTTCCAGAAGGAGGTGGGAAGTCCACTATGATGTCATAGTTGACCTCTAATTAGAATATTGCTTCACTGGAAATAGTTCAGGTAGACTGGTGGAGCATGGAAGAGAGATAGAGGCTGTTTGTTCTGCTAACTGTAGAGACGCCAGGGACACGTTTTGCATAATATGGAAGCTTAAATATCCAATCCATTGTCATTCATCACTTTGCAAACTTAAACGCTGATTGAATAATTCAGTTTTTCAGACCTCCACGTAATAAGTTTGATATTAAGGTGCTGAAAAACACAGTCATTTTCATTATGCATTCACTAGAATGCCAGATGTAGTAAAAAATGCTAAAAACTGAAAGTCATATATTCAAACTGATATTTAATTTCTTTTTTTAATCATCAGAAGGTTAAATAAACTCACTAGGTTCCAATAATTTGATTCTTCTGGCAGTTATTTCTTAGTTCAGGCTTTACAGGGTTACTGTAAGTCACTTTTGTCATCATTATATCACATTTCTCATTCCCCCCATCCAGTCTAGTCTTACAAAGGACTGAATAGCACCACACTGAGTCTTTCAGTGATGCTGGGATGCTGGTGGTGTTGTAGGTATTGGGCTTTGGTGCCTGTGTGGCCGTTCCCTTGGAGCTGGGTGGTCCAGAGGGGAAAACGTTGCCAATAAAGACCACTGTTGAACAAACTGGAATTGGATAAGCATTCTAAAGCCAGCCATCACCTGTTGTACTGTATTATAGAAGAATCAAGCAGCTGCAAACATCAGATGTGCTAAAGGTTACAGAGCAGACGATTATTGGCGAGTCAAGTTTTATTTTTATAGCATCAATAACTACAAAATATATCTAAAGGCTGTTAGTCTTACTCTTTATACTACAGGGCCCAAACAACTACCCCATGAGCAAACACCTGAGACAGTAGCAGAGCAAAATTGCCTTTTAAGGAAGAAACTCCTGACAGAAATATCAGATATCAGATATCAGATATCAGTCTTAAGACTTATGACTCCAAATGTTTGATTACAAAGTACTTCAAGAAAGAAAGAATCAAATTTAACAATCCATTTGAAAAAAAAAACAGGGCAGGAGGAGTGACAATAGGCATTATAGAAATAAAATGCCTAACAAAAATATATTGTTAGATAAAGTTATCTAAAATACGTCTCCCTGTAACATCCAGAATAGAAGTTTGTCGTGTCGTATAAAACAACAAAATACTACCATTTATAAAGCTTATAAAAGGCTAGCTTAGGCTAGTCTTTAGCTGGTATAGGCTTGGACTGATTTCCCATGATGCTCCTCTCTACTGGTCTCCCTCTTCTTCTTCTCCACCCATTTATGTCAGAAACTTTGTCCACAGAGTTTTCGTACCTGTTTGTTACCCTGGAAACAATCTACTGCGGCGATCATGAACGACATCCTCTCTCATCATCGTCATCCTCCTCATCATCATCATCACAACCATTACCAACATCAAAATTATTAATATTGCAACAACGGTTTGTCGTTGCAACAGTTATTAAAATACCACAAAAAATGTTTCAGTCGTATTTGTTTGTTCATGTGCACAAGTCCATGTTTGTGTCTCTCTCTCTCTCTCCACCTCTCCTCCCATCCATTCTCTCTGCCTCTCTCTGTCTCCCCAACACTCTCCCTCTACTTCAACCCAAGCAGAGAAGCCGTCACCTTGACTCTCAGATCCTCCCGAGGTTATGTCCTGATTAAAGGTGTTGCTTCTCTGCCACTGTCACCATGTTGCTGTCATGGAGGATTGTCAGGTCTCTGTAAAATAATGAGCCAGTCTATGCATCTGAGGTACACCCTGACTCTCACCAGTAGATAGCTGTGATAGACACCGGCAACACCCGTGACCTCCAAGGTGGAAAAGCGAGTGAAGACATATAGAGATATACAAGAAAATGGATGGATGGATAAATAAATTTAACTGAATTGAATCAAAGTGCTATCAGTGCCTACTGTGTTGCAGTTGTTTGACTGAATAGCTTGCACATAATGACTCTGACATCACCAGGAAGTGCAACATCTTGTTGTTCAAAGATCAGCGTGTTTAATTTAAGATGTTAACACATTGATAGAAGAAGATGAGTTGTTTTCTTTACATTAAGGAGATTTGCAGACCTTTCCTTCAATAAAGGAAATGACTAAAGCTGTTTTACTCCTATTTATCTGATTATCCTTCTCAATTTATATGTGTTTATTCAATCAGGTTCTGAGATTGGACCAATCTCTGGACTCTTCACCTTTTATAAGCTCCTTTCATGTGAAAGCATCAGACGTTTCACACATTTTCATTCTTATGCAGATGACACACAGATATACTTTTCCAAGTCACATGAAACTGATCAGTGAAAATAGCACAGACGAGGCTATATTTTGCATATTCTTGTCTCTATCCTTCATCTTCTCGCTCCAAATAGAACCTGCTGCAGACCATATGAACACCAGCATATTCTAGCTGGGGTTCTGCCCCTGCACCCCCTAGTGAGTGGAGGTGTTCATTCTGATTCAAATAGAGACGTCCAGATGATATTCCAGATGTCCAGAAATCATATGTTCCCCGGTTTGCACACAGGATGGGCTTAAGCGCTGTCATATTGTGTTAGAATCCTGTGGACTTGTGTTTTTATATGTGTATTGTAAGGAATGTCATTTTCTTTTAATAATATCTTTAGAATGAATTAAAAGTCCCAGAAATGATGAAGTCAAGGTGGCAGGGATTAGCCCTTGCAGGCACATATGGATTATCCCTGAAACTGTATGAGAATGCAGTCATTTTGGGATGGAAGAGGGATTTTTTTTTTTTTTTAAAGAAAAATACTGATGAGAACAGCATAAGAGAGAAAACAGCGCTCAGCCACACAAAATGTGTGCAGTTTGTCAGGTTTGGAATCCTCTCAAGTAAATCTGCTTCAAAAGGGAAGCTGAGTGATGAAGTGTTTCACAACACACGCCAGCATTCACCTGTTCACACACACACACACACACACACACACACACACGTTCATACAGTAGTGGTGTGGCCATCACACGAGGAGCCACCTGCTCATCAACAGCGATTATCCTGCACACAAGCCCACACACACCGGTAGCTCAGGACGCTAAACTAGTTGCTAGGTTTCTGCAATGTGAAACAAATCATGACTGGAAAGGAAAAAAAAAAAAATTTTACATCAAGGTTATTATTGTGAACAATGTTCAGCAACCAAGCCAGTTGTCAGTTGTGTGTTGTCATTGGACTGTTTTTTTTTTTTTTTTGTCACTATAGCAACAAATTTATTCAAGTCAATTTAAACGGGCAATTTGGATTCGCTCAAGCATTGAGCGACAGCAACAGGGCGATAGAGTGGAAATCCACTCGTCGAAGGAGACGAAATATCACAACTTTTTTCTGCTTCAGTTTGGTGCTCAATGCTAATTGGTTGCCGTGACCCCATCAGCGGTTTTACTGTTGTGGGTGGGGACGTGGGTGTGGTTTTCAACAACAACAGTCATTCGCTGGGTACAAATCTGCAGGTGAGACGGAGCGCCTGTAAGTTTCTCCGACTACCGTGGCGGGAACTCAGTGAAGTAAGTGAAGAAGACTGGAAACAGATGACTGTTGGATATTTATCTCATCTGTCTTCATCACCTTCATCATGAATAACACTGACAAACTGACAGCCCATTCTTTATAACACACAACTCTCTCTTTTTCAGTCAGACACAGAATGCCATCATCTTCCTCCTCATTATCATCATCATCATCATCATCATCTTCATCATCACCACTGCCTCCCTCTCCCTGTCTGCTCCAGCTCTCTTTCCTTGTTAAAGTCTAACTGTCCTCCTCTCAGGTGGGAGAGGAAACAAAGGATGGCATTTGAGGGCCACAGTGGATTCAGGGGGTATTTTCAAACACAGATGCACCCCTCACCTGAACACATTAGAGCTAATAACCTCTGGTTCTATCTGAACCGGTGAAAAACACAAAGGGACTATTGTTAAAAATGAGAGCAGCACCTGGTCAACCTTTAAAAAGACATGAATTCACCCCCCAGCACTATTTGTGATGCTAGCAATACATGACTTTTAGATTATCATATATTAGGTTATGTAATTTGGAGAGTCATGAATAGAAAAATTGCACATAATTATATACATGTTGACTTTTTACGACGGATTTCATTATTTTATTTTTTTTAGAATCAAAATTGATTAGTTAGACCACGTGAATCCAAAACATATACATAGCGTTATTTTAACCTAGAATTACGTTCTATCATACAAGAAGTCAAAATTCACATATACATTAAAAAGAAAAAAAAAATTTTTTTTTTAAAAAAGGAAAACTGGGAGGATTTGGAGTCCTGGCATTTCCTCTTTTATAAAGTTAGGTTTAAAAAAGATTTACAGAAGCCACCTTGAAGATGTTTAGAATCAAACATAACCTGTTGCAGTGAGAAGGAAGAGCGCGGCGCACATCTGGAGTCAGAAGAGCGGCGCGGAGCGGCCGAACAGTGCGCGCCATTCATAACGCGCAACATGCTTCAACCCGGCTGGCCGACTTCTGCTTTCTGTTATTTTTTCTTATGAAATGCACCTTTCTGTCTCCGTTTAAGGGTAAAAAAAACAAACAAAAAAAAAAACAGTCACTCTGTGCATTCTGAGATAAATATCAGCCTATGGGGAATTTAAATGGACATTCACCCCCACACACACTCACACTGCAGAGACTCTCCCGCGCACAGCTCAACTGACAGCCGCTCCATCCCCTCCACGACTTCAGGTCGCATCTGGAGGTACGGACACCACAGAGCTGGAACCCGGTGTGGGCTGCGCGCACCCACGGGTGACACCCCACGGCGAAACCCTTTTTTTTTTTTTTTTTTTTCATTTAGACACCCCACTGATCATCTCGGCTGCAGACTCGGCGAGACCACGCTGAGATTTCCAGCATGGGGGGACGCGCGTACTTACCGGGAGACCATCTCTCTGTGCGCAAGTCGAGCACCACAAGCACAAAAAAAAAAAAAAAAAAATGTTCATAACTCCACCAACTGACTGTGACCATGCAGTGACAACGTTATAGCCATGACAACTCATATATAGTTACGGATCTTTCCCCCATCACACCTGTGGCGCGGAGGGGTACCTGCTCTGGATGCACCACAATCTCACACATCCAACACTGTGACACCTCAGAAAGGAGAATCACCGACCTGCAGCGTTCGAGCCGTGGTTGGAGTGAGGTGGGGGGTGGGTGGGTGGTGTGTGGCGGGGGACGCGCCTCGTGGAGCCGGGCAGTGATGAGCCGGAGCGCCGGTGATCTGTCAAAAACGGCGTCGGAGCGCAGACACTCGGCCATAAAGCGTCAGCTGCTCATGATGCAGCGCCACCTCTATTTACTCCGACCGGAGGAAAGACACGCCCATCCGGCGTGTGCGCGTCCGCGGTGGTGCGCGTCCGGATTCCTTCTAAAACATCTCTTTGTAAAGGGTGTTGTCAGGATGATCTAAACCCTGTTGTCAGCTAAAGATAGATGGATTTACGAGTGAATAAAACCCATCAATAAAGGAAGCACAAAGGAGACCAATAAAATATTCCATTTTGGAAGAAAAGATGAAGGAAACGCGTTTGAAAAGTGGACAATTAGAATTAAATGGAAAGAAAGTGTGTGTGTGTGTGTGTGTGTGTGTGTGTGTGTGTGTGTGTGTGTGTGTGTGTGTGTGTGTGTGTGTGTGTGTGTGTGTGTGTGTGTGTGTGTGTGTGTGTGTGTAGATCAGTAATCATCATGATCAGAGGTGAGGTTTGCTCTGATCCTGCTGCAGGAAGCAGATGTTAATTTATGGACCCATAAAACCCATCAGGTAGCTCCACGTTGGTTATATCCTATAAACAGTTGTTATGTTTTAATAAACCCCCTTTTTTACTTGTTTATCATGTGACGGGAGGTCAAAGCAGGTCACCCGATCACCCCTAAAACGACCCGCCGTTCTTACATCATGTTTTGATTGGACACAGACGTGATGGTGAGCAAACAGGAGAGGAGGAGGTTCTCCTCACCCCAGAACCTGAAACGATTGTTTATCTAAAAGTATTTTTAAAGTATGTTACTCATTGATAAAACTGCCGCTATTGAGAAACGCTCTTTGGAAAGAGGTTACAATCAGGCTTGCCAAATTCCTCTTTCTATTCCTGAGCTAGAGTTTGATTTATTTCCAGCTTCCTCCCACCTTCAAAAAACATTCAGCTGAGGTGAACTGGTCAGACCAAATTGTCCCTAGATGTGAGCGTCAGTGGATGTTTGTCTTTTGTGTGGCCCCGCGTTGAGCTGGCGTCTCATCCAGGGTGTACCCTGTTTTTCCCCAATAGCCAGCTAGGCTAGGCTCCAGCAGACCCGGGACCCGCAAGGAGGATAAACGACTGTAGACGAGACGATTGTGATCATCACATCTGCAAGAAGATGGATGGATGGATGGATGGATGGATGGATGGATGGATGGATGGATGGATGGATGGATGGATGGATGGATGGATGGATGAATAGATGGATGGATGATGGATGACGGATGGAGTTTTTGATGTACAGATTCTATCTGACTCATTAAAAAACCTGAATCAGGTGCTGACTGGTTATGTTTCATTAATTCTAAATGCTTATCTTTTGGTAGCTACGGTAACAGGTGGCCTCACTTGGTAAGGAAGAAGTGTTCAGTAGACCATTAGCCCAAATGCCAGCAGGTTTCTCCTTAATAAAACCAGCTTCATTCAGGTTCATGTCTTGGAAATTGTATCTTGAAATAAATTTTTTCATTCTTCTCCAGCCTGACATTTTATTGAAAATGTCATTTATAAAAAGTATATGTTCACATAATCGTCTTCTTCTTTCCTTTCAGGGGTCGACACAGCGAATCAATTGCCTCCATCTAACCCTGTCTTCTGCATCCTCTTCTCTCACACCAACTACCTTCATGTCCTCTTTCACTACATCCATAAACCTCCTCTTTGGTCTTCCTCTAGGCCTCCTGCCTGGCAGTTCAAAACTCAGCATCCTTCTACCAATATATTCACTATCTCTCCTCTGGACATGTCCAAACCATCTCAGTCTGGCCTCTCTGACTTTATCTCCAAAACCTCTAACATGTGCTGTCCCTCTGATGTACTCATTCCTGATCCTATCCATCCTGGTCACTAACCTCGTCTGTCAGTCTGTCCATCACCATAGCGAACAAGAAGGTGCTCAGAACTGATCCCTGATGCAGTCCCACCTCCACCTTGAACTCCTCTGTCACACCTACAGCACACCTCACCACTGTCTTACAGTCCTCATACATGTCCTGCACCGCTCTAACATACTTCTCTGCCACTCCAGACTTCCTCATACAATACCACAGTTCCTCTCTGGGCACCCTGTCATAAGCTTTCTCCAGATCTACAAAAACACCATGCAGCTCCATCTGGCCTCTTCACATAATAAAATTTTGAAAACAATCTCTCAATGTGGATCTTCTGACACAGCTGAAATTCTTATTTTTTTACAGAGCAAGACTGTGGTTGGTCATCAGTCCTTTTCAAAATGAACGCCACAGAATTACAGATTACAGGATTGAATGATCATTCTGAAATTTGAAGAAGTGCAATTTTGCACAAGCCCACACAAAAATAAAATACAGCACTGCAGCCGAACGCTTGTACATACATATTATAGCGACTGTATGTGCGACATGTTTCTTGTCTACTGGATTACATGTAAATCCAAAATAATTTCAAAATAACTATTTGAATGAATGCAACTACATAAAACGTCCATAGTCTTTCTGCTTTGCAACTGTCTGTTGTTGACTCCAAATGAATCCTATGATGTCATCAGTTGCATGGAAAGCATTTAGACCATCAGCCACCATTCGTTCCTGTGGAACAACTTTGCTTCCTTCACTCTGGTGCCAGTGTGTTCACAGTCTCCTGTCCTTGTTGTTGCTTGTGTAGGCGAGTGGCAGTGGTGATAATTTATTTCTCTGAAAACCTTGCAGATGGGCCGACGTACCAATGATCATTGGCCTCCTTTCCTCCAATGGCATGATGAGTCTTGAGGAATACCCAACCTAAGTCTAATTGTCTAAAACATAAAATGATATTTGACAGAATGCCAACTTCATTTCCATCTTGCTCTCTTTCTTGAGTGTCAGGTTTACAGGTTTTTAAATATTACTGATACTTCAAACACTCCAAGACCAGTCAGTGCAGCCCACACACACTGTGGGTTATAAGGCTACAGTTAAAACACAAGTGCATAGTCTATGTTCATAATACAAAAGCCCCTTGAGCATATAATGGCCAAAATAGAAAAAGAAATGCATAACACAGCATGGAACAACAAGGACAATATATAAGGAACAAGCAACCCCTGAGATAAGGTTTAATTATATCCATATATCCAATTATATCCATCCATTATATCGTCATATAATGTGGTCACAATCCAATCTATTTCCGAGATGTAACAAACTGGGGGGAATAAATCAATCAAAAAAATCAATCAAGTTTTATTTATATAGCGCTTAATCATGGGAACAGACATTTCAAAGGGCTTCAACAGACAGAAAAACCCAATTGAAGCCTCCCGAGCAAACATGAGCAACAGTGGCGGGGAAAAACTCCCTCGTTGAGGACGAAACTCCGGGCAGGACCCAGACTTCTTTGGGTGGCCATCCACCTTGACCGGTTGGGTGGAAAAGAAAAAAAAGGAAGATAAGGACAGGGTAAGAGAAAGAGAGACAGACAGAGAGTGGCAGATAGGCCTGATAGAGTCAGTGTCTTATGGTTATAGTTAGACGATTTGATGCAGGCACTGAATTGGGGACGAGAACGTCAGGCTGCGTTCACTGACTCCTGGGTTGTTGCCTTCAATACATGGGTCCTGCCCGGAGTTTCTTCCTCAATGAGGGAGTTTTTCCCCACCACCGTCACTTATGCTTGCTCTGGAGGGCATTGTTGGCTTTCTATCTTTGAAATGTCTTCAGATGTGATGAAGCGCTGTATAAATAAAAGTTGGTTGGTTGATTGACCATCATGTAGTTGGTAAATTGGAGGCACAATTACAGCTGCATCAATATTATCATTTGGAACAGGAGCTTTCTTGATAGAACAGCAGTGGCTCAGAGGTAGACCAGGTCGTGCAGTGTTCCAAGATCAGTGGTTCGATTCCCGTCACCCTCGAGTGTGTTTTTCTTTTTAACTGTGCAATTTAATGAGCTTTTTTTACATTCAAATCTAGGATACACTTGTTGGTAGCTTGGCGTGCTACGTATTGGAAGAAGGTACACTTTCATCCTGCTCACTTTACTTTGCACATCTGGAGGTGGAATCAAAGACTCGTGCCCATCTAGGTTGCTCTCTCTGACACTTTCGATGTGGATTCTGTGGTGAGAAGCACCTGGAATAGTTCTGATACACTTTGTTTCTGAAATCTTTAAAGAGCACCTAGAATTCCGCTTCTGGGAATCATTTCCCTGAGTAATACTTGTGCAACAGCACTACAGAAAATGTTCGGCTCATTAGGTAAACATGTGAAAACAACTGAAATGCACTCACTTCATATCCTAACCCCCTTCACTACGAGATTGGAAACATAGCACATGCTAAACAAGGCTTCCTTTCCAACCATAATAAATAATGTTAGACAAAACAGCACCTGAACCGCCCACAAACTCCGAAAGAGTGTGTGGAGTGAGACCGTGGTGCTCGAAGGTCAGCACATGGAGATAAAGTGGTACCTGACAAAGAAATAGTGTGAACAAAGAGCCACAGATAGCATTTCTTAGCGCTGCTTGTCGGAATGACGTCTAATCGCAGTGTTGAGGGAATCATTACAGAGAAGGAAGATGGCAACAAGAAGGTATCAGAGCTATCAACGAAACCATGTGAAGACTGGAAGGCGGGTCGTCAATGTCATTTAGACCAGGGAAAACCCACTTCTGAAAAAAACAGGTTCCCCATCACCAAGAAGGAGAAGGTAAACAGTATAAAATATACAAACCTTTTCAGTCTTACATCTCCATGAAATCTCACAGATTTTATGGGCGTTTTTACAAAGACGACAAAGGAGAGCAAGTTTGTTTATCTTACAGCCCTCTTTAGATGAGCTGCAGGTCATGATGCCACCCATATCCTACAGAAAACCTTCAGGGTTTTCATTCTCTGTGCTGATATCTCAGAAGGACAGGACTAGAGAGAAAAAATTAAATATCCAAATCCACAAAGAATTTAGAATTCAGGGGAAATAATGTTAGCTTCAGGACCGTGCATGAATGGCTGCCTGGAGGTCCTGAACTGATCTCCATTCAGTCGGCTGGCCAGAAAAATGGATGCATGCACAAGAGAGTCCACACCAAATGGAAAGTTAACACCTGCTGCTCAGATGGAGGTGGGGGCGGGGGGGGTGGTCTGGCCAGCAAACCACTGGTCATGTTTAAAGCCAAAGGATGAGTTTTACAACTTGCTCTGGAGCCACAGAAGTAATAACATTGATTGTTCTGGTTTATTACAAATGAGCATTGTCTCAAAACATCGTTAATTACCTTCTTGAAAACATCGAACCAAGAAATTGTTCTGCAAAATAAAGCCTTATCTCGCTTCCCCAGTCTGTAATCTGACAGATCTATCCTGACGATTAGGAGAAAATAAAGTACTGTTGCTCTGAAATGAACTTTTCACTGCATGCCTTAATATCCTCGGATCATTGACTGAGCTGTGTTGAAGTGTAGAAATTCCTCTAAAAGAGTTAGGAATTGTGATTTGTACTCCTTATAATGAAAAATAAGGAGGATTTCATGGAGCGCCAGCTCAGGCTGGTTGTGGCTGGTTGAGAGGAAGGTATAACCTCTCATGGATGGGCTGATGTTCTGCCACGATGGTGTTTAGATCCTGCACCAGGAATGCATATGCATTTAACTCTAACATTTTCTGGATCTTGATCAAGTGCGTTTGGAGCCCATGCGGAAGTGAGAGTCATCTTCCTCCCACACATTTCCACACAGGCTATCATTATTGTCCCCACGGTTTCTTCTGACCATATGTCCACAACTTTAATGTTCAGCCTGCATCTAAATATGACGGCCAAATGGCCAGAGCCTCTTTTTAACAGGCGTGTTGTTTGTTAGAGGGTGATATCAAGTTTCCAGTGATGCAACAGAGTAACAGCACTGATATCAACAACCTAATACAGACTTTATATATTATCCAGTCAAAATGTTCGCAAAGTTTGAACAAAGAAACACCGTAATTGGCCCAATTTAAAAAATAAAACAAATTAAACCTTCTGCAGAAGAAAATAAGATGTGTAAATACACTGTACATTTACAATGCATAAACAAGGTAGTCAGAGACTGCAACATGCTGCGAAATCATCCCATTTTTGTGCCTCTGGTTTCCTGAAAATGTTGCTTCTTGTTTTGTGATTGTATTTCATAAGGTTTCCCAGATGTGTACCTAAAAAGGTATGAAAGTCAAAATTTGACCTTGACCAAGTTTTTCAAGGTCAAGGTTGTGATGTGATTTTCATCCCCTTGCTTTCCTGAATATAATGCCTTTTGTTTTGTCTTTCTATCTTATCCGGTTCTTGAGATATGTGCAAAAAAATGTAAAAAAAAAGTTTAAATTTGACCTTGACCTAGTTTTCTCAAGGTGAAGGTCATCATCTCATTTTCATCCCCTTTGCCGCCTGAGTAATGTGCTTTTTGTTTCATCTTTCTGTCTGCAACATTTGTGAAGATATTTGGTGGACGGACGGACAAACTTATAAACACTGACAATTACAATACATCAGCGCTTCACGGGATGTAATAAGTTAAGAATCCAGGTCACATAAAGTAAAGATAACCTACAGGCTAACCCTGAATTCCAACTCAACAACTGAATTCCAAGTCCAATACATCATTCAGTTCCCGTCAGTTCGACTCGCTGCTCGGCAGCTTTAGATACCAAATCAGAATCCATCCTCTGCCATGAACCTCCTGAAAGGATGAATCAAGTCCTACTCTACTCTCTCTACCAGGATCTTTGGTGTTGGTCCCCCTGGTTGATGTTGGGCCCTCGGGCCCCCTTGTGTTGCTGGTCCTGAGCGTTGTCAGAAACATACACCACCTCATGCTACCAGTGTACTAGCAAAACACAAAGCTAGATGAGAGAGAGTCCGTGATGGATTAGGGGAGGGCAGCTTTGTAGTCCCTCATGAAAATCACCCCCTTTATGAGGAGAGCCCTGCTTCTGCTTCCATTGTCCCTATTGGCTCTAATTCTACACCAAGGTAGATTAAACCTCTCCTCCAGTCTTTTGGATCAGTGAGCACACACACAAACTCACACAAACACTCACTGGACGTTCAACTGCTTGTTTGTGAAAATTTAATGCACCTCAATGTATTTAGGCATGGAGATATATTCAAGAGGTGTCGCTGCAAGACAGACCAAGATTCCAAAAAAAAAAAAAAAAAAAGAAGGGATCTAAGTATTTGAAAGTGGTGTGGCTGCCAGATAGTCCGAGTGTTTCAGAAACTACTTTTTTTATTCAGAAACATCTCTAGGCTTTGCAGAGAATGATTTTAAAATAGAAAAATATCCAGAGCATGTTAGTTCAGTGGATGATGCAGGAGGTCAGGGGAGAATGGACAGACTGATAGAAAGGCATCAGAAACTCGTTTCTACTGAAGTGTGCAGGCGAACACAAACAAGTCTCCATGAAGCAGATCCTACAGCAGCATGACATGAGAACATGGGGGTGTTGTAATGGACTAGAGACAGTGGCGAAGACAGCCATGATGGACAGATTAGAGATAGTGGTAAGGACAAACATGATGGACGGATTAACGACAGTGGTGAGGACAGCGACGATGGATGGATTAGAGACAGTGGTGAGGACAGGCATGGTGGACTGATTAGAGACAGCGGTGAGGACAGGCATGGTGGACTGATTAGAGACAGTGGTGAGGACATAGGACAGGAAGCGGACCTGGAGGTGGAGGAAACGAAGATGTTGAGGTTCTCTAAGAGTGACCAGGTTGGATCAGAAATGAGTTCATCAGAGTAACAGCCAAGGTGAGATGTTCTGGAGACAAAGTCAGAGAGAGCAGACTCTGATAGTTTGGATATGTCCAGAGGAGAGATGATGAAGATGTTGGTGAAAGGGTGATGAGGATGGAGCTACCAGGAAAGATAGCTAGTGGAAGACCAAAGAGAAGGTAGATGTAGTGAGGAAAACATGAGGATAGTTGGTGTTAGAGAGGAGGATGGAGATGACATGGAGAAGGATGACACGCTGTGGAGACCCCTAACGGACCGAACCCAAAGGTAGAGTACAGTCTACATATTCTGTGTCTGTTTCCATTTCTAATTTTGAACTGAAAGTAAAACGGCAAACGGCACACCTTGAGAGCAGTCAGCCTTCCAGAAATATTTAATATTAGCAATGATATTTTTTAATAAGTTGACCCCAGATTTATCTTTTGCCATCTTTTGTATGTTAGGTTTTTATTACTGTTGGTACTAATGATAACTCAGCCTGGTTCCCGGTGAGGGTTCACTCAGAGTTCAATGGGCAGAGAGGTCCTCCTCTCTGAAAGAAAGAGACCTGCTGAATGAAGCACTTTAGTATTAAAGATCATCATATCCCAATCACTTTTGGGCAAACAGGGCATCAGGGAGTCTGTAGGCAGTTCCGCTAACATTAGCTCAGCTCATTTGAGCAAGTCTCTGCAATGAAAGTGTCCCTAAAGCAGTCAAAAAAGGCACTGGACAAACAGTTCTGGACTCTGAGGCTCGTTTCCATCATCCATCATGTTTCCCAGCGGATATCTTTGTATCAGTCACACTGTCCTAAAGAAATGGAAATCCATCACTAGATATGAGCCGTTTATTTTTTTTTTCCATCACAATTAGGTTGACATCCTGCAGAATGACCTTCAAATTCTCCAACACGAAAAGAAAGGCAATGTGGTCGGACTCTGTTCCATGCATCCTTTATTCACAAGAAGCATTAAAACATCAAATGTGTCGTCTTGCAACAACCACATGTATGACGATCGAACACGTTTTAAGGCTTTATTAATCTGCTTTACTAACTATTACCAAAATCAGATTATACAAACTTAATCTGCCATCATTTGCATATTTTGATTCATGTTAAAAACAATGAGACTAGACATCCCAGTACAAGGGCTAATCAAGTAGATACAGAAGTATACCATCACAGAGGATTATAGTACAAACTGGCTTCAGACAGTGTAAATCTATCAACATTTAAAGTGGAAAACCTCGTAAAAACATCCGTATCAAAACAATCAGGACTAAAGCAGGGTTTTCATTTCCTTCAAAAAGAGGACAGACGTGTCGAGGGCATGATCGAGGGCTCTTAATCCAAAAGTCAGTCGGTAGTTAGTGATCATGTGAACACACCAATACTCAACGGACAAATAACGTCACAGCAAAACAAAGATCACATGATCATCAGAAGCTGCTATGCACATTTCCCCCTAACATGATCCTTCTATGCTTTTACTACAGTAGATTTATCACCTTCTTAAACTTTTAGTTTCTAACTTCATTTAGCATTTTTAAATTACAGGAGAAGAAGTTGAAATGTCAACGACCGTGAAGCGATTTGCATGTGCTGTCTTCCAGTGTTCCAGTTTGTCTTTGTGATTCTTCCAGATGTTTTTCAAGTCAGAACTGGAACAAAAGGGAACTATGAGAGGACTGAGCAGACAGCGGAGCGAGGGCATACCTGGCCGTCTCCATCGGGGATAATAGGGTGATTTCAGTCTGAGAACATTCCTGTCGTTTCCCTCAACTATGCGGCTGTCACTGATTGACTGATGGACTCTTCTGATGAATAGCAGCAATCGTCAGTCCCACTGAAAACCACAAGAGCCTCGCAGTAGTCAACAGGACTGAATTATCTACAAACATAAGGCTTTATTCGCTGTTTGAAATGACAAAATTGAGCAAATATTCACAGTGAAGACCTTCAAACGGAGGCTGTGTGTGTTGTCAGTACGCTGTCCCTTCAATTGCACAATTACAATCAACATGCAAGATTTATCAGTACAGTTTTTAATGCCAAAATTATCAGTGGCTCTAAAGTATTCATGAATTAGAGTAAATTTCTCCCAGAACTGTTACGCGTGTTTGCAAAAGCAAGGTCTATAGTCAGTTTTTACACTTCTAAATGGCGTCACTGGCTCTTGGTGTGGGAGAGCAACATGCATCGATACGAAAAAGATTAGCAACAAAACTCAGATAAGCCAAGTTGCACTCTGGTAACCACCTTTAAGAACACATGCCCTTTAAAAAAAAAACTTAATGCAATCAAGAAAAAATATGGAATGTAAAACAAGAGAGATCAACATACAGTGCACGTGTTCAAAAACAGACATTTTTACCTGAAAATACCTGCACATTAAAAGTGCAATTATTGAATCAACCCTGAATCATAACTTAAAAAAAAGTAAAATACAATGAATAAAAATAAAAACTTTAATTACATCTTGAGGTGCAAAATCGACACTTTTTCACCTGGTATAAAATAGAAAACATGAGAGCAAGCTTGAACTTTGTGGAGGCTCAGTCAAAATACAAAAAAATAAGGGATTGTGAAAGGAAAAGAGGAAAGAAGAATGAAATGAGTAAGACACTGATATAGAAAAGGTGTGACAGCCTGGGTTCTCAAAAGGGGGGTGGGGGGGCTGAGATCTGAAGTGGAAAATGAATCCAGATTACACAGTGGGTACAAACACTGTCTTAGCCCGGAGTCCATTGGCGATCTGTGGCCACATGTAGGAGCCCCAGCCAGGACTTGGAAACGCACCGTGTTAGCTTAACCCTTGACGCCTGGCTGGTAATGGAGTTAGCCTCAGCTGCATCTCAACAATCTAAAAGCAACCTCCTCTTCCAGCCTGCTGCACAATCCCATCCTGAAACGGCTCGGAGGACGGGAGGCAAACAGTGTGGTGGCTTTTCACCGACCCCCCCTGCTGAGAGGATGTTTGGAGATGGTAAGGAGGAGGCTTGTCGAGTGAGTTGAGATGAAGCCTGACCGGCTCGGGCTCGGCTGCCCTCAGGACGTAGGAAGCTCGAAAGAGATGAACTGCTTGAGTCTCTCCAGATACTGAGCGTAGAGCTCGATGTCGTTGTGTCCGGCTCCCTCCACCCACAGGGGCTCCACGGCACGAGGACAGCGCTCATACATGGCAAGACCATGGGAGAAGTCTATCACTTCATCCTCGGTGCCGTGGATCACGAGCACTGGGGAAGCCACCTTAGACACCTTGTCAATACTGCAGAGACATAAAGACATAAAAGCAGGGGAAGTTTTGTGGTCCACAAAGAATTTATGGAAAACAAGTAACGCTCTGCAATGAAACAGAAGGACAGCAATGGGGAAACTAAAACAACTAACCCTAACACATTTCAGAAAACATAGTTCAAAACTCCGGAAAGCCACAAAACCCCAAAACTGATCTGAAGACATGATTTGATCCCTTCAGGTTCATTTTTGTCACTAAATATCCGTTTAATGTGTGTACATGCAACCACAAGATAACATCAATGGCAGCTCACACACACGGAGGTCTGAAGGCTTGGGTTATGCTGTGATAATGACGCGACACAAGCAAACATCTGGCTTGGTTTGCGTTTGTGTTTATTAACCTTCAATGTAAAGCCTCGTTTTCATCAGCTGTTCAGGAGAATGCTTGAACACCTGAAATTTAGGGTGAACTGATACCTTTTTGGGTGGAAAAAGTGTTTATGAAGACACAGCAGGACTTCAATGACACAATAACAGTTGTGGAATTTAATGATAAAGCTTAGACCGGTTAAAAATGTTCAGAACAGTTTCATATGGAGCCCAGGTCAGATTGATAGACTAAATCTTTTAAACTGCTTCCATTGAGCCTTTTGTCTAAATAACAGATGGCACTGAAATAGCAAAGGTAACGTTAGCTACTATGGAAAAGAAAGAGCCATCATTCATCACCCTGATTCAGTCACTAGATGCAAAGAAAAAGCAAAGCTGGTTTTAAATGAGTCGATTTGTCCCTCGCTGTGAAACAAGTACACTTTTAGATGTTTCAATCAGGTAGACAGAAATACTAACACAAAACCTGGATGCATTTCACTTCCTGTCTTTGCTCACATGCACCATAACATGAATTAACAGGTTCGCTGGATCAACTCTCCGACTCATGCTCCCAAGTCTGCTGGGACTTAGGGGCAACCCTCAGCAACCCTTGTGACCCACGAAAGCAGAAAAGCTGTATGGAAACTGAATGAATGCAACTTTAATAGGGCAAAACTAGGTTCCATACTAAATGACTGTGGTCATTCCTGTTGTGGCTTGGATGGAAGAGTGCAAAGCTCCCGTCCCTGCTATGCATACAAATGAATCAGTCATCATGCTGGATCATAACTTGCTGTTGGAGCTCAGCCTGCACGCTGCCCTAATGTTCAGATGGAGGTTTAATGCTGGCAAATCACAGAGAGCCAATTTCATTCCAGATGGAATTAAAAATAAGTACTGTTCCCTGGACAGATGGCTAGTGACTGAATTATTGGATGTGTAACTCCCAGCATCTGAATGTGTGTGAGCCCTAAGCTCCACTGAGAGAAGACCTACAGCAACGTATCCTGACACTGAGCTAAGACATCATATAAACACTATAAGGGTTGGGACTGACAGGATTTTATCAGTACAGAAAAACCTGAACTGTGTCAAATCATTACATTCTGTAGTAACATCACTGCATTAAAAACACACAGGATTCTGTGGTGACATCACTGCATGGTCTCAGTAACACCTCTTAAAGCCAGACATTGTGTACACTGTTCGTCACCGAGTCCAAGTTTATTTAAGACGGAAATCAGGGATGTTGGTCCTCCAGGCTAATGAGGAAGTGAAGAACCATGTAGCTTCTTATCAACACACAGCTAAACAGCCAGCATGGGTGGGGGGGGGTTCCTACAGTTGTCGAGGGTAACTTCCCATCAGTGAAGCTTTTATTAATAGTAACGATCTATTCAGGTTTGAAGCAACATTTGCTGCCAAGTGGGTGACGTCTTTTACAGGAAAGGCCTTGCTTACTTCAGCAACACAATGAAACCACATTCTGCATGGGTGACATCAGCATGGCTGAGCAGTTATAAACCGGGGGCTGGATTCACCTGCCTGCGGGCCCAACTGTACCCAATGAAAACAGTGGTAGTGATAAACACGACCCTGTCTCCACTTGTAGAAATGCCCAAGAAGAATAAACGAATCAGATCCAGTGCAAATCTACAAAAAGCATGGAGATAAAAACGGGTCCTGATTTACCAGAACCAGCCAGCGACACAGGTAACGCAGTGTGCTTCTGACTCACCTGGGGAAGGCATCGAAGCAGTAGGTCTTCCGTGTGTCGGGGAACGCCACCCTCAGCCCGGACATGAGCGGCGAATGTAGGATAACAGCAGCACATTCATAGCGAGCAGCCAAGTCGATGGTGGGAACCGTGCCGATGCTCTGGCCGTACAGGATGATGTTCTCAGGTGTGACGTTGTACCTGCACAACACCAAGACGAGTTACTCTCATTTATTAAGACATTTTAATCCTGTCAAAGGAACTTGAAAAGAAGAAAAATGAACCGAAGCGTCAGGCCAGGATTGCGTTTAACACAAGTTTTTTTTCATGATACTAACGTGAGCGAGTGCTGGAATTGAGCGGCTGTCACACCGTGAGGAAACGTAATAAATTTTACGCAGCCTGGATTTAGAATAATGAAGGTGTTATGAGTTTGAATCGGATCTAGGTGTGGGTAGCTGACGAAATCCTATTCCATACGAAATCACATAAGTCAGTCATCGTTCCCAGCCTCTGTGATATTTACTGAAGAAGCCATGAATTTTAGTTTTAGTATAAAATATAGTTTGCAGGTATTGACAAAAATCTGAGGCAATGTTCAGTTCTCTCTGCAGACAAACAAACCAGTAAGATCCCACCTCCCTGCAGACGTGGGATGCTTTATCTGACCGCAGGGCCAGAAATGAGTGATATCAGGAGATCAGGGTATGAAAAGAAGTCTCTGGTAGATTCAAAACATTTCCTTTGGTTTAAATTTCTTCCAAACAAAGCTCCTAATATTTGGAACAGCAGGCCTGTCTGGCTTGGAGAGGAGAACAACTGGCACGGAGGGGTTGGTAGGGAGAACAAGCTTTCGTGTGTAAACAGAGGATGTTCAGACATCAGGTCAGCAACAACACTGCTGAGGTTACCGTTCTGCTAGTGGGGGCCACTAACAGCTAGTTTGATCAGTTTGTGGTTTTGGACAAGCTGATAAACATTTCTCAGGCGTACACAAGATCTTTGCAGCACTTGCAGTTATTTTAAGCATTTTTTTTCTTCATTTTACAACACATGCAGAGCACAGGTTTCTTTATTATATTTGTTTAAAGCTATTCCCACACACTGGGTGACTAGGTTGGGTTGTCTATTTCAGTTCTGGTAGGGGGGGCAGCCCTCTCCAATCAGGAGGAATGTCAACAGGGCGATGAGTCGACACATTTTGCAGAAACTCCAAGGTGAATTTGTGTAAAATGAGCTTTTCAAGCCCAAACATTCATCAAGAACAAGAACAGGGAGTGACTGAAGGCTGCGGACCAGGACGTCAGTTTCTGCTTCTAATCCATCTCTGATAGAATAGTTATGTGCATCCTCCCAGTCTCAGGTTTCCCACTGATAGTGAATCACATTCACTCCCTCGTTCTCCATGACCACTTGTGTGGGCCATTAGAGGGATGCAGACTCTAAGCTCTTAGATATACTTTAAACTGGATGGGTGAGAGTTTAAAGGGTGCAAAGATTTGCGAAAGGTGTTTTTCTGGTAGATGAAAAATAACAGTGGAATTTTTAGAAGGTCAACGAGACCCATCCAGATATAAAGGATAAACATCAACTCCTGCAGCTGAGTCTCAGATTTCCGAGTTTAAAGCACATTAAGGTCAGGAGGTGATGAAGTTTTGTAAAAACTAATATTATAAAAGAAGCTAACAATTGTTCCTGCTTAAATCTCAACCGAACTGGTTGACCTGCCTGTGAACCAGATGCCAGTAGGGGCCGCAGTCCTGCAGGCATCACTTCACCACCTCTCATTAGAGATGCCACACTTCCTCAGTAAGCAAACCAGTCATTGTGGTTCTTTACTTGATCCCAGGTTATATTTTTAACCTAATACAGTTTGACTGTTGCTGCCTTACTGTTAGAGGGTAGTTGGTACGCCGCTGTTAATATCCTGTGGTTTTAACGTGGGGAATACAGTGATGTTTGTTCGAGTGACGTTTTCATGGTCTGAATGGAATTTATTTGCTTTGCAAATACAGAGATGAAGCACGATTTGCACCGTGTCCTGTATCCGGCATTTGTCAGCACCGTTTATTGGCTTGTTTGGTAAATGAATGGGAATCTTCCAAAAATACATAAATGCTGTTGCAGATTAGTTATGCTAAAAAAAAATGTTGCTATTCACTTCTGTTTGTAGCATGTGGTCCCCCCCACTCCTCGTGTGACCCCTCCTGCCAGCACCTGTAGAATGAGTCCTGTTGTGCGGGACAGCTGGTGTCGGCTCCAAGCCTCTGAATGCCATGTTTCACTAATCTGGACAGCACAACTTCCAGCTAGTGTTCTACAAAACAATGATGCTGCATTCTGTGGTAGCGTGCCTTCATTCCATCTGGAAACTAAAGACCAGGAAGTGGGGATCCCAACCAGACATTCCCAAATCCTGCAGTCAAGACAACCTTTTCCACCAATATTCCCAGGAACTTTCATTATCAGCAACTTATTTACCGGGGTAAAATAATTCCTGGTAGTTCCTGGTACCTCACAGCTCTGGAAAATGTATTCAAATCAGTTTGATGATGTATGTGTTTAATTACAGCGCAAATAAAGCTATGCTATCGTCACAGAAAAGAGGCAGGAGTTATTAGTGCAGATGTTTGTCTACGCCCAAAGCGAACGCCTTTAAAACTGAAGACAGGTTTTACAAGGGAAAGATAGTGAGACGGATGAGATACATCTGCATAGTCAGCCACAAAGAAGGAGGCAATTAAATGTATAAAAGAATACCACACAAATGTAGGGATCGACTTATTTAATTTGTTCTGGCACCTTTGTGTGTTTTAGATAAGGGCTTCTGAAGCTGGTGGGAACCCTGGGACTGCACCTGTTTGGAGTGGTAGTGTGGAGGTTACAGCCGGTGTGTGGGAATGTCTCAGGGACGGATCGTGGCATTAAATAAATAAAAGGTGTTGATTCCGACATGACAGAGCAGCTCGCTGGTGGATCACACTCACTTGTTTCTCAGGACCTGCCAGGCCGCCTCGATGTCCGCGTACAGGTTCTTCTCTGACGGCTTGCCGGTGCTGACTCCGTAGCCCGAGTAGTCGTAGGAGAACACGTTACAGTTGATCCTGGAGCCCAGACCGATGTAGAAGCTGCACATCTGCCCCAGGTCCACGGCGTTACCGTGGGAAAACAGCAGCGTGTACCGACTGTTCGGGGCGCAGCGCACAAACATGCATCCCACACGGTTCCCCCGGCTGCTCCTGGTGCTCAGGACCTCCACCACGTCGAGCTCTCTCTGGGAGTACTGCCAGTCCGCCCGCTCGGTTAGATGGAGGCTGGTCACCCCGTTAGCATCGGTGTGGAGGGAGTACGTGGGCTCCGGTGGGAGGAAGGCTAGCTTGGCCGCGATTCGACTGGGACAGGGTGGACAACAGAACAGCCAGCAGAGTTCACCGAGAGAGAATCCATTCATCCTGGGGCCTTGCTCGGGCATCGAGGGGCGGCGTCACCGGTTAATGTTCCGCTGGTGAAACCAGAAGGCGGCTCTCCTCGTTGGTTAGCGGTTCAACGACGGTTCGTCCGAGCTCCGCGGCTAACGCGCTAGCCGGCTAGCAGCTAGCTAAAAACACAACTCAGATCGAGTGCTGACACGAGACGGACGGAAATAACGACATGTTTTATCAGCAGCCAACAGGACAGCAACCGGCCTCGGTAGAAGACCTCCACCCCGGTGAAAAACCAAACTGCTGGACGGCTACTGGACCGTAAGGAACGCGTCCATCTCTGTGAGAGCGGAGGCAGCTTGACTTCCGGCTGAACCGGATATCCTGTTCGGCTTCTACGTCTAATTGAGCGCGTGCTCCTCATTCCTTATATAGAATGAGACTAATTATTCTGCGTTTGCATCAGGTGATGTTTCAAAAGTTCTATGTGTATTACTTGTAGTTTTTATTAATCTTATTTAAATTGTGAATCACCGTAGCGGTTTGCGCATTAAAACTACATTACCCTGTGTCAGTCTTCTCCCTCAGATTATTTCAACAGCCTTTTAATCTGCCTGATCAAAAATGCTTTTCTTTTTTTTTTTTTTTTTTTTACATTCTAACAAAAATGGGGCACATTGTAAGAGAATATAATTTCCCATAGAGCGTCTCGTTTAAGTCAAATCGGAGGGAAACCGCAATTATATATCTTCTTCTTTTCCTTTCAGCTTTTCCCTTCAGGGGTCAACACAGCGAATCAGTTGCCTCCATCTAACCCTATCTTCTGCATCCTCTTCTCTCACACCAACTACCTTCATGTCCTCTTTCACTACATCCATAAACCTCCTCTTTGGTCTTCCTCTAGGCCTCCTGCCTGGCAGTTCAAAACTCAGCATCCTTCTACCAATATATTCACTATCTCTCCTCTGGACATGTCCAAACCATCTCAGTCTGGCCTCTCTGACTTTATCTCCAAAACCTCTAACATGTGCTGTCCCTCTGATGTACTCATTCCTGATCCTATCCTTCCTGGTCACTCCCAAAGAGAACCTCAGCATCTTCATCTCTGTTACCTCCAGCTCTGTCTCCTGTCTTTTCCTCAGTGATACTGTCTCTAGACCAAACAACATCACTGGTCTCACCACAGTTTTGTACACCTAAAATTATAAACCACAATCATAACCACAATTATATATGACTCATATATTTTGTGTTGTGCTCCTTAGTTTAATCAAGAACTATGAGTTGCACCTTGCCCTCAACATCACGTATTGTATTTGCAGAGTGATATGAAGAACAGTGATGAGGTGTCTTAGTGGGTTTTTTTTACCTTATCTTGACAAGCTGATTTTATTATGATTAGACATGTATCCATCCATCCATTCTCTACCGCTTATCCGGGGTCGGGTCGCGGGGGCAACAGCTTGAGCAGGGAAGCCCAGACTTCCCTCTCCCTAGCCACTTCATCCAGCTCCTCCAGGAGAATCCCAAGACGTTCCCAGGCCAGCCGGGAGACATAGTCTCTCCAGCGTGTCCTGGGTCGTCCCCGGGGCCTCCTCCCGGAAGGACGTGCCCGGAACACCTCACCAGGGAGGCGTCCAGGAGGCATCCTGACCAGATGCCCGAGCCACCTCATCTGGCTCCTCTCGATGCGGAGGAGCAGCGGCTCGACTCTGAGTCCCTCCCGGATGACCGAACTTCTCACCCTATCTCTAAGGGAGAGCCCGGACACCCTGCGGAGGAAACTCATTTCGGCTGCTTGTATCCTGGATCTCGTTCTTTCGGTCACGACCCACAGCTCGTGACCATAGGTGAGGGCAGGAACGTAGATCGACCGGTAAATCGAGAGCTTTGCCTTTCGGCTCAGCTCCTTCTTCACCACGACGGACCGATACAGAGTCCGCATCACTGCAGACGCTGCACCGATCCGCCTGTCGATCTCCCGTTCCATCGTACCCTCACTCATGAACGAGACCCCAAGATACTTGAACTCCTCCACTTGGGGCAGGATCTCAACCCCCACCCGGAGAGGGCACTCCACCCTTTTCCGACTGAGGACCATGGTCTCAGATTTGGAGGTGCTAATTCTCATCCCAACCGCTTCACACTCGGCTGCGAACCGTTCCAGTGAGAGTTGGAGATCACAGCTTGATGAAGCCAACAGCACCACGTCATCTGCAAAAAGCAGAGACGCAATACTGAGGCCACCAAACCGGACACCCTCAACGCCTTGGCTGCGCCTAGAAATTTTGTCCATAAAAGTTATGAACAGAATCGGTGACAAAGGGCAGCCTTGGCGGAGTCCAACCCTCACTGGAAAAGAATCCGACTTACTGCCGGCAATGTGGACCAAACTCTGACATCGGTCGTACAGGGACCGAACAGCCCTTATCAAGGGGTTCGGTACCCCATATTCCCGAAGCACCCCCCACAGAACCCCCCGAGGAACACGGTCGAACGCCTTCTCCAAGTCCACAAAACACATGTAGACGGGTTGGGCGAACTCCCATGCCCCCTCAAGGACCCTGCGGAGGGTGTAGAGCTGGTCCACTGTTCCACGGCCAGGACGAAAACCACATTGCTCCTCCTGAATCTGAGATTCGACTTCCCGACGGACCCTCCTCTCCAGAACCCCTGAATAGACCTTACCAGGGAGGCTGAGGAGTGTGATCCCCCTGTAGTTGGAACACACCCTCCGGTCCCCCTTCTTAAAAAGGGGGACCACCACCCCAGTCTGCCAATCCAGAGGCACTGTCCCCGACGTCCACGCGATGTTGCAGAGGCGTGTCAATCAGGACAGCCCCACAACATCCAGAGCCTTTAGGAACTCCGGGCGGATCTCATCCACCCCCGGGGCCCTGCCACCGAGGAGCTTTTTAACTACCTCGGTGACCTCAACCCCAGAGATAGGAGAGCCCACCTCAGAGAACCCAGACTCTGCTTCCTCATGGGAAGGCGTGTCGCCGGAATTGAGGAGGTCTTCGAAGTATTCTCCCCACCGAGTCACAACGTCCCGAGTTGAGGTCAGCAGCGCCCCATCCCCACTATACACAGTGTTGATGCTGCACTGCTTCCCCCTCCTGAGACGTCTGATGGTGGACCAGAATCTCCTCGAAGCCGTCTGGAAGTCGTCCTCCAAGGCCTCACCGAACTCCTCCCACGCCCGAGTTTTTGCCTCAGCAACCACCAAAGCTGCATTCCGCTTGGCCAGCCGGTACCTATCAGCTACCTCAGGAGTTCCACAGGCCAAAAAGGCCCGATAGGACTCCTTCTTCAGCTTGACGGCATCCCTTACCGCCAATGTCCACCAGCGGGTTCTGGGGTTGCCGCCACGACAGGCACCGACCACCTTACGGCCACAGCTGCGGTCGGCCGCTTCGACAATGGAGGCGCGGAACATGGTCCACTCAGACTCAATGTCCCCCGCCTCCCCCGGAACGTGGGTGAAGTTCTGCCGGAGGTGGGAGTTGAAACTCCTTCTGACAGGGGATTCCGCCAGGCGTTCCCAGCAGACCCTCACAATACGTTTGGGTCTGCCAGGTCGGACCGGCATCTTCCCCCACCATCGGAGCCAACACACCACCAGGTGGTGATCGGTTGACAGCTCCGCCCCTCTCTTCGCCCGAGTGTCCAAGACATGCGGCCGCAAGTCCGATGACACGACCACAAAGTCGATCATCGAACTGCGGCCTAGGGTGTCCTGGTGCCAAGTGCACATATGGACACCCTTATGTCTGAACATGGTGTTCATTATGGACAGTCCGTGACGAGCACAGAAGTCCAATAACTGAACACCATTCGGGTTCTGATCGGGGGGGCCGTTCCTCCCAATCACGCCCTTCCAGGTCTCACTGTCATTGCCCACATGAGCATTGAAGTCCCCCAGCAGAACGATGGAGTGGGAGCGTGTGCGTCTCCCCAGTGGGAGCGCTCTCCAGCACCCCCTCCAAGGACTCCAAAAAGGGTGGGTACTCTGAACTGCTGTTTGGTGCATAAGCACAAACAACAGTCAGGACCCGTCCCCCCACCCGAAGGCGGAGGGAGGCTACCCTCTCGTCCACCGGGGTGAACCCCAATGTACAGACGCCAAGCCGGGGGGCTATAAGTATACCCACACCTGCTCGGCGTCTCTCACCATGAGCAACTCCAGAGTGGAAGAGAGTCCAACCCCTCTCGAGAGGACTGGTACCAGAGCCCAAGCTGTGTGTGGAGGTGAGCCCGACTATATCTAGTCGGAACTTCTCGACCTCACACCAGCTCGCGCTCCTTCCCTGCCAGAGAGGTGACATTCCACGTCCCAAGAGCCAGCTTCTGTAGTCGGGGATCGGATCGCCAAGGTCCCCGCCTTCGGCCACCGCCCAGCTCACAGTGCACCCGACCCCTATGGCCCCTCTCACAGGTGGTGAGCCCATGGGAAGGGGGACCCACGTTGTCCTTTCGGGCTGCGCCCGACCGGGCCCCATGGGTGCAGGCCCGGCCACCAGGCACTCGCCTTCGAGCCCCACCTCCAGGCCTGGCTCCAGAGGGGGGCCCCGGTGGCCCGCGTCAAGGGAAAACGTGTTCCATTGTTCGTACTCATCATTAGGGGTTTCTGAGCCGTCCTTTGTCTGGTCCCTCACCTAGGACCTGTTTGTCATGGGTGACCCTGCCAGGGGCACAAAGCCCCAGACAACTTAGCTCCTAGGATCATTGGGACACACAAACCCCTCCACCACGATACGGTGACGACTCAAGGAGGGGATTAGACATGTATAAGTACCCAAAATGCAGCAGAAAGACAAGGAGGGCATGTATAAAATACAACCTGTTGTTCAAAAAAAGTCAATTGTTGATGCAGGTTGCAATACAACAACAGTAGGTGTTTTCTCACAGCAAACCTAGCAAACTGTTCAGGCAGAGAGAGTCTTGGGTTGCCCCGTCCTGGTCAACACAACACAGAAATGGGGAGACAAAACAGAGTCACAAGAAAAGGCAAAACACTGGACACCATTTCCCCCATTACCAAGTGAGGTAGATGTCAACCATGAGATACCAGACAGCATCTCATGGGAAGAGGTCTGGATCTTCACACCAAAGGAAGACCAAGAGGCCATGACAAGACCACTGAGTCTCAGAGTGGCATTGAGGTGCCCATCTATGGTAATGGTCACACTGCAGGACGGTAAGGAATCTGTTCTCCTCTGAAGAGGCCTACAGCTTGAATTAAACTTGAATTATCAAAAAAATAAACATTTAAATCATTGATTATGATTTAAGTTAAATTACGATCATCTCATATTCAGCCACTTATCCACCCTGCAGGTTGTAGGTCTGCTGAAGCCTGTCTCATCTGGCTATGGGCAAAAGAGAGGAGACACTCCAGAGGAGTCGCCAGCTCATCATGTAGCAACTAGATAAACAAAGAACCACTCACACCTACGGACACTTTCGTGTTACCATTTGACCTAAACTGCATGTTTTGGAGGTGGGGGGAAGCTGGAGAACCCGAAAAGAACTCATGCAGACTCAGGGAGAACATACAAATCCCATACGGAAAGGAATGGAACCTTTCTTGCTGTGACGCAACCACACTACCCACTGTGCCACTGTGTCACGCAGATCACATCCACCATCAATCTTTGTTTTGCAATCATCAGGAGAGGAAAAGCTTCTCACCTTGAATTTATTCCAGTGCTGAATTATTTGTAAAACTGTCCAAACTCCTCTGGGTGGCTGAGGATCAGGCTGGGCTCTTTCGGGACTCATGTGGTTCAATTGAGCCAGACACATGGTATCTGTTCGAAATCCCTTTGTTGGCAGAAGAAAAATAGGTTATCTCTATTTATTTCCATTTTGTCGAAAGCTTTGTGGTCCAGATTAAGGCCTCTAGTGGGCCGGGTTTGACCCACAGGATGTCCACTGGCCTATAACATGTAACTAAGCTGTCAGAGGAAGAGAAACAGGAGACAGATCCATTTAAAATCTGTATTTGTGGTCATTATGTTTTGCAGTTGGATCATAGATGTGGTTCATGTTCTAAAGGAGTAATGTTGATTCAGATTTGATGACATTTATGTCATTGGACTCACATATAAAATGAAACCTTTGATCT
Organism: Antennarius maculatus; assembly: GCA_013358685.1. Classification (NCBI taxonomy): domain Eukaryota; kingdom Metazoa; phylum Chordata; class Actinopteri; order Lophiiformes; family Antennariidae; genus Antennarius; species Antennarius maculatus. The sequence continues at coordinate 28,635,039 of CM023606.1, forward strand.
GTCTTCTCATTCTATAAATTCATTCATTTAGAGTTTGAGTTGATGTGTTTATGAAATTAATTCATGGTTGATGAATTCCAACTACAGCAGCACCGTCAGAGAGTTGGCGGTGTTAGCCTGACAGCAAGCCGTCCTGGACCAGGATAGTCTCAGCGTGTTTTTGGCGTCAGGTACAGTCGTTTGTTGTTCTGAGTTTAATATAAGTCACTAAGTTCTGTGTGTGTGTGTGTGTGTGTGTGTGTGTGTGTGTGTGTGTGTGTGTGTGTGTGTGTGTGTTCTGCCTGACTGAGAGACACGACTGTGGTTTGTGTGTTTGTTGTGAAAACAGCTCACAGTGTTCTATCACAATTCTACAGAAACACAACTGAAGAATGCAGGCTCCATACGCACAAGACGACATTTCCGAATGAATAAGTCACAAACAGGAGGACATTGTTTCATTGAAACTGGGTTTGATCAAATCTTTGAAGCCAAGTGTATGATATTTGATCCTTGTATGGATTTTACCATTAGGTGAACACCACTGATAATATGTATAACCCTAACCGTCATGTTTTCCTCTGCTCTCCTACCTCTTCATGTTCTTTTCTGCCTCCTCCCGTCTATGTTGGAGCTTGCTTGTGCCTCCAGGGCGTGGCTCACCGGTCCTCTTCCTCTCCTGATCACCTGCAGTCAGTCAGTTCATCAGCTTCACCTGCTCCTCACCGCTGATAAGCCTTCATCTTCCACTCAGTATTCATCAGTGCTTCCTTGTGGAAGCACACTGACTCCTAATCTGCCTTCTTGTGAGACATATTTTTGATCCTGTTTACTCTGTGATTGCTAACCTCATCCTCTGCACTGCAGAACCTGCGTCCCGCTGCTGCTTTCTGCCCTGGAGCCCGTCCATGTGTCGCAGTCTTCTTCCTGAAGAAGAGTCTCGCCTGCCTTCCTCTCAGCCCAGTCTGCCGTTCATCATTTTTGATTTATTTCTTAAAAGTTTCCTGTCTTCATATTAACCCCACAACTCTGACCCAGTCATTCTAATACACATATTCAGTATTATTTTTACATACCTGAGGTGTCATGTATGCGTTAGGATCAAAACCAAACAATGGCATGACCTTTATGGACGGTTCAGTGCTGTAACTCATCATCCTCATCATCAGGTCAGCAGCTGGGTAACACAACAGCCTGTTCTCCCCCAGCCCCACATTCCCCTCTGCAGCAGTCAATCTTCAGCAGTGTGAGATTTAGAAAGATTTATTTGTTATAACTCCAGTCTGCAAGAGGGAGACACAGGAATGTCTGCAATTCCTTTATCATGGAAGCCCTTCATCTGATACAATATATGGAAAGTTGATGGGGGCACAGGGGAATTAATTTCTAGACGATATTAAAATATTTAGGATAGGTGAACAGTACTATTATTCTGTGCAGCTTTTGGACTGCTGAACAGAGCGGTACCAGAGACCTTTTGCTCATTTGTCATTTATTTAACATATCAGTATTTGTGACAAATCAAACAGTGGAGGTAGAAATACAAAATAAGGTAAAAATAGATCTTCCAGTCCAGAGTACAAAACAATGAATTACAAACATGACGTTATTCTGTATCATTAAAGTGACGAGGGACCATAAAATAGGTAAAATGCAGATGATAAATATGAATTAAATCTAAATGTATTAAAAATATATTAAGAGCAGGAGGATCCCTGTAGTACATGAGTAAGCAGAGGATGAGGAGGAGGCCACACTTCTTTAGTAGGACCCTGGATTCTTTTTGCCGCTCACGATGAAACAGGACTCACCCTATTCCTCAAGCTGAGCACTTTGGACTTGTGTGGTAATTGAATGTGCATCCAGTGAGGTCAGGGTCGGGCCTGCAGCCCCGAGGCGGCCCATGGACATACATGTAGATGACCTACCCGTGTTATTTATGCATGCATTGTTCAGCTCACACTGAGGATGAACGAAGAAATGCAACCAAGAATGGCATCTGTCAACTCAAGAGAACTCACGGTATCTTCTGATGGAGGTGGACAGAGAGGCAGAGGAGGTGCACTGAGTTCATCGACCCCCTCAGGTTGCAGGACATTATTGGTTCACAAATGCAATATTGATCAGTCAATTATCAGAAATGTTGATTCTTTCTTCTCTACTGAGTGATGACTCAATGGTTTACTTTAGAGCGACTAAGTGGCCTCATGTGTTTTTATCAGTTTTCACAATAGCTGTTGGTTATTTACTTCAACTATAGATAGATAGATAGATAGATAGATAGATAGATAGATAGATAGATAGATAGATAGATAGATAGATAGATAGATAGATAGATAGGTAGGTAGGTAGGTAGGTAGGTAGGTAGGTAGGTAGGTAGGTAGGTAGGTAGGTAGGTAGGTAGGTAGGTAGGTAGGTCGGTCTGTAGGTCGGTCGGTAGGTCGGTCGGTCGGTCGGTCGGTCGGTCGGTCGGTCGCTCGCTCGCTCGCTCGCTCGCTCGCTCGCTCGCTCGCTCGCTCGCTCGCTCGCTCGCTCGCTCGCTCGCTCGCTCGCTCGCTCGCTCGCTCGCTCGCTCGCTCGCTCGCTAGCTCGATAGCCTCGCCGCAGAGGAGGGATCCATCTAACAGGATGGACAGACACGTGATGCATGTTGTGGCATATGTGGCAAATGAGAGAAATGGTGTCGTGGATAGATACAACAAAATGAAATGATACAACCAGCACAAAAACTGTTCGATGTGCATCAACTTTATTAACAGCGTCCTCGTAACGTCACGCCAACGTTTGTTTCTTGTTGTTTTCACTAGCTTGGGAGTTTCAGTTTAGCGGCCCTGGGGTTGGGGTCACTGTATAGACCAAATGGAAATCAAATGAACATCTTAAGATAGTAAAGTTCATACAGTATATAAAGTACATGTATGGTTGGTTTCTAAAGTCTAGGGAACCTGAAGTCGAACCACACTGGAGCCGGTTTGAACCACACTGGAGCCGGTTTGAACCACACTGGAGCTGGGTTGAACCACACTGGAGCCAGACTGAACCACACTGGAGCCAGGTTGAACTACACTGGAGCCAGGTTGAACCACACTGGAGCCGGTTTGAACCACACTGGAGCCGGTTTGAACCACACTGGAACTGGGTTGTGTCACACTGGAGCCGGGTTAAACCACACTGGAGCTGGGTAAAACCACACTGGAGCCGGGTGGAACCACACTGGAGCCGGGTTGAACCACACTGGAACTGGGTTGTGTCACACTGGAGCCGGGTTAAACCACACTGGAGCTGGGTAAAACCACACTGGAGCCGGGTTGGACAACACTGGAGCCGGGTTAAACCACACTGGAGCCGGTTTGAACCACATTAGAGCCAGGTTGAACCACACTAGAGCCGGATTGAACCACACTGGAGCCGGGTTGGACAACACTGCAGCCCGGTTGAACCACACTGGAGCTGGTTTGAACCATATTAGAGCCAGGTTGACCCACACTGCAGCTGGTTTGAACCACACTGCAGCCGGTTTGACCCACACTGGAGCCGGATTGAACCACACTGGAGCTGGTTTGAACCACACTGCAGCCGGTTTGACCCACACTGGAGCCGGATTGAACCACACTGGAGCAGCGTTACACAGGCTGTGGGCTAGAACGGCTCAAACTGATTTCTCATATCCAGCCCCCTACACTTTAAACATGGAACACAGCCTGACCATGAACGGAGAATGGAGCTCAGTGGAAAATAATTAAAGCACTTGTGAGTGTTGACCTGCAGGTCAGGCGTTGGTATTGACGGGCAGAGTGGGGTGTTTTTTCTGCGTCTTTGTGCTCTGAATGCTGCTGTGTTTGGAGGAGATTCACAGTCGTGTGTTTTAAGATAAACCTGTCAGCAGGGAGACACACTGACTGCAGACGAGCACACAGCTATGCTCCACCAGCCCCGACGCACACACATACACACACACACACACACACACACACACGCATACATAGGCGCACTTCATAACATTTCAGTGGCTTATGCAAATGAAACACTATCTCAGACACACACACGCACACACACACACTGGCTCACACGGCACAGTAACGTGTCTCGGTGAAAGCTCGATGCCTGAGGCTTTGTAAAGACACCAGATGCTAGTCTGATGCTACGTACAACCCTTGAGTTGAGACTCTTCACATAAATAGCATCTTGATAGTTATTATCAGATAAAACAGAGTCAGGTAGAAGATGTGGAGGTGAGCCAGACCTCAGCAGCATGTAGATGCAGCATGAAGACATCCTGAGAATGAAATGCTGCCTTCCTCCTGCTAAGCCACTTCATATGAAATGCTGCAGAGCTTAGCAAATGTCAGGAGGGAATTTTAGAGGCTAATCAGAGTGCGTGTCGTGTCAGGAAGGAATGTGGGAAACTATGTCTTTTCAAATGTCTTACCAGTTTGTTCAAGAGTTGACACTGAAGAAAGGTGTTCAGAGGCAAGAGGATGTCAGGAGCTGCCTCTTTGTGTTGGAAGGAGACATCTGAGCCCCAGTATTCCACACACACTCCACGAGTTTTCAAAAAGTTTTCAAGGCTTATGTGGATCTTATTGGGACTGAGTGGGCGGATTAAATGTTACAGGGAATTTAAAGCTTATGAATTGTGTTTTCTGATCGTTGCCGATATCATTAGGTGAAAATCAGTCAAAAGTCAAGTCAGTGCTCAGAAATAGTTTTCGTTTTTTGTCATCCTCACTCTCCATTCATTTATTCATCGTCAACCGGTTCATCCGCTGTGGTGGGTCGAGGGGAGCTGGAGCCGATGTTAGAGTTCATGTAACACGTATGGTAAACCTTGTACAGGTCACGTCTCCCGGAACCGATTAACGACGTTGGTTGAATTACTTCATCTCCAGGCTAAACTGAAGGTAAACATTCACAGTTCTGTATTGAAATTTATTTCCGAAATTTAATCCATTTTAAGCTTACACACACTTAAATTATATTTTTTAATATCGTACAGAAAAACGTCTCTGTCTCTTCTTCTGCTGCTTCTTCCTCATCGTGGGTCACGGGGGTTGCTACGGGCTAAAAATGTGATATTATATTTTTTTATTCTGATTTATTGTACAGTAACATGATATTATGTGCTTTCAACAGTTTACTAGTGATTTTGTAAATCCAGTATTTGTGGCAGACAGACGTAAAGTAGAGAAAAATGTAGAGCAAAATGATATAAATATAAATTATATAATACAGTGCGCCCTCGTTACTCGCAGTTACTCCAGGAATCACACGCGAATAACAAATTCCGCGATATAGCGACGACCTATTTATTTTATTATTCACGGTAATCTGTATTACCTTTTTCCACACTCTTATCAACTCTTTAAAGCACTTTTGTGTCTCACGTAAGTCTGAGACTCACGGAACGTAGCGCACTTCCGGATGCCGTCAGCCAATAGAATGCGCGTACGGTATCATGTGACTTTCCCACCAAAAATCAGTGATGAGATGGAAGGCTGCAAACACATGAGTATTACATTACAGTGATTTGAAAATGATCTGTCAGGACGCTTGCAGTAAAACCTTTTCAAACACTTTGTGTTAGAAGCGGCCATGATACCAACGGATGTCTTCTGGAAGAGCCGAACCTCTTTGGAGATAAAATAATAGTCTTGCAGCTGCTAAAATAAGCTGCTCTATGTTGTGATGGGGGGGAGGGGGGGGCATGGATGATCAATCTTCAACAAAACTGGGCGGCGTGCCGTTCAGCCTAAAAATGACACATGATCCTGAACGCAGCCATAAATGTCACTCAGCTGTCAGTTGGAGATCATTTGCAGCTCAGGCGCACTCATGCATGCATGCTACCGTGTGCCAGGAGCGTTTTTCACTTTCTCGTCATGCTCTCAATGCTTCTGGAGTCAAAGGGAACTTCAATCTACAACAACTCCCTTTCCAGCAAATACACTCAGCAGCAGTTTGATAGCCAGAATCGCTCAGACGGTGCCGATCCCATCACTCTGGTTCTGTCAGGTAACCAGAATCAAAACATTCAACTCTGTTAGATATCGCACCCTAATTTGCCCCCCGCTGCTAAGGCACCCCTGGCTGAGATTTTATTACCCTCAAATTGATTGGACAGGGTATGAACTGTCTGTCTGGAGATGTTACTATTCTCTCCATCCCACCATCCCCAATGAATACCCCAATCACAGAGAGGTTTTCACCACCCATATGTCTGTGGTATCAACCATTACCCCCCTCCAGCATCGAGAAGAACATCATCGACTAAAAAGCAGCAGGTTTCATACATCATCTTTCGTTACTTGATTTTTCAAAACAAGGATGAGTCACTCTGCCCATGTATTTGTGGTCGGGGCTTGAATAAGATCACTGCAAAGAGAGAGTGTCCTTCACACCCCATTGCCCCCGCTTCTGTGCCCCTGCAGGGAGAAGAAATCCATTTCACCTTGTGAAAACAGGAGAGGGACACACGTGCAAGGTGGCCTTTAACGCACCATGATGGCACTGGGACCAACTGGTGATGCCACTTGGCTTAACCAGTGCCCCTCCTTGTTTTCCGGTCCTTAGTTTAAAAAGCCCCCAAGACATTTTTCCAAATGGTTTTGTTTTCGTCTGTTTGGATGACTGGAGTTTGGTTTTTCTTTTTCTTTTTTTTTCAGAAATCAAGAGGAACAAATGAGTCATGTGGGCAAGTACTTCAGAGACTACTGGATGAACTCTTGGACAGAGCTGGGAGTTTGGGAGTTTCATTCCTCCTCCTCCCCTGGGCTACACCTATTAAAGTAGAGGTGGAGAAAGATTCAGAAACAAATGAGCAGCAGTAACTCCTCCACAGGAGAGCTGCCAGAAGCTCTAGAGGGTCTTTGGACCACCAGGTCCACCCCTCACCCCATTGCTTCTGAAGCAGTGTTCCCACAACAGAACTGGGCTAATGTCTCCATGTTTGCTGGTCACATTTGTTGTGGCCCCTGGGCTCCTCTTGGGGGCGCTAAACTATACTGACCTCTGTTCTTCAGCAGGTACCTGAATAAAGAACCAGAACACCTGTGGTGTCCAGCAGCTACTGTCCTTAAAGAGGCCTGTAAATAAACCTGGTCCATCTCTTTCTTTGCCTGCTGCTCCCTCTCCTCCATCTCCTTCATCTCCCTTTAGATTGAAAACTGATTAATAAATTACTAATGGATAAAAACCTGTTTTGATTGTTCACTCACCAGGGAACCTAAAACCTTCAGGACCGCTTGGAAATGGGTCTATAGTTAATTCAGGGTTTCTGCACCCCCTTAAGGGAAGAACAGAAGCAGATTTTCCAATCAATGGTATTTCCTTGGTGTCCAAGGAGAGATTAAAACTCAGTGTTCAAGGAGGGGCAATAAAATCAGCTGAATGTTGATGAAATAAAATACACAAAATGAAAGGGAACTGCTGCTGTTCTGGATCTGAACCTTTAAGGATTTAATGACTTTAGAAACAGTGAGCAGATTAAAAGGAGGAGAGAGCATCATTGAGCAATGAAGCAGTTCTGTAACAACCAGTCACAGTGATGTGAACAGAGAGATAACTTTCTACACATAAATCACCAGTGTTAAAACTTAAAGCAGCAACTATTCACAACTATGTCAATGTAAACTCAGATGAATAATAAGGGAATCACAGAAACTGTTCTGTAAGGCCGTGATGCTGAGCCACAGAGTGGAGCGCTCAGTCCCACGGAGGCGTTAAAAGACAACGGGGATGAACGCCACGGGGGAACTGTTTCTTTAAACTGTCATTCAGAAGAAAACATGCTCGTAGGCATGAAAGCTGATGGAATCCTTTTCAGTGCTGTCACCGTAATCCAGTCCAAGGTTTCCACCCTCATGCATGAGGCATCACGTTTAAACAGGATGTTTAGTTGATTCAAACAGCACACAACATGTATTCATCATCATCGACAACAACAATGACTTCATGTGTAGGCCAGGGCTAGCAATGCTAACATGATGCTCGTTTAAAACTGAAGTGTTAATGTCAAGATGTCAGGTTCCTCCTGACCTGTGGACTCGTATGGACCTGGGTGTGGCCTCTGATCCTTTACATCCTGTGAGCTGACAGAGACCCGTTTGTCCAGCAGAGCGGCTGAAGCCTTCACACACTCTCCTGTCTGTCCGGTCCCTCAATACCTAAGATATCTCACCAGCAGGAGCCATGACAACCAGATAATCACTTCATCTCCCAGAGGTCATGACGCTGAAGGGGTTTACAGTCCAATTACACAGTGAAGACAGTCGGTGTTATTTATGTCAGTCTCTGTGATTTCATGTCTAACTCTTAACAAGACGAGTTCATCTGTGTGTGATTCACAACTGATACCTGAACTGTTTCAGCCCTCTACTCCCTTTAAAGCTTTAGTGGGTAAAAAGGATTCTGCTGTCTGCAACCAAGGTTTCATTTCCAATATATATATGCACATATCATGCATTTCATGCTGAATTCAGTGGTACACAGAGACCCTAACCCTATTCAAAACTGTGACCATGTTCAGCAACAAGCAGAGTCTTCTACTAGTTAATCATCCCCTCTTGACTGAACTGTTTCTCTGACCTGCCTCCTCGCCAGTTACTGATTAAAGGTGTAATTTCCTCTGTGTGTAAATAAGACTATGATCTCTAACCCACACGTTAATTTTCTCTTTCTAATTTACTAAAAGATGAAAAAAAAAATTTGTAATTTTATGTGATTTATTCTCTTGCCCCCCCCCCCCATTAAAATATGGTAATATGGGCAAACAGTTATGCAGGAGATTTTTTCACCTTTTACCAAAACCAGTTCAAGAACTTTATCAAAATATTTGATGCACATCATCCTGCAACATATGCTAATGGCATGAATTTGATTTGATTTGATTAAAACTTTGCTTTCCAAAGTTTTAATTAATAAAATAACATTAACCCGGAGGATAAATCAGGTGAAGAAATATTTATGATAATGACTTTGTCACAGGTCACAAGAAATTGAAGAGTTTAGTTTAAAAAAAAACAAACAAACAAAAAAAAAACAATTATGTAAATGGAGTAATAAAACTGATGACACAACACTGCTTTCCATGAAAAACAGTTCAAAATTAGGATTTGCTCTCTTCAGTTCTAACCAAAGCTTTGAGACAAACTTGCAACTGTAGACAATTTTAAAAGTTATTCCATGACCAAAATGCAAAATAGGAAAAAGCTGTTCAACCAAGCTCTGCACAGCTCCTGGGTACCTGCCAGAGCTGCCACCTAGTTAAAAGACAGCCTGTCATCTGCCCAAATGCTTCAGTGTTTGAAGGACGCCACTCTTTCAACTCAGTCCTCTCCCAATGTTCCTTTGAAATCTGGGAACAAGCTCTGGAAAATATCGTAAATTTTGTTTTCTTCACATTAAGAACCAACTTTAGACTCTTCATTGAATCCTGCAGCTAATTAGTATCAGACCGGATCTTGTGGGAAGAGACAACTGAATAAAGGATGATGTCTTCAATATGAAGATGATGGCACGTCCCTCACCATATTATTCATAGAGATGTAACATACCGGTCCTGAACCTGAAGCTTCCAGAACTCCCTTGAATCCTGATGTGTGATCTTCCACATATAGTTTTCTCACCTGGTTCTACCTGAAAGGTGGTTTCTTGACCGCTGTGCAACCTTCTGACACCAGCCAGAGGTCAAGGAACCAAAGGGGCCGGATGGATCCTGCAGGAGGCGCTGATAACATCATTTATTACTAATAAAAAGACTCCTATTCTATTCTCTAAAGCTACACTGATTTACATTTAACATGCCAAGAATTGTAAGTAAAAGGTGGTATCGTTTAAATTTGATTCATCGCCACGCTTTCATTCTGACAGAACATTGGCTTATTTCTGAATTTACAGTGAAATTAATAAATAAAAAATATAAGTTATTTTTTAGTGAAAAATCACCCTCTAGGGGGACCAGAGTATCCTTCTTTCTTTGTTTCTGTCTTTCTTTCTTAATGATTTTCAATGTTTCCAGACTGAATCCAAATCCACATGTAACGAGTATTAAACTACCCTCAAACACTCAGCATCAGGAATCCAACTAACTCTAACCTGGATCTCACAATGAAAACAGAACACAAGAGTTCTGGACATCATTAAAGATGACTTTTAGAACCGAGAGGTTTATACGTGGGTCATTTGAGACTTCAGCACAAACACAACCAGCACTGACATTCCAGAACGTTGTCAGATTCTTTCAGAATAAAGTATGTCTCGTTGTTCATGTTGTAACCGCATTATATCACACTGATTTTATGAAGCTGCTCCTGATTATCACCTCAATCTGATGAAAGGCAGTCAGGTCAGCTTTATTTCTTGTAAACACACACACACACACACACACACACACACTGAGTTTTTGCGTGTCTGTCTCCATTCAAGCTTGTCAAAACTCCTGCTTATTGTCTGCTGAGAGCTTTGCCAGTACAAACACATGTTCAGTGTCTGAATCGTGTTGTGATCAAATGAGTTGACAGATGGAAACTTCCAAAACAGAACTAAAAGGAGCAGGAAGCTGTCGTTGCGTTCGCTCAAAATTACAGCTCAGCCTTTTCGTGTTTCAGAGATCAGCGCTTGACAGCAGCTCAGTGTGTTTCTCAACCCCGTCACTGTCTGTCAGTGGAAGACATTTCTGATCCGAGACAGCAACCGGTTGCCTCAGGTCTTCTGATGGAGAACACTTACTATTCATTTGTTCACATGCTGGAAACAAGTGGGGGTTTTTTTTTCTATTTTCTCAATTAAAAAAAAAAAAAAACGTGAGAAGTGTGCGCCTCACGAGCTAACGCCTGCAGGTAAAGACAGGTCTGAATATAAAGACATTATGCAATGTGAATCCACATCTGATAGCATCACACATTCAATGTTTAAGCAGAATGAAGATATAATATAATATAAAATCAGAAGCAGATCCAGAGTCTGGGTCCTGCCCGGAGTTTCTTCCTCAATGAAGGAGGTTTTTTCACGCCAATGTCGTTTATGCTTGCTCTGGAGGGTTCTGTTGGGTTTCTTTGTCTCTTAAAGTGCTTTGAAATACCTAATAATGTGATTAAGCGGTATTTAAAGGTTGATTGATTGATTGACCTTCAACTGATTTGCTTTGGCCACCCCTGAAGGGAAAAGCCGAAAGGAAAAGATTGCAGGCTGACAGTCGGATCATCTCAACCAACCAAAAGTGTTGATGGTCAGCTTTAAAGGAGTTTGTGTAACATACATTCTACGTAATGTGGAGGAAAACAAAGAGCAGCTTCATTATGGAGGTGAAAATGACCCGTGGAGGAAGGAGAAGGTCTCTTGAATGGTTTTGGTTGGAGCGAACACATCGTGATGTAGCTACAGCCGGTTATGAGTGCTGAAGAGATTGGCAACCAAATAAAGGAACTTAAAGGAGTAAATGGACCAGAAGAAGGAGCTACAGTTAAGTGAAAAGCCACATTTAGACATCCTCCTCCATCATCGGTGACAACCTGGCATCCTGGCTTGCTCAGCTCAGCACCAGGAATCCTAGAGATGATGGAGGATGAGGCGCGGCTTCAAAGTCCTAAAGATCCTGGTGGGTGTCCCTCCCAACACCAGCTTCTGCTCACCAACACCATTCACTGCTTAACCCGCAGCACTGCGCTCGATCAAGATCTGACAGCATCAGACTCCTGCGTGTTATTTCTCATTACTGTGTTCAGGAAAAAGGAAATGAAACAATCACAAGGCGCGGCTTCAATATCTGGAGGTCGGATGAGACGGATGTCCTGCAGGCGGTGGAGGAAGACTCCAGCGCCACGCGGGGACTGAGGGGAGGGATGAAGGAGGCCAAGACCCAAACACAACAGTCACATCAGAGACTATTTATCTACAGGCAAACCTCGGTTTCCAACCACGATTCGTTCCGGAAGGCTGTTCGATTAGCGATTTGTTCGAATTCCAAATACATTTTTCCCATTACAAATAACGTAAATGGTCTCAATACATTCCAAGAAGCTAGAAAACTACCTTTTGTCAACATAATATGTTACTTCATAATGTCATTTATATGTCAAATTGTATAGTAATGAAACATATCAAAGAAATGTTAAAGAAAGAAGTAAGCACGAGAAAGAAAGAAAGAAAGAAAGAAAGACTTTTTTTTGACTTTTTCAAAAACACTTTAATCACATTCAAAACATTTTACAATTTTACATTACATGAAAACACTAAAGAGCTTCAGGAACACTAAAAAACAATAAAGTAAGAGGAAATACAATCAAAAATCAGTGCATTATATCAGGAAGTTTGCAAAATTGAGTTGATCATCAATTAAGGTGCATAGGACATTTTTGTGACACCAGATGTTCCTAAAGTTATTTAGGTCTTTTGTCATTTTATAGAAACCAAATTCTAGTTTTAAGCGACATCTGATGTTACAGCAAAAAACAGTGGCTGCGTCTTGAACAGTATTGTTTTCAATTCTTCTCTTCCTGGTCACGTAAATTGCGAGTTTTGCTTCTCCAGAGATAAAGTTTAAAAGCTGCCACTTTCTCTGATTCGATTTATTGTACCCAGCACCGTAGACGAATTTCCTGATACTAAAATTTTCACTGAACAGATTAAAAACATTCGTTAGAAGAGTGAAGAGCACTGCAAGTCTCCCACACTCACTAAAAGCATGAAAGACTGTCTCACGAAGGGGACAGAAGGGACAATGGCTGGACACAGCAGGGTTAAAAACAGAGATAAAAGCATTGGAACCGATGGCACCATGTAAAATTCTCCACTGGAGGTCGGCTGTTTTTTTCTTGAGGGGAGGTTTGTATAGAAGTCTCCACTGTGGGTCAGGTCCATTTCCCGTCATCCTGCTTGCCCAGGCAGTGGGCACTCTGTTACATAGGTTTCTCTTGTTGATTACTTTGACACAGTATTTGTACAGTACTTTTTTGTTGGCCGTGTGCAGGCTGATTTGTCGTTCATCTCTGAGGAGGGGACCCTCCAGTTCCCCAAACAGGGGACTGATGTGGACCTCAGGGAAAGGATCTTTGCTGTCCGGCACAGTCCCTGTACTATAGTCCAGGAGGAGGCTTCTCTCCTTCCCGGAGAGTCTTTGCCTCCACAGTTGTAGCACCCTCTGAGCCACCCTGGTGGACTGGATGTTCAGCAGGGAGCTCACAGCCTGGGCATCCGCCAACGCTGGCCCGGTGTTGTCCACCAGCTGCTGGAGGGTCAGGGTCCTGGTCCTGTAAAGCGCTGCAGACAGCCCAGGTGTGGCTCCACTGCAGACATCCAGCCTGACTCCATGTACTAGTGGTTCCTTCAGTAACCAGAACAGAGAGTCAGAGCGTTTCCCTGGGCTTCTTTTAAAAAGGGCCCATGACTTAAAAACACCATGATAGAAAGGAGGCAAACCATTTAACTTTAGAAGCTTAGAATCCATTAAAAACAGTGCAGCGAAAGAAAGAAAGAAAGAAAGAAAGAAAGAAAGAAAGAAAGAAAGAAAGAAAGAAAGAAAGAAAGAAAGAAAGAAAGAAAGAAAGAAAGAAAGAAAGAAAGAAAGGAAAAAAAGTATCAACGTAATCAGGTTAGCCTAAGGTACGAGTTACTGTCATCTTTTGGACAGAAGTTTACGGTACTGTAACTCGTACCATGGACAATGGAACGCAAATTAAGTGAAAAATTATTGAATACAGTCAACTAAAATAAAAAGCACATTACCGTCACGTTTTCTCTCGACTTTTCTCGCCTTGTGTCGCGCTTGGCGGAGAGAAAAAGGCGTTTGTTTCGCGTTCGACTTCCAAAGTTTGTTTGACTTCTAAGACAAAAAAAATTAATAATTTTCTGGTCGAATTCCGATTTGTTTGATGTCTAAAGCGTTCGAAAACCAAGATTTGCTTGTAGATATATATATATGAGGTTGGATGTACCTGGCAAACAGGTGACCTGAATCTTGTCATCAGCCCCAAGATTATAAAGGTCATTCAGATGTACGGTGGAAATAAAATTCTACATATTAGCTAACTACCTTTCTTCTCAAATTTAATTTCCATCCATCTCAGTGAAGACCAGCAGCAGGAACACTTGAACCCACTGAGTTTAGCTGCCAACCTGGAAGACACACACATTACTATCTTCATTTTGGGGTGTTTTGTCCTTAAGGACTCTTGATGCAAACCACTTGTGTCCTTAAGGGCCGTAATGGCTTCTAATAATGCTTCTGACTCAACTGTTGAAATATCCTTCACTTCCCATCAATCACTCGGGACTGAAGGAGCCTCAAATGTCTTCAAACCCAAAACACATGTCCGGTTACTCAAGCCTGAAGCTCACCTAGGAGCTGCTGAATAAGTGTCGACACCAGCACACAGCACGCCTACAGCAGCCTCACTGGGGGGACGACTGACATTCCGAGTGTCCAACATTACTTTCTTGTGTCCATTCTCTTCCTGTATTGAAGCATGGAGTTGTGTTTCGCCCGTTTATCCTGACATTGAACTCTACCCTCACCCTGCCCTGCCCTCCCCCCAGCACTTGACCACCTCTCTCTCTCTCCGCCCATCAACTTAAGGACTGCACACACGTCACTTCCCCTACGGGTTAGAGTGTATAGAGATGTTTACCATCCTTTTGTGTTTTGTCTCATACTTTGTGCTGTACTGTCTGATGTACTGTGTTGTACTGCCTGTTGTACTGCCTGTGTTGTACTTCCTGTTGTTCTGCCTGTGTTGTACTGCCTGTGTTGTACTACCTGTTGTTATGCCTGTGTTGTACTGCCTGTTGTACTTCCTGTTGTGCTGCCTGTATTGTACTGCCTGTCTTGTACTGCCTGTGTTGTACTGCCTGTGTCGTACTTCCTGTTGTTCTGCCTGTGTTGTACTGCCTGTTGTACTTCCTGTTGTGCTGCCTGTATTGTACTGCCTGTGTTGTACTGCCTGTGTTGTACTGCCTGTTGTACTGCCTGTGTTGTACTTCCTGTTGTTCTGCCTGTGTTGTACTGCCTGTGTTGTACTACCTGTTGTTATGCCTGTGTTGTACTGCCTGTTGTACTTCCTGTTGTGCTGCCTGTATTGTACTGCCTGTGTTGTACTGCCTGTCTTGTACTACCTGTGTTGTACTGCCTGTGTTGTACTTCCTGTTGTTCTGCCTGTGTTGTACTGCCTGTTGTACTTCCTGTTGTGCTGCCTGTTTTGTACTGCCTGTGTTGTACTGCCTGGGTTGTACTGCCTGTTGTACTGCCTGTGTTGTACTTCCTGTTGTTCTGCCTGTGTTGTACTGCCTGTGTTGTACTACCTGTTGTTATGCCTGTGTTGTACTGCCTGTTGTGCTGCCTGTGTTGTACAGCCTGTGTTGTACTGCCTGTGTTGTACTGCCTGTGTTGTACTTCCTGTTGCTCTGCCTGTGTTGTACTGCCTGTTGTACTTCCTGTTGTTCTGCCTGTGTTGTCCTGCCTGTGTTGTACTACTTGTTGTACTTCCTGTTGTTCTGCCTGTGTTGTACTGCCTGATATACTTCCTGTTGTTCTGCCTGTATTGTACTGCCTGTGTTGTACTGCCTGTGTTGTACTGCCTGTGTTGTACTTCCTGTTGTGCTGCCTGTATTGTACTGCCTGTGTTGTACTGCCTGTGTTGTACTGCCTGTTGTACTGCCTGTGTTGTACTTCCTGTTGTTCTGCCTGTGTTGTACTGCCTGTGTTGTACTACCTGTTGTTATGCCTGTGTTGTACTGCCTGTTGTACTTCCTGTTGTGCTGCCTGTATTGTACTGCCTGTGTTGTACTGCCTGTCTTGTACTGCCTGTCTTGTTCTGCCTGTGTTGTACTTCCTGTTGTTCTGCCTGTGTTGTACTGCCTGTTGTACTTCCTGTTGTGCTGCCTGTATTGTACTGCCTGTGTTGTACTGCCTGTGTTGTACTGCCTGTTGTACTTTCTGTTGTTCTGCCTGTATTGTACTGCCTGTGTTGTACTGCCTGTGTTGTACTGCCTGTGTTCTTCTGCCTGTGTTGTACTGCCTGTTGCTCTGCCTGTGTTGTACTGCCTGTTGTACTTCCTGTTGTTCTGCCTGTGTTGTCCTGCCTGTGTTGTACTACTTGTTGTACTTCCTGTTGTTCTGCCTGTGTTGTACTGCCTGTTATACTTCCTGTTGTTCTGCCTGTATTGTACTGCCTGTGTTGTACTGCCTGTGTTGTACTTCCTGTTGTTCTGCCTGTGTTGTACTGCCTGTTGTACTTCCTGTTGTGCTGCCTGTATTGTACTGCCTGTGTTGTTCTGCCTGTGTTGTACTGCCTGTTGTACTGCCTGTGTTGTACTTCCTGTTGTGCTGCCTGTGTTGTACTGCCTGTTGTACTTCCTGTTGTGCTGCCTGTATTGTACTGCCTGTGTTGTACTGCCTGTGTTGTACTGCCTGTTGTACTTTCTGTTCTTCTGCCTGTATTGTACTGCCTGTGTTGCTCTGCCTGTGTTGTACTGCCTGTTGTACTTCCTGTTGTTCTGCCTGTGTTGTCCTGCCTGTGTTGTACTACTTGTTGTACTTCCTGTTGTTCTGCCTGTGTTGTACTGCCTGTTATACTTCCTGTTGTTCTGCCTGTATTGTACTGCCTGTGTTGTACTGCCTGTGTTGTACTACCTGTTGTACTGCCTGTGCTGTTCTGCCTGTGTTGTACTACTTGTTGTACTTCCTGTTGTTCTGCCTGTGTTGTACTTGTACTTCCTGTTGTTCTGCCTGTGTTGTTCTGCCTGTGTTGTACTGCCTGTTGTACAGCCTGTTTACCGTGGGTCAGGGAGGACTGAATGTTCATCTGTGCTGTATGTCGTGCATATATGTTACACTTGACAATATAGCTTTGACTTTGACTTGGCATGAGGTCGTCGTCTGTTGTCACGTCAATGAAAGGTGAAAACAACACGCGTTTTGGTGTCTTTGGGTGAAACAGCTGCGACTCCAAAGCCCTGATTCTGTCATACCTTCGGTATCTGCGGCCGATGAGTAACACCTTCCTGCCTCTAAGACGTTTTGAAATGTGCTGACTCGGCTCCCAACACACACGGAGATGTAAACAGGAGAGCGAAGCACATGGCCGAGTACAAATCCTGTTTTTATCACCAACACGAAACGTGTAGAGACCTTGTGACACAGACCTGATGCACACTTGAAAATGACAAATGAAGGCTTTCAACAGCAGTTATGTAACTAATAAGAATTTATTATCACAAGCACAATTTGTTACACGAAATAATAGAGCACATTTACACAATTTATACAGGCCTAGAACTCAATGTACAATTAACCGACAAACTAAATACCAATAGTTAAATATGCACTCACATTGCACATAATATCATTAAAGCCTACACAAAAAAACATGTATCGTGTGAAAGTAACACAGGTCGACATAAAAAGTCACATCATTTACAAAAAACACCGATTTGAGATTTTTAGCAAAAGGACTCTGTTGTCTGTTCAAAGTTCTCCAGTCTGTCTGTCAGAGACGTTATACAATCTATCATGTAAAAGCTCTGCCGCTAGAAACTATCATTCAGTCTCTAAACAGTTGAAAAGTCTATAAGATCATAAAGTTAAGCAGCCGGAGGCGATGGACACAGAATATACGAGGAAACGCTTCGCTTCCAGGGGGCGGTTTGCATCTTTTTTAAAAGCAGGCTGGTGAAATTAACAACTTCATGAAGTGCACTTTCAGCCTTTAGCTTCGCCGTGATCTGCAATGACTTTTTTTAATGTATACACAGAATTGTTTGTATCAGGTGTGGCTACATATAGGTTACGCTATAAGGTGAATGGAGAGAGTCAGCAGGAAGCGAGCGGAGGCGGACGTCCACATCCACCCTCAGGTTTTTCCGTCTGCTGCCGCCTGATGCTCTCTGCAGTCGCTGCAGGTGTGACGCGGGGGGGGGGATGTTCTTACAATTTACTTATCAAACAACATTTCTGGTTATATCAGTAAAATTACCATCAACAAAAAAAATGCTTGAAAAATGCATCAAAAGATCTAGAGTTAGGAACAGAATGGAGCTGGCAGGTAATAGAAATATTGTGAAAAACTTTGGATGAAAAGTTCAAATTTTGGATTCTACTGTCTCAGATTGTAACGTTTGACTGCCCCCATCCCCACCCTCCTCCCCCTTTCCCCTTGATCATGCTGATTCTGACTGCAGAGAGCTTCATAACAGGGCTGGGCAATTAGCCAAATTAACCAAACACTGACATTTAAAACCTGGTGTGTGTTAACGTGACTAACACTTGACCCGATATGAGCGATCGAGAGCCTCCGGCTAGAGTTAGTCTCCCAAAACAAATGTGCGCGCGAAGAGGCCAGAGTGAGTTCAAAACACCCAAAGAAACACAGACTCCGAGCCAAAAGCACGGTCACAGCTACAGACTCAGCTTTCCTTTGGTTCTCCGCTTTTAGCCTGGCTGCGTCCATCAAATTAAACACCAGAAATGAGTGAACGACTGAATCCGGACCTTTGAAGCAGCAGCATCGGTTCTCCAGCACCTCCTGCCTACAGCTGCCCCACCCAACCAGAGGCAGGAAGTTCCATCAGGGATGATGTTTCACACCCAGTTCGCCTCTTGTGTCAATCTATCAGTAAATCATGGTATATCAGCTCGTTTCATGAGAAAAAATAACCAACCAATGATTTCCCTAAAAATGTCGGAACGCTGTTAAACAGAAATGAGGTGAAATCCCACATGTAACAGAGAAATAGCACAAAGATCAAATGTTTAAAAAATGAGAAATTTCGCATACGCCAACTTTGAATTTGATGCCATCAACAACTAACCCGACCGCAAAAAGACTGTAAAGGTAGCGAGATGCTAAAGAAGGGACCTCAGTGAGGCGTCTCAAAGAGATCTGGAACAGTTTTGGATGAAGAGCAACCAGACAGCAGAGTCTTTCTGAGGACTTGGGGTAACTGTAATATTGATTTTCTTATTGCCCAGCCCTACTTCACACCTCTGTGAGCTGAACGTCACAGATTTGCCTTTTTGTTCACAGAGCTGGAGCGAGTCGATCGACGCCCGGTGATGAGGTATGTTCACAGATAGATACTGCAGGCTGTGTGGAGCCCAAACATCAGGACACGGCGTGTTGGTCTGTGCGCACACACACACACACACACACACACACACACACACACACACACACACACATTCACAACGTGGCACATCAGCTGCATGTTTGTGATCCAGCTATACAGAAAAATAAAATAAAATGGTACAACAAGAGATGAATGCAAACATCAGTCCAGTTCACAGAGCGATGGGGGGGGGGGGCGTGGTGGTGGTGGTGGGGCGTTACTCAGAGAACGGTGGGAACATGCCCAGGTCAGCAAAGTCCTCGATGTTGTAGTTGGCCGTTCCCTGGGTGGGATCTCCAGCCATGGGTAACATGTCCTGCAGAGACACAGGGGTGAGGGGGGAGGTCAGACGCGGCTATCAGACGGATTACGTGTCTGTGTTCTCTGGTCGGACGCCAGCGGGGGGGTGGGGGGGGTGGGGGCGCTGCATGAAAATATGGAAATACTTATATATACTGCTATTCATTTCTATTATTAATTCTATTAAATTTCAATTCAATAAATAAATAATAAATTAAATATATAATAAATAAATAATAAATTTAAAATTTACATTATTAATTCTATTTATTATTTAGTATTATTCTATTAAATGAATTTCCCTGATGGGACATCCTTCAGTGATAAATAAAGTTATACTCTACTATGTACATCGATCAATCTGTCA
Source organism: Antennarius maculatus (assembly GCA_013358685.1). Taxonomy (NCBI): domain Eukaryota; kingdom Metazoa; phylum Chordata; class Actinopteri; order Lophiiformes; family Antennariidae; genus Antennarius; species Antennarius maculatus. The sequence goes on from CM023606.1 coordinate 28,654,780, forward strand.
GCATTCATAAATAAGTAAATAAATAAATTTAAATAAATATTTTCAATGTAATACTGAGAAAATATTTCAATGGCACAAATAGGAGCTTTAATTTATTTTATTTTTAGTGGACAGGCAACAGTGACTTCCTGTCCTGACACTGCGATCTGTTCTAAACTCAAACGTTGTTGAGATTATTGACTGCATTTAAATACATGTATGTTAGTTTGATTCAGAGCAGGTTTAACAGAATCTCAATGAATGCAGCAAAGGAGAGAGTTAAATATGGCAAAACTTTATGGCTTTTTTCAAATTATTATTATTTGTCTTTAAACCCAAGTGAACTATAGACCTAACATGCATTAAATAATTCTGCTCGTGTCGAAACTGTGCTTTAATTATTACTATAATATTTAATTCCAATTATCTAATGAATTAATTCATTTTTAATTTGAAATTGAATATGTCTTTCAATAAGGGAAACAATTAATTTCCAGTTAACAGTTTATCATTTCCAGACTATAAAGCTCTAGTATTTTCACACACTTTGAACCTGCAGTTTAAACAAGGATGTAGCTAATCTATACATCCCTCTGGGCTAACAGCCTCCAGGGGGCGCTCTTCTCTAGCAGGAAGTACAAGACTTTATTAGACACAGTTTATTAGACAGAGATAATGCATTGAGGAAGACTCTCCCGTAGGTTAATGTGTTTTGAACACACATTTTGCACATCATTCACACCCCTTATGATGGAAACGCGTGAAGAAAGTCACATGACGCAGCTTTTTAAGTTACATCGACCTGGCTGCTGATGGAGGAAACAGAGCTGCTACGTGTTAGCTTAGCATCAGTGAATCAAAGGCAAACCGTTGGAGACGACTACCTTGTTTTACTGACGTGGTTCTGACACTGGAAGAAGTGGTGATTAAAATTTTAAAAATCTTTCTGCTACTTGGTGCAGTTTATTTTCAGGTGCTCAATAGTCCAGAGTTTACGGTAGTTTGAGGAGACACAACTTATTTATACAATAGTCTTAATTTCTCTTTTCCATATTACTATCGTTGAGCAACACTTCAATTGATTGTCAAATAATTTACACAATAATAAACTACACAATAATAATTTACACAATAATAATTTAAATATAATTATAATATGATCACATATAATTACATATATAAGTATATATATTATAATTATACATAATTATATTTATATTACGTATAATAATTATAATAATTAAAAAAATTACATAAAAATATTACTATCATTGAGCAACACTTTTAATGATTGTCACAATAATTTACACAATAATAATTTAAATATAATAATTATAATATAATCACATATAATTAGATATAATTATACATATAATTTAATATATTATAACTATACATAATTATAATTATATTACATATAATAATTATAATAATTAAAAAATTTACATAAAAATGATTTACACAATAATAATTACAACAATACAAATAATAACAATAATTTACACAATAATAATTTTTCCCTGACGGAACCTCCTTCAGTGATCAATAAAGCTCTACTCTCTCCACTCTAATCAATAGATTAATTACATCCATCCATCCACTTATTTTTCAAACTGCTTCCTCTGCTTTCGCGGGTCACGGGGGTTGCTGGAGCCTATCCAGGGACGATAGATGAATTGATTACTAAACTAATCATGATGTGAACTCTAGGACCGGATGTGTGTATTCAGGATGGCCGACACCTCCCCCCTCAGCTCAGTGTGTGTGTGTGTGTGTGTGTCACCTGGAAGACTTCTGTCTGGTTGGAGGTGGGGTGTGTGTGCTGTTCCCCGGCCTGCTGGGAGTGGTGCTGGTTCTGCCATTGGGACCAGACCTCACTGGGACGACCCTGGAACTGGGCACCAGTCTGACTGCTCTCCCCCGACACATCTGGACACACACAGGATCACCTCAGCCTCACCCCAATCACAAACTGGTCCCCCCAACAAACTGGTTCTCACGCATCGTCTCACCAAAAGCTGCGCTGCGGTTGGTCAGTCCCGAGTAGGCGTTGCCGCTGGGGGAGGACGTGGCCGGTGACGACAGGGGGCTGTAGGAGGCCGGGTCAGTCTGATAGCTGTGGCCGGATCCGATCCCAAAAGGACTGGACTGGGCTTTGCTGGACTGGGGGGAGCAGACGGAGGTTAGAAATCAGTTCCAACGTCTGTGCTGTGACCCCGTTCACACCGAGAGTGGAACACTGAATAAGAACCAATAAAAAACATTTTATCAAATCACTACTAAACTTTAAAAAAAAAAACACATCATGTTTCTGTAAAATAAATCAAAATAAAACATGTAATATCATATTATTTGCCCGTAGCAACCTCCTTGATCCACGATGAGGAAGAAGCAGCCGAAGACGAGATGGGAGACTTTTTTTTTTTTTCTGTACTACATTAAAAAATAAAATTTAATTTAGTTTGCTTAAAGTAGATCAAAAATGCATTGATAAATAAAGTTCATGAATAAAGTTTGTTATATAATTGCGGATGGTTATCTTCAATTTAGTCTGGACTTCGTTCAACTGATCTCTTGGAACCAGGTCACGACTGAAGCCAAGGTTTACCTGGATAGATTTTTCAGGCTAACGGCCTCCAGGGGGCGCTGTTCTTTAGCAGGAAGCAAATAAGCGAGAAAAATAGGAGGAGATAAAGCGGCGAGGAAGATTCTACCGCAGTTTGATTGTGCTTCGAACGGACATTAACCAATCGACAACGTTTACCTGTAAAACGTAAACCCAGGTTTACATCCATCTAGGTTTTTAAAGAAGAACCTGATAAAAACTTTCTCTCCTTCTTCCAGGGTTTTCCTCAGATCTTTAGGACCTACCGGGTTCTTTGCTGCTGAATTGTGGGTTAACCTGGGTGAAGACATTTATCCTATTCGTCCACACATTCCATCTGGCTCAAATTAATGTGATTCATTCAGAGGTAAATGAACAATATGAGATTTCACTGCAGTGGAATGGCATGACAAGTGGAAGACAGATGAGCCTGGAAAGAGGGTCAATTTTTCTTAGAAAAATTGCGACACACACACACACACACTCTCACACACACTAACATGACAAACAAGACAAGCTCATCTGTTGGTGGGTTCTGATGTGTTTTTAGGTATTTTCAGATCAACTATTCTCCTCAAACTCAACTCCCCGCCAAGGACTTCCAAATACCTTAAATAACTTTTTTCGAGGGCCTTCACTTCATTATGGGAGCTGGTTCCTGGTTGCTATAGCAAAACTGATCCTGATGCAGACTGAGCATCCTCGTTACATAATTCACCACCTTGAGATTCTAGGAATTATTCATTTATTCATCACATTTATTGCTCGGTTAATCAAATCATTTTATAAAGTAAATCTTATAACTTAAAACTAACTCATTCATTTTCCTACCGTTGCCTGGTTTGGACCAGAGGCATCAAATGTTGACATTAGATTAAATGCTCTACATTAAATACAGTTTTTAAAGGACATATTTTGTAAAAATTAACAGGATTCATTTAAGTTTAACTCAAAACTAAACTATTTTGTTTGAAATATGGGTGCAAAGTGTCCCTAAAGAGGGAACGGGCTTTTTTTTTTTGCCACACTAGAATAAAGTGTAATTGTACATCCACTACAGTAGGTGGCAGTGGTGCTCTTATTGTCAGGTGTGCGCAGGGAGTATGTGATCTCTACGGTGCTGGGTTAGGCGATATGAAGTGCAGTAAATAAACCCTCAAGAGACAACATGAATTTTTTTTAATCGTGTCACTGACTTCCTCATTTTGATTAAAAAAAACAAAAAAAAAGAAGAAAGGAAATATCAGCACAAATTGTTTTAATCATTTTTGTTTTGTAGGTTAAACTGTTTTTTATATCGTGCTACTCATTTTAATGTTGCTGAACTGAATTTGAATTTTTTTTTTAAATTATTTATTGATTTTATTAGTAATAAGTTGGTCAAAAATGTTTACAGTTGAAACAGATTTTTTTTTTTTTTTTTTTTTTTATTTCAGGCAAATTGATTTAGTTAAAATCTTTTCTGTTACAGACTAAAAAATAATGTTAATACAATTATTCTTTGTTATAAATTGAACTACAGCTCTTTTTTAATTTTTTATTTCTTTAATGTTAATAAGGACACAGTCTTATGCAGAGTTGTACTTATTACAATTTTATAGACAATCAATATTAATTATAGTCACGGCTGAGAGTGGGGGTGCGCAAAATGTTTTCTTCTTGCTGGGGGAGGGCGCAACAGAAAATAATTATGAAGGACTGCTGTAAGGAAATGGCAGGCAGACAGACAGATAGACAGATAGACATCTCCTACACCCATATAACAAGAAGTATCTAAAGCTACACCTGAAAAGCACCAGGTTTAAAAACGACTTGTTTCTTTTTTTTTTTCTAAATTCCTTTTCCTATTTCATTTATTTTCAATTTTTTAAAAAATTCTACTTCCATTTTAAGAAATTCTTTTCAATTTAACTGTGACGCATTTTTCCGCACGAAAACAATTTAAATTACTTTTTTGCTTGTTTTAAAGGAGACTACTACTAGACTAGTCCTTGTGCTACTATTTACTACTACGAGTAAAAATAACTTTAAAAAACATTTACTTCATTCTAGTAGCCAATAGAATGATAAAGCTACCAGCAGTTCGTTTGCCACCTACTTAAACATGAACTTATATATCGTCAGTGTGTATTGTGGGTCTGTAGGTGGCGCTGTGACGCCACGAGGTGTCAGTGTGATCAACAGCCTGACACCGAATATTAAAACTGAGGATTAACAATCGTTATGGAACAGAAAACACTGACGTGTCGCCTCGGAGCGTCTCCACGTCACAGAGAAGAAATGTTTGGATGTTTTCTTGTGTTTTAAATAAACCTGACAAAAAAAAAAAAAAAAAGTTGGACTTCATAAAGATTTACAACCCAGAGGAGAAGCCCCGTGTTTTCAGACCCCAAACAGAGGTCCGGGTCTACCGAGGTAACAGCCTGTAGATGCATACATTCTCTACATACTTGGGTTTTATCCATGTGGTGACATCATTAGCTCCGCCCCCAGCTGGTGGACGATTCGCATAATTCAAACAAGTTGTGGAGGGTTTTTTTTTTTTTTACGATACCTCTGCAAAACTCAGTACGACAACAATCTGAAAGACGTTTGTCCCCCCCCCCCCACTCGGTAAAAGTGGGGGGGGGGGGTAATAATGTGAACAATGGTTTGAACCCACTCACAGGAGGGGGGGTAAGTTGGTATCTACTGTATATACTAAACCACAACCTGTTCTCAGAGCTCCAAACAGGCCCTCCGATGCAGAACGTGAGCGTTACCTGTCCAGAGAAGGGGGGGCGACTGCCTGACCAGGCCACCTGGCCCGGGTTGAGCTGTCTGGTGATCTGAGCTAGATTCTGATTGGATGAGCCTGACGGCTGGATGTCGTTCACCCCGGGAACGTGGATCACAGAGGAACTACGAGGACGGAAAACAAAGAGACGAGAACCGAACGTGAGTCTTCACACGCCGACTAACCAGCGCACCACGATGAGCATCGCAGCGGCGCACGCCGTCGCCGACACGCACCTGAAGCTTTTCCCAGAATGCCCCTGCTGGAAGGGGGAGCTCTGTGAGTAGAGCTGCTGTCCTCCAGCAGTCGAGGAGGGAACCATCATCTTTTTATCTCCGGCTAAACAAAGAGAAACAGGATCAGAGATACATCCCACGACACCCCTGAATTCAAAATTTTACCCCGACCTACTTTCATAAGGGTCGCAAGATCGAGTATTTGGCTTTTCACCAAAGGTAAAAGGTCATCATCACACTTTTGTGCCTCTGGCTTCCTGAAAATGTTTTTTGTTTTACGATTATATCTCATCAGATTTCAGAGATGTGTACCTAAAAAGGTATAAAAGTGAACATTTGACCTTGACCTAGTTTTTCAAGGTCAAGGTCGTGATCTAACTTTCATCCCCTTTGCTGCCCGAGTAATGTGCTTTTTCTTTCTATGCTATCCGGTTCCTGAGACATGTGCAAAAAAAAAAAAAAAAAAAAAAAAAAGTACAAAAGTTGACATTTGACCTTGACCTACTTTTCTCAAGGTCAAGGTCATCATCTCATTTTCATCCCCTTTGCTGCCCGAGTAAATGTGCTTTTTCTTTCATTTTTCTATCTGCAACGGTTGTGAAGATATTCGGTGGACGGACGGACACTGACAATTACAAAACATCAGCGCTTCGCAGGATTTTTTTATTTAGAATACTTTAGTAACAAATGAGAGGCTGCTGACACCAGAGTCCTTAAAAAAAAGACCTTCATAGTGGAATTTTTTTCTAAAAGTCGTCCTAGTGGTGTATAAATGGGTTAAAACGCAACGACGTTAACAATACAAGCCTGTGACGCTTCCTGCTACCTTCACTTATGTAGACGAGACAGAAAACAGCCCACTATGGTTTCATTGTGGCTCCTCCATCACCAATATGTCAACGTGTGAAGAGCAAGATTTATTACAGAACCATTTGACCACACACGTTTAAAAATGCATAAAAAACTGTGTGTGTGTGTGTGTGTGTGTGTGTGTCGTACAGCCAGAGATGCTCGTGTACATCTCAGCGAATCGTGGGTCTCGTTCCTGGGAGAACAAGACCTCGGTCTTGTCGATGTTCTTCCCAGCTTCATGAACTCCGCTGCTGACGCCGGCCACCGGGACCTGAGAGGGTGAGGAAGAGGAGGAGGGCTTAAAAAGACGTTCAGAACAGAATCAGATGGTGCAGACAGGTTGTGAAGGAGACGGTTACCTGGGAGAGATCGTAGGCGGTCAGTCCGTCTCTCTGGTGGACCTCCAGTTCTGCCTGCTGCTGCTGTAACTGCCTGAAAAAAAAAAAACACATCATTAAAATCACCAGTTACCGATTGAAATGTGTAGAAGATCACAAAAATCATGTCATTAAACAACAGATTAGGACCATCACACGATGGTGTTTCTGTTTCCTGTTTTATTAATATTTGTCTGACCACTTCCTGTTTTTATTTGTTTTTATACCTTCAAATAAAAAAATTAAAAAAAAAAAAAAATCATACATAAAGCGCACTAGATTATAAATCGCATCTGAGAACTCATCTTCAATGAATGGTCTATTTTAAAACTTTTTTCATATATATATACACACATATATATATGAAAAAAGTATATATAAAAGTGTATATATATATATATATATATATATATATATATATATATATATATATATATATATATATATATATATATATATAAGGCACATTTGATAATAAGAAATTGAGAAAATTAAAGGCTTTTAGGTGCAGAAAATACTGTCATCTGGTGATTGGAGGTATCAGTTGTGTTCTGTGTAACCTGGGCTTGTGCTAGCCATTCGCCACCTCGCCATAGGCGTGTAAATTCCATATTGGCTACAAGGTTTTTAGCCTGTGTAGCCACAGTGGCGTTCTTATATTTAGGAAAAAGAGGATAAAACTTACAACTTTTTTGGACTCGCGAGCGACAGAAATAGCCCAAGTGACCTGAACGCTCATTATGTACGGTTACTGCTGTAATACTCATGACTTTACGTTACATTATGAATTACATTATGAATCATTACATTATGATTCCTCCTACTTCCTACATTACATTATGATTACATTATGAATCATTACATATGATTATATGTATGAATCATCATTACATTATGAATCATAATACTCATTATCTATGGTTACTTGAGTAGGACACTTGGTCACACTAGCTCCTAGTGAAAGCCCAGGGAACAGAGAGGAAAGTGTCGACGAGGACGAGTGATGTCAAAATTCTTCCATACACTGTCTTATTGTATCTGCAGATTTCTACTTTAGTTAATTTATGGGTCAAATATTGTGTTAAAATCCCTCCAATGATCATTTTGGAGTTGTTGTGGAGACATGAATGAATAAAATCCTCTAAAAAAAAAAAAAAAAAAAAAAAAACAACTCTAAAAACTAAAACCATTGTCTGATTTTCATGAAATTAGTTTTTTTTATGATCTATTTGGGGATTCAGAGGTTAACATACGGAGACTTCCTGTCAAATAAACCTGACAGGTGAACTGACCAACCAAGCCGAGCCTAATGAGTCACTGCACATCACATCACACTTACATACACAACTCAAGAACTCATCGACTGCTACGGTCAACAATTCTATTCGACATATACGTATATACACAGGTAAACCTTAGCTTACGTCGTTTGGAGTCACGTCGTTCTGGATTTACACGTCGATTTCCAGAAAAACACAAAAATAAAAATTAAGTTTATGTCATTTTACTCCACTCTAAGTCTATCTGCCACAAATACTGGAATCATAAAATCACTAGTAAACCGCTAAAAGCACATATCATGTTGTTGTACAATATAAATATGAATAACATATAATATCATATTATTAGCCCGTGATCCACAATGAGGAAGTACCGGCTGAAGAGACAGCGACGTTTTTCCTCTGTACTTTATTAAAAAATAAAGTTTAATTGTGTGTGAGGTTAAAATAAATTCTTATTAACCAAATATTATTAAAATACATTCACTGATAAAGTTAAGTACAGAACTGGGAATGTTTATTCATGGAGACGAGTCCATTCAACTAAGGTCATTTTTTAAGCTGACATTGTGTCACCTGGTACCGATTCACAGCGTAAGCCGAGGTTTACCTGTGTTGTAATATAAATATTAGAGATATTCCTAAACATTTTGAATCAAAAAAACCTACTTGACGTTGGTATTTGTGCAGATGATGTACTCGATCTCATCGGAGTACGGGTTCTGGAAGGTGAAGCTGCTGGTTCGGATCAGCATCCACTCCCTGTTCTTCATCCGGAAGCGATACATGACCGACAGAACCTGACCCTTCAACTTCACCACCTGGACGCGACAGAGTGGAACCACGTCACCTCCCTTCCCCCATGTGAAAAACATCCCAGGACAATCAGACACATGTCTGGTCTTACCTGCTGGAAACTTTCTCTTAGGTGACTCTGGTCCTCGGGGTGGCAGAACTCCAGAATATCTTTTCCCAGCAGGTCCTGAATGGCAGAGCAGCGGTTAGCGTGGACTGGTTTAACTGGACAAACACACACTGGGTAAATTCTCCAAACGTCCTGTACAACAACTTCATCTCGGATTCATCCTCCTGTCCTTTGGTGGGCTGAGAGGAGTGTACGTTATTTTGGATGCGCTGTGGAAAAGAATCTAATTAAAATCATCATTTCAGAGAAAACTGAATTTTAAGAAGACCAAAATACACAGTAAGATTAAAATTACTTTTATATTTGATATAAAATGTATTTTATAGTTTATATAAAATAAATGTATATATTTTATATTTATATTTTATTTTTATTTTATTTATTTTTATTATTTATACTTATTTTTATATTTTTATTTTATAAAAAATATTTATATTTTAAATTTATATTTTATTTATATTTTATATATTTTTTATTTTATTATTTATATTTAAATATTATATAAATATATTTATATTTTACATTTTTTATATTTATATTTTATATAAATATATTTATATTTTATATTTATATTTTTATTTATATTTTAAAATTTAAAATATATTTCATGTAAAATTTAAAATATATTTCATAAAAATTTTTTTTTTTTTTTTTTTAGATTACTTTTATATTTGGAGTCTCCATTTGTGAAACACGCTCTAGATAAAATAACACTCTACAGAGGAACATGACTATTTGGCTGTAACGTGTTCAGATTGTTGAGGCTGAGACCCAGATGTCAACCGCCCCCCCCCCCGACGAGGAGATGCTTCTATCTACGTGTTCTTCCGCCTCATTGGCTTCGTGAAGCCGGCGGGGCGTTCAGTCGTTCTGGCATATCCTCCAGGCTAAACATAATGAGAGATAGAATCGACACGCAGACGACCGAACGCTCATCGTTCCAGCCTCAACTGACAGACCGCATTTCATCCATCAAATAATCTTTTTAAGTATAATCATGTACAACAAACTAATTCTGTGATGCCCAACATAAAGGATGGAATGGAATTACCTGAACGTATTTGGGGTTAATTCTTCAAAGCAAAACGTATCATATTTGTTTCAGGAATTTCGATACTTTAACATCATAAATTCAACATTTATTTCCTGAAGAATCTGATGTTTACAATCAGACACATGCATCTGCATTTTAGATGTGAAAAAAAATTCTGGATTTAGCAAAAAAATTATTAAATTAAGGCTCACATGTACACATTTTTTGGGGGCAATTCTATCCAATTCCACTTATTTTCCAAATATCAGATTTTTCTGGTAATTTATTTCATGCTTGAAGTTTTAGGAGTTAATTTACCAACATGAAACTCGCAATCTTTGCTTAACTCCGGTAGTAATTTCAGCGTCTACCTGTGATATTACATGTGAGCAAAGATCAGACGTTCCGACACAGATCAAACCTCTTGACAAGGAGAGTTCAACGTCGATGCTGGGATGCGATTCTAATCGACTCCATGTTTTATTCATTGACAGTAATAGAGATGCAGGAAAACAACAACAAAAACGTTTGTGCGAGCCATGAAGCAGCCGCTCCGCTCCGTTCCGTCGGTAAACGGGAGACTCCGAGGCCGACGCGCCACAGGAATGTCTCCGACACGCCAGAACAACAAATGTTTCTCATTCCTGTCTCCTTTCTTCTCCTGACGCCGCTCCGTAACTCATGTGTTCGGCTCGTCCGAAGAATTACCGAGTCATGGAATTCTTTCCTCCTTTGGAGAACGCAGAGTTCATCCGAGAGCAGCGAGTCACCGGAGGACACCCGCAGAGCCTCAGGAGGGGGGGGGGGGGGAGTCTTCAGGTTAAAGGTCAACATGATGCAAAACAAATGTTGGTGCGGTATTTTACGCAACTATAAGACGCACTGGATTATAAGAAATTCTTCTTGTAATTCTAACAATTCTTATATCTTGAATTTGTAAAATATGTGCAAATACAAAAGTTATGTGTTTACTTCTGTAGGAGCACAACAACAACTATAATAATAGTAATTTAATACCCTAAAGCTGTTCTCAGGCAGAACTCAAGCTAACAGCTGCTAACCTGAGGCTGGTAACCGATGACGTTGATGCATCTCGGATCCACAAAAGTGATGACGCCGTCCGAGTTGTGACGCGACAGGAATTCTGTGGGCACCGACAGACCGTTCATATCCATGGAGACGGGTGAGCTGGTCACCTGTGGGAGGGGTACACACACACACACACACACACACACACACAGGTAGATCATTAACCATAAGGTCAGAGGGATGGAACAGGAGTTTTACCACTACACTTATTTTTTTTATTCTTTGTACAGAGATTATTATCATCAGTGGTGTCGCTGACGCAGGAAACACACTGGTATCGTCGTTACGGTGATGATGTCGCTTTATTCAAATCGGCCCGGTGGCAAATGAAACATTATCACCTCGAATGCATGAAGAACAGGCAGGCAGACATACAAATAAAGGTTACAGGAACAGATTATCGGCGTGGAGTCAGCAGTCAGCATAAAACGTTGAGATGTCGAGAGTCAAAGTGACAAAACGTGAGGCGACGGACGTGAATGATGGTTCTAAATTCTAAAATTGGACAGGTGGGCCGGTTGAGGAGCAGATGGACGGCGTGTTTATTTATTTATTTTTTTTTGTAACGCAAATGACATTTAAAAACCATTCTATGAAAGGTTTTGACCTTTAACAGGGAGCAAAGCAATCACATGCAAGGCTTGTTGTCAAAATTATTTTAGATTTTATAATTTTATATTATTTTATTACAGTACCTTCCGCACTTAAAAAGCCTTTAATTTTACTTAAAAACTGACAGTGTGCCTTATAATCCAGTGTGATTCATAATCCAGTGTGATTCATAATCCAGTGCGCCTTATATATGGAAAAAAAAAGGTTTTAAAATGAGCCATTCGTTGAAGTAGCTGCTGGTACAAACCTGAAGTCTCCCGATGGCCACCAGGCAGTACTTCCCCGTCTGACCGGACTCTGTTTCTTCATCTGGTATAGTCATACCTGAGGAGAGCAGGAGGTGTGAAAAACGTCATTAGAGACACAGAAACACAGGATTTATGACCCATCCATTTCTCTCAAAATCTTTCTCAAACTGAACAGCACTTTAACGGCGTGTCGCTCGCCATCCCAGAGCCCATCCCTTTCATTTGCTGTTACATTTCACATTTTGGTGAAGAATAATGTGCGACAAATGCAGTTTATTGAGCCACTCTCTCTTTTTGTTTCAGGTGTTTTACATGGAAATACATAAAGTCTCCATCAGGACTCGTCGCCGTGTAAATACATTTTGAGAGGGAAGTAATTTAACCCTTGAAAACGGATTAAAATGTCTACACACATTACCTAATCGGGTCCCAAAAGAGCCGTCTCATTAAAGTGTGAAAAAAATGTAGTACAGAATTTATTTTTTACTTTCAATGCATCAGATCTTTTCCATTACTTCAGCCCTATCCATAAATATAAAGTTTATTATATTTTTTGTTATTATTATATATGTTTATATGGAATTTGCCGTTAGAACCCTGTTTTTCTTCCAATGGGAAACACACAAAATATGGATTATTTCCAAGTTAGTGCACAGTTTAATCCACCTGATAAAGATATTACAACTGTTGGATGAATGTTTTTGCAGGTGTGTGTGAACACAGACAGTGGGTGTGTTTCAGGGTCGTGGGGTGATTTTTTGGGGTCATTGTCTTGCTGCAGACAATAAAGATCATGTTTCATTATAACATGTCAGCATTATTGTATATAGTAATATATATAATATACATATATAATATATAAATATATGAAAATATGTATATGTATATGAAAAATATGTGGTTATAATGGGAGTCAATTGGACCATTTTTGCCCCAATCAGGTAATGTGTGTACACAGTGAAAATCTGCTATTCTAGACACTTCCAATGACAGGCATTAAGGAATTTAGAAAATAAGGTTGAAAGAAAATTACTGGCAAAATTTCATATATTTAGCCTTTCAATTGACTGATTTATTGAGAGAGAAACAAAAACAACAATAAAAAAGTCCAAAGAGTTCTCGAGGGTTAACAGAATAACATCCCTTCTACTGAGTCAAAATGTAAAGGAAAGGGGCTTTTGAACATGATGAATGACTTCAATCAAATCAAAGTGTCTGATGTGACGGTCAAAAAAAAAAAAAAAAAAAAAAAAAAAAGGAAGCTGCCTTGGCCATGAAAAACATAAATCAATATTCCATTACTCTTGTCTGGAGGAAGCAGATGTAAAGAAAACCTGTTCAACCATGATAAAAGCCTCTTTACACCTGAGACTGAAATAAAACCCTTCACAATGTTTCACCGTTTGTCCCGAGGAAGGCCAACTAAAGAAGAGGAAAAAACCGAGGATGAAAGCATCCATCCTGTTGCGGGCCGGTCTGTTTCCAGCCCCCTGGCAGGAGATCTGTGAACTGATCTCTCTTCTGTTTCTGAAACGGTGTCAAGACCTGAGCGGAGATGCTGCGGTGTCGTTCTGTCAGGCCAAGAAGGAAAGTTGAGGGAAACCAAGACGACGCTCATCCAACGTTGAGTTTTTCATCTTTCTGCGATGGATGAAGTCGTTTCTAGACGTCACATTTAAACTGAAGTACAACCCAGTGAAACAAGAAATTAGAAAGATCAAAAAATACTTTTGCTTTGTCTCAAAAATTTGGCTCCCTCAAGACGAAGCGAGGGTCCTGACATCCAGCTTCAGGAAGCAAACGAGTTCCATGAACGAAAAAAAACAACGAGGGAATCGAGGTCCTCCCAAATCAGTACGGGTGAAGCCAGAGTTGTGAGCAGACGGTCAAGACGGTCATCGTCTCAATCAATCAATCAATCAATCAATCAATCAATCTCATATTCTCCTGACACAATCAGTATTATCAGCCTTCCTTTCCTCAGAGGGTCTAATGAATATTAATATCTATTCATCCATTAATCCATTTATTTATTTTTTTATTTTATATACTTTGCTAATCCATGCATCCATGGATCAAGTTCATCAATCAAGTTCAATCCAGTTTTATTTATACAGCGCTTAATCATGGCAGCAGACATTTCAAAGTGCTTTAACAGACAAGAGAAACCCAACAGAAGAACCCTCCAGACCATAAGAGACAGTGGCGGGGAAAAAACTCTCTCATTGAGGAAGAAACTCCGGACAGGACCCAGACTCTTTTGGGCGGCCATCCTCCATTCATCCATCCATCTTCAACAGCTTATCCGGAGCCGGGTCATGTTGGGGGTCCTGAGGAGGTTCCCGGCCCAACCGAGAGACATAGTCCCTCCATAGTCCCTCGACGACCCAACACCCATTGGCTTTTTTACTGGCTTTTATCACAGTTTATTTTTAAAAAGCGGCCATCGTGACGACGGTATTCTGTTCATACATGTCTCACCGATGACCGAAAAGAGTTGAGAAAGACAAAAACACAACGACTCTCCTGCTCTGGGTCACGGCTCCAACACATCTGTCCGTCAGCGGCAGCTGTAACGCTCCGTGTTGGCGGCGCGTGTCGACGCTCGCCATCTGCTTCCTATGAGCGCGTGTGTCTGGTCAGCACACGCCAGCAGGATCCGTGCATTCCAAAACATCCCATAATTCATTCCAGTATTTTTAGCGCAAGGAAATGAACCATATGTAAGTCATTTCAGAATCTAATTTTAGGGTGTGTGTGTGTGTGTGTGTGTGTGTGTGTGTGTGTGTGATTGTGTGTATCGCAGAAATATTCCAGCGTGACCTTCAGTCGTGCGGGGGCTTTAGCTGAGCTTTGCTTCGTGTCACGCGGGTCCATCACCCCACCTCACCCCGCCAGGCGCTGGCTCTGAGGTGTAGCGTGTCCTCATGACTATCTGGAGTCCACGCCACATACCTGACGCTTCAATCTCACTTATCAATACACTATCTAGGTCTCAGGGGGGGGCAGAGGTGTCCCTGATAGATTTAAAGCGTGCGACCATAAATCTCCACAATCTTGAGTCATCTCCATTCTGGTAGGTGACCAATAAAAACACACGAATCGAAGACATCTCCTGAACCCAACAGCATGTCCTCAACCACACTGTGATGCTCTTAAAAGACCTGACCCCCCACCTCAAAGTGGGGGCTGTGAAGCAAAGTGTCATCAGACTGACACGAGCTCGGTAAACTTCGGATTATTTCCATGAAACTGTTTAGCCCTACTAAAGTTTCTACCTTACGCCTGGTGCACAAATGAGGTAACAATATTCATCTTGACTCTTTAAAGCCTGAACCAACATTATTGGATAAATAATCCAATTTGTCTAATGGAACCTTCAAACATATTTGTCAAAAAAATAAATAAATAAATCTTCTTCTTCTTTATATAAATATAATATATATATAATAAATATGATAAATAACATATAATAATATAATATAATATAATAATAATAATAATAATAATATATAATAAATAAATAAATAAAATTGATAAATAAAAATAAATACATTAAATATATAAAATAAATAAATAAATACAAAAATAAGGTGCACTTGACTATAAAGCACACCTTCAACGAATGGCCTATATTAGAACTTTTTTTCATATATAAGGCACATCTGATTATCAGGAGCACCTTCAAAGAATGGTTTGTTTTAAAACTGTTTTTTTTTTACATATAAGGCGCACTGGATTATGAGGCGCATTGTCGGTTTTTGAGAAACAATTAAAGGCTGTTAGGTGCGCCTTTAAGTGCGGAAAATATTGCGTGTATGAGCTTTATATTTGTATAATTTTGGTTAAATCTAGAATTTTATAATTTCTTCGCATGGAAAATGCAGCTTCGTGTCTCTAATTGTATTCATCAGGTTAGATTTATGATGTAGAAGAATCACAATCCTGAATCCAATATGATCCGCTTGGCTTTATAGAGATAACGTGACAGTCTTTATTGTTTAAATCTAACAACACGCTGACAGAATTAAACGTGAACCATCTGTGTTTACATCTAAAGACCAGACTCCGTCCGAGCAGTCGTCCTCCTGCTCCCAGACCTATTTGTTCGATGCAATCTACGCTCACGCTTGCTGTGACAGCAAACATCTGCATTGTGAGTTTGGAAATTCATCAACACAAAGACAGACTGCAAAAACACCTCAGCAGTGAAACACACACACACACACACACACACACAAATGTTTCAGCTGACAGTCCAACAAAGCGTCTCGCTCACACTCGTCCTGTTCCACATCCACTCATGCAGCGAGTTGTTGTTGTTGTGGACCGGAGGCTGCGTTCGGGTTCTGATCGAAGTGCTTTAGGGTTAGACCGCCAGACATCTCTGGTCTCTACTCTGAGCACGGATTAGTGCACTGAGGTGAAAAATGGGTAAAGCGAGAAAAAAAAAAAATGAAGAACACAAAGTGTGTTTGTTCACCTGCTGGTGGCCAGGCTTTGATGTAGCCGGTGCAATGGACCACCGAGTACTGAGGCTCGCCTTCTTTAGAGGGTCCAAGGCCGTTCCTGTTCATCACACACACACACACACACACACACACACACGAACATAGAAGGATTATGCCGAACTACAGTTAGCATGTGTTTGTGTAGATACACATACATACACACATATATGCAGTTTATATGTACAGTGGTACCTCTATTTAAAAAAAAATAATAATTGGTTCTGGTAGAAAATTACATAAGTAGAGACACGTTTTCCATGTAAATGCCCTAATCCGTTCCAATCCCCCAAAAATTCAGACATAAATGTTTTATAAAGCATAAAAATGCATCAAAGCATGTAACAAATACATGTTACGATTAGATTATTACACAATAAATGAGAGTTGTGCATAATGTAAAAAACAAAGAATAGAGTAAAGAATAAAAATGATGGTCATTAACCTTTTAACTGCTGTCCTCATTGTTTTTTACCCTCTTTGGTTCATGCGCTCCTGCCTCACCATGAACAACAGAGTGAATTCCATTCCTCCTTCTGAACTTCTCCAACCACCCACGCCATGCCTTAAACTCCTTAAACTTCCTTTAGTTTTAATAACGTGGTGATTGTAGATGCATTACGGCCATATTCTTTGGTGAGATCAACCAAACGCATCCCTTTTTCATGCTTTTCTATCATCTCTTGCTTTGTTTGTACGGACAAAAAAACTCTTTTCTTCATCTTTTCTTTTCCTCTTTTCTCCGTCACTTTCTTGGGGTCCATAGTAAATACTCTAAAAGTTAATATATTTACGTAAAACTATGAGAACACCTCATGGGTCGAGGGCAGAATGAGGAGGACGCTGCATAGACACCGATCTAGCTCCACACAGAGGTCCCTCTTAGCCAATGGGATGCCAGGATGCTAGGTAATAGCCAATGGCAGAGCAGCTATAAGAATGTTGCGTTCAGGAACCTGTGGGAGCTGCGAGTATCAGCCCATACTGTATTTTTTACTTTTCGTAAATCGAAATTTCTTTCGTAACTAGAGGTAATATTTTCCTGTTGAGGCGTTTCGTCGGTAGAGGTACCACTGTATATGCAGTTTATATGTATATATTTAATGTATAAATGCACAGTGACGATGCACATGTACATATCCGTACCTGTATCTCTTCCTCATGTTAGACAGACGGTTCAGGGAGATGTGGTCCACAGGAGCGTTCCCACATCTGCACACAAATCAAACATCATCAGGAGCTAAATGGGATCAGAAGGAAAAGTCTAACCAAAAAAAAAAAAAAAAAACATTCTTTATTGAAGCACCTTGTGTTTCCTCTACAAATCATTTCAGGCCCTGTGGTGAAAGAGTTAATATGAGCTCGTAAAATAATCGGCGCTTATTTATTTCCATGTAAAACACTTAAAATAAAGTGATCACACCATCACAAAAAAACAAAAAGACGCCACAGCCAATAAAAGAAATTCTTTGGTTAACTAAGGCTACTTGAAGCTGTTCAAACCACACACTTCACACATCGTCATACACACTCCTGTATTTGTTCACCGTATGATCATGGTGCCAACATTCCAGGAGTCTGGTCCAGGGTCGGTTTTCAGCGTTCAAACAGGTTTACAAAAGAAAATGAAGCAAAATCAAACTTTATTAATAAAGATTTTCTCCCTTTAAAAGCCAGCATATAGCCAGAAAGATTTAGCATTTAGCTGTGGGCAGGGGTGGAAACAGAGGACGAAACACAAACCAGAACTTTGAATTGATTGAAAATGTGACAAATCTGCCACACAAATGATCGTTTTGGCCCGTTACCCTGGTTTTGTTGGCCTGTCGTACGGGAAACGCATCACATACTGTATATTTCATATACTTTATGTAAACACCGGCACAGGGTTTTTTCTTTTCTCCTGAGTTGAAAGCGGTAATAAACTGCAGTAGTTGTGGATGGAAACACTGCTGAGCGGAATGATCAACCTCGAGGGACTAGAAATATTAATGCTGTCACATCACATGGAGACACGCAGCCAGAGGTCCACGCGTTAGAAATTGGTCTCAGATGGACGATCAGCGAACTCCGAAAAGAAGCAACACATCATATCAGCACCGAACCCAGCTGGTCGGCCACGTACGAATAATTCAGTAAAAAAAAAAAAAAAAAAACCTTGGAGGGACGAAAGAGGAGAGAAATATTAATGAGTCGGTTCTGATTTCAAAACATGACAGTACAGCAGAACCTCAAGACACGAGCTGCTCCACATACGTACAGACCGTGTACAGTCTCAAGATGTTTTATTTTGAAAAATGACTTCTGTGGGGAATGACTCACACACGAATGCATAACGGTCTCGGTCACGTGACAAGGTTACCAGCCGTTACCCCCAAAAAGAAGCGCCCACAACTGCTCCAGTGTTCTGGATTAAAATCAAGGCAGAATAACCTGAGATCGCCCAAAAAGCAGTGAAAACCCTGCTTCCATTTCCATCCTTATGTCTTTGAGAAGCGGGATTTTCTGCAGTGACCAAACTAAACTGGACCGGACGTCCATAACACACTCCAGGTGTCATTGTCTCCCGTTAAACCCCCAGACTGGACCGGCTTGTTGCAGAGAAACAAACTCAGGGCTCCACTAGTTCTCATCATTATTATTATTATTTTCTTGACATTTATTATTTATTTATTTATTATTATTATTTATTACATTATTATTTAACATTTATTATTATTATTATTATTAATTACATTATTATTTAACATTTATTATTATTATTGTTATTAATTACATTATTATTTAACATTTATTATTATTTATTATTATTTTTTATTATTTTCTTCAACCTTTTATATAGAAATGAGCAGCATTTCTCCAACCTTAAATACACTGATTAGTAGTCACTATGTTTCAAACTAAACCTTATCAACACAGTAACTGGAATCAAGTTTTTTTTAATGTAATTATTTCTTATTAAAAAGGATTTTTGTTCTAAAATAAATAATTTTGTTTACAGAGATGTAGATTATTAATTTACAGCCGTCCTGGCGTCGGTAACGATTACCGAGCAAATGAAATGTAGTCTGAGATGAAACTGGTCTGTAGCGCAAAAAAGGTTGGGGACTTAATGCTGAAAGCCGTCGTCCGTATTTTCGTTCGACATACAAGCCAAAAATCGAAGATATGAACCATAGAAATAATTTCCCTTCTGGGATTAATGAAATTGATTTAATCTTTAATCCTAATCTTATGATTCAAAACGCCACCGCCAGGTGGCGGATGGATACAACATCAGTGAGACCGGATCTCGTTCTCGTTGGTGTGTTCTCGTGACTTTTGCGTTTCTTTTCATTCTTTATCATTGTTTACGTAACTTATATATAATTAATTATACACAGGTAAAGTCTGCGTGTCTATTGGTTGATAAAAATATAGATTTTTCCATAATTTAGGGGCTTTTTAATTCCAAAGGCTGGAATTAAAATAATTTTAGTTATTTTAGATTAGGAAATGTTCTTGGATTTACGACCTCAGTCCCGGAACAGATTAAACTCGCATTTCTGGTTCTGACACAGACTCATGACTAATCCTGATCTGGACCTCTTTCCTGTCCTCCTTTAAGGGTTCTGCTCAGGGATAAAGACGCTGAGTGATGTTGATAGCGGCGTTTGTTCCTGAAACCTCGTTTTCTATCGATTCAACCTTTTCGCGTGCAGTCGTGAAACAAACAAACAAAAAAAAAAAACGGAGTTCAGTCACTGAATAAACTAAAAAGTTGAAAGTTCCTTGAAACTTTCATCCATGTCTAAAAGCTGCCAGAACGCTGCGCCGGAAAGGAGTGCGAGCCAGACGCGTCGGCCCAACGCTGCCTCAGCAAAAAAACGACTTGAACACTTCAGAGGTGATATCACCAGTTCCAGCTTTGCGGCGTCAGATTTCTTTCCAGCAGAGTTGAGTGAAAAAGACGATAACCGAGGAATAAACCGGAACGCATGTTTCCAGTTTATTCCTGCTTTCCTGGTAATGAACGTGTTTGTGTGTTTACTCACGTTCTGCAAATTCCTCACGTACTCTTGTGAGCTCTCACGCTCCAAAACATTCCACTGATGGATTTCGACTAAAAATAAATAGGGTGACTTAAACCGAATAACATCTCATCTTCATCTCGTTCCTTTCAGACACAACTTTTTATTCGGAGCCGATTGACCCCGGAAAACCGGAGATATGATGGTTTACATTTGATCTATGACAAGCGGTTCAAACGGCTCCTTATAATCAGACGGCAGACGCCGTGTTTCTGTCCGTGTAGTCGCCATCGTACAAGCGGTGATGCACGTATTCACGTGATGTAAACATGTTTCGCCGTGCGTGCATTTTGTCACGTGATGCAAACATATACACTGATTGGTGTATTTTGTCATGTGACGCAAATGTCTATATGATTTTTATAAGCAGTCTTATTTTGAAAAACTCCTTTGAAGAGTGGCACAAGTGACACAAACTGTATATAGTTATGTTAGAAGCCTATGGCAAACTTTTTGGAGCTCAAAATCAATTTGATGAGCATGTTTTTGGTTTTTATGTGCAATAAAATACAATTTTTCCATTTCTGAATTTGACTGTGTGTCTATTCTGCCCCAAAATGTCAATATAATAAGTTATAGGGTAATAAAAACTATCTCTTCATATAGCTGAAGTTGTGCTGAAGATAAACATACCAAGCATTGGTATGTTAAATAATTTTTAACGTGGTATATAGAGACAAATATCAAAAGTACCAAAAAACGTCCAAAATAGGTCAGCGCTGTAACGGGTTAAAAGGAAACAGCTCAGATTATAGTTTCCAAATGAATCGCAATTGTGAGCGCGATAATGTTGAAAAACCGCGACACAATGACATGTTTAACGACGCGCACACACACAACTTAAATGGAAAAAAAGAAGACGCGGAATGAGCCGGCGTAGAGAAGTTCAATTTGGTCGTCGTCAGCAGGAAACAAGATGAATACATGGAAATAAATGAATAAATAATAACAACAGCATCTGTGTAAATGTCTCCCGTGACTCACCCCGTTCTGCAGACGTTATCAATTTCTGATATGAGATGAAGAGTTATCAATCATAGCCAGAACGTCAACGCCTTCACAATCACTGCTACAAACCTTCGCCACGAAAGTTCAGGAATTTCTTCTAAGGTCGAATTATTGATCAAAAACATTTTGAACTTTTGATATGCTGACTGCTCAGCGATGAAACAAGGGAAGAACAGGAAGTAGAAAGTCAAAGCGTCACTCCGTCAAGCAGTCGGTAACACACACACACCTCATGCGACAGATGAAGGAGCGCCGGGAGCCCATGCACATCCTCATGGAGGACTGCTGTCCCTCCTTCTTCACTGTCCCCGTCTTCAGATCCAGAATCCGTCCTGTACACACACACACACACACACACACACACACACACACACACACACAAACACACACACAAAGTGAATCAGGTTAAAATCAGGTGACAAAAACACATATAATGAAATATTTTAACCTTTACAAGTACATTGGTACATTGATTAGCTGCGCATTAACTGTGCATTAGTTGTGTATTTACTGTGTATTAACTGTGTATTAGCTATGCATTAACTGTGTATTAACTGTGTATTAGCTTTGTATTAACTGTATATTAGCTGTGTATTAACTATGCATTTACTGTGTATTAACTGTTTATTAACTGTGCATTAACTGTGTATTAGCTGCGTATTAACTGTGTATTAGCTTTGTATTAACTGTATATTAGCTGTGTATTAACTGTGCATTAACTATGTATTAGCTGTGTATTAACCGTGTATTAGCTGTTTATTAACTATGCTTTAGCTGTGGATTAGCTGTGTATTAACCATGTATTAGCTGTTTATTAACTATGTTTTAACTATGTTTTAACTGTGTATTAGCTGTGTATTAACCGTGTATTAGCTGTTTATTAACTATGTTTTAGCTGTGGATTAGCTGTGTATCAACCGTGTATTAGCTGTTTATTAACTGTTTTAACTATGTTTTAACTGTGTATTAGCTGTGTATTAACCGTGTATTAGCTGTTTATTAACTGTGCATTAACTGTGTATTAGCTGTGTATTAACCGTGTATTAGCTGTTTATTAACTATGTTTTAGCTGTGGATTAGCTGTGTATTAACCATGTATTAGCTGTTTATTAACTATGTTTTAACTATGTTTTAACTGTGTATTAGCTGTGTATTAACCGTGTATTAGCTGTTTATTAACTATGTTTTAGCTGTGTATTAGCTGTGTATTAACCATGTATTAGCTGTTTATTAACTATGTTTTAACTATGTTTTAACTGTGTATTAGCTGTGCATTAGCTGTGCATGGAGGACTTAGTTATCCTGAACAAACAGAAGGTGCTCAGATAATCAGAACCAAAGCAGATCAATGCTTCCAGACATCATTTGAAAAAGGTTCGTCTGTCTGGAATCTTTAGTTTCGGACTCGTTTTGCAGAATTTTTGGTTGTGAGAAATGTAACTCCAGTCTGAAGCGTGACTCGTTCGACAGTTAAAACAGGTTTATTATATGCTTGATTTAAAATCTGCAAATAGTTATACAGATGAGAAAAGTAACACCCAATAAGCACCTCGTGCCTAGAGGTATATTTCATTTAGTTTGTGTTTTTTTTGACAGAGAGCATGTCCTCATGTTTGCTGATCAAACCCCTTGAAATATTCTGGAGTAGAACAAGGGCTTAAATTTAGGTGGTGTTGATGTAAGATAGGGAAAAAGGAAGCTGAGACTTCACAGCTTGGCATGGTTTCTGTAAACTTCCCATTCATTCTCCATCCTCATTAGAAGACGGCTGATCCTTTCCAGATGGGAAAAGAATTCCATCATCATCTAGCAAATACCAGGCTGACTGGATCCTCACAAACAAACACATGAATTTGATTATTTAATTTTTAGCAGCTGACTGTAATAAACACGCAACAGATCGAGTCACAACATCGACACTTGCCCAAAGGTCAAAGGTGACAGGAAACAAAACAATAACACATTCCATCACACCAGCGGTGGCTTTTCAAACTAGTTAGCTGGTCATGCTTTGAGCTACTGTGTTCTTTTCAGAGATTTGTCTTTCGGACAGAGACGTGTCGTCCCCCTGTTTCTAGTTTACAGTTAGATTCGTCATATTCTGATCGTAATTCTTCTGAGGACCAAAAGATGTCCTCTGAAACCTGCTTCAACTGCATTGATCAAAATGGCTAGACTTTTAAAGAAACAGACAAAATAAACATTTCCAATAAAGACATTTATTCAGAAAGATTTTTAAAAAATGTAAATCTCAAGAAGCAAATATCAAGTACGAAATCTTTAATTTTCTCACACATATAAAAATAAATGATTAAACGGATAACTTATCATTCCCATAATGAGTTACAAATAGTCCTGTGCAGGAAGCAACCACAGGATCCGCTGTGGGCGACTAATGCTGTTCAGTCCCTCCACATCAACAGGCTGGAACAAGCAACAGTCACACAATAACACAGCTCCAACTATCACACAACAATCACACAACAACAATAGCAACACAGCTCCATCAATCACACAAAAACAATAAGAACGCAGCTCCAACAATCACACAACAACACAGATCCAACAGACACACGACAACAACACAGCTACAACAGTCAAACAACAACAACACAGCTACAACAGTTACACAAAAACAACAACACAGCTCCAACAATTACACAACAGCAACAAAAACATCGCTCCAACAGTCAAACAACAGCAACAACACGACTACAACAGTCACACAACAACAACACAGTTCCAAAAATCAAACAACAACACAGCTCCAGCAGTCACACAACGACAAAAAAACAGCTCCAACAGTCACAAAACACCAACAACAACATAGCTCAAACAGTCACACAACACCAACAACAACACAGCACCAAGAGTCACACAACACCAACACAGCTCCAACAGGCGCACAACACCAGCACAGCTCCAACAATAACACAACAACAACACAGCTACAACAGTTACACAAAAACAACAACACAGCTCCAACAATAACACAACACCAACAACAACACAGGTCCAACAGTCACAAAACACCAACAACAGCACAGCTTAAACAGTCACACAACACCAAAAACAACACAGCACCAAGAGGCGCACAACGACGCAGCTCCAACAGTCACACAACGTCAACAACACAACTCCAAAAGTCACAAAACACCAACAACAACACGGCGTTCAGTCAAACAACAACACAGCCAAAACAGTCACACAACAACACAAGCTCCAACAGTCACACAACAACAACACATCTTTAGCACTCTGAATGATGCTGTGACACATGACATCACACTGTTCCTCCACCAAAGCCCAACATAAAGACGGACAGACACCAGTGAGGCTCCACTGACGTGCATCAGCACTCAGCAATGGGACACTGTTGCCCTCTAGTGGACACAGCAAGCATGACATTTATAGCCACTCATACCTTGAACTATACAGCACGATGAAATGTCCGATGAAAGATGTGGAGGAGTACCTGAGTTTGCACTTACATTAATACATATTTCATTATTTTATTTCATTCAAAATGCATGGTGGTAATAATGTACATATTTAATGCTGGCATGAGATAATAGTTAATAAAAATAGTCAGAATGATGATTCTCAGTGCCATGGCAGTATGTGCGTGTGTGTGTGCGTGTGTGTGTGTGTGTGTGTGTGTGTGTGTGTGTGTGTGTGCGTGCGTGTGTGCGCACACATGCAAATGAAGCAGAGGCCAAGATATCAATACGATGTGACAATAACTCGTATTTCCTGGGTGATAGACTGAGCCTCCATTATAAAGCAGAGTCTCTGCGGAATAAGGTCTAACTGCCCCATGGGCCCCCTCATTTATGAGGGTGACCCTCCCAGTGTCGCCCTTAAGTTAACAGACAAACATTGCAGCCAGATAAACTTCAATTATAGAGGAAAGGCCTTTACTCAGCAGCTGGTGAAGGAATGTCCACACATCCGCCAGAGACACCAGAGACACCTTCCACAGTGGATCGGTGCCAAAACACAGGGCAGGGCAGTGTTAAGCACATTTCACTTCCGTCACTGCGGATACCAACAGATGGGGTACACGCTGCAGCTGAAGTGGGTTTGCTGTCATTGGTAAGTTATTAAAATGTGTTTCTCAAGAAAAACTCCACTGACCGGCAACTGTTTGTACCAAACAGACAGAACACGTCATTTTAGAGCGTCTGTGCAGTTACCAGCGATGACATGGTGCTTATTAGCACAGATCCTGACAACAAGTTAGGAAAAAAACATGATAGTGATTTTAGGGAATGTATGTGTGGAGCAACAACACCCCAACAGTAGACCAGCAATGCCTCAAAAACGTACCATCAATGTCCCAACAACACCCCAACGACGCCACAACAACCCACCAGCAATAACCCAACAATAGACCAGCAATGCCCCAACAACAGAACAGAAATACGCCAACAACGCACCAACAACAAAAAACAACGCAACAATATACAAACAATGCCCCAACAACAACCCAACAACAGACCAACAATGCCCCAAAACAGCCCCAATTATAGACCAACAACGCCCCAACAATGCGCCAACAACATCCCAACAACACTCCAACAACAGACTAACAAAAATTCAACAGACAAACAAGACCCCAACAATAAACTAACACCCCAACAAGAGACAAACAATGCCCCAAAATACCCCCAATTATAGACCAACAATGCCCCAACAGTGTGCCAAAAACATCGCAACAACTCTCCAACAACAGGCCAAAAAAGATTCAACAGACAAACAAGACGTCAACAATAGACTAACAACACCCCAACAACAGGCACATAGTGCCCCAAAACAACCCCAATTATAGACCAACAATGCACAATAACAGACTAACAACACCCCAACAACTGACAAACACCACGCCCCAACAATGCAGTAACAACGTCCCACATGGGAAAGAGACCATTTGACTAGTGAATGAGTGACTGTGTCTGTATTCGGGGTGAAGAACCTTTGGGTCCATGATCTCTCTGGTCAGCACCATGTCAGAAACAAAAACCAAAGAGGGTGACATTAAAGTGAGCGACGCAGTGGCGTCAAGACTCTCAGCTGCTGCTGAACTTCCTGCCAAACAGCCATGTGATTGTAACCGTCGTCAGGAACACAAGCGTCTCCTCTACCTGTCATGGAGTTTTCTGAAGTGCTGAGCTGTTCCCTCAGCTTGTCCACATCATCTGGGTGGACCTGCTCATAAAGGGTGCTGCCAAACCATTCAGACTGGGTGTGGTTGAGGACGGGTGTTACTGAGTCTGACACGTAGATCACCCGGCCTGTCTCGGCGGCGACCACGAACAGGAAGCCGTCTGCCGCCTCTAGGATCAGATGCTTCAGCTCCTGAAGAGAGCAAAAAGCAGCATGAGCACAAAGAGGCTGAATAAACTGAAAAATAACAGAAATTAGATACAACTGTCAAGAGATACGATTTTTATTGTACACATGTTTAAATGAAATTAATTTTAACTACAACATTCACATCAAAAATTAGCAGACAATATTTGTCAGAATTTCTCCAACTTTGTTTAGTACAATCCTTTTTATGGGACGTTTGGATTCCTCTTCCTGATAATAAGGAACGCTCTGTGGCACAAACATCGTCTGTTTTTTCCTCCTGCTATTTGCCACAGTGGATGGATCTGATTAGTATTCAGCCTTCCATGTTTGTCCAATCAGCTTTCCTCTAGACCAGACGTTAGTCAGTGACTGTAATAAAACTAAAGTAGTGTGATAAATCTATTCTACATTCATGCGGATATGAATTTTCTTATTTGGTCATGTTGTTGCCATGGGGACTGAAACCACAGAAAATGTCTGCTGCACTTGACATCGTTACACACTAGGTGGCAGCAGAGCGGTAGACTGACTGAACAAGTCTTATAGTAGGACAGTGATCACTTTGTACCTTCAATAATGTTGAAGACTATTATGAAATATTATTTCTTAAAATTTAAACACATGCAGACAAATAATGGCAATGCAGATGAATACATTTTTTTTTTACATTAGCAATCGTCTGGACAACAGTCATCATGTCTATGTTTCTTTTCGGACATGCAAACAATCCACACTGCTCACTGATGCTCCCTAGTGGCTGTTGGTGCACACTACAACTACAACTGGAAAAACTGCCCCCACCTGTTCACCAGAGTGGTCACAGACACTAATTACCTGCTCGGTGAGAAAGGAGGGCTTGTAGGCGCCGTCGGTGGAGGTGTTGCCAGTGCCCCTCATGGATTTCATGTGGGACACGGCCATACGCAGGATGGTCAGCTTGTCGGGTTTCCTGGCCAGGGCGCTACAGGTGGGGACCATGTCTGACAGCTCAGTGATGTACTGAGTCATTTTATTACGCCGGCGCCGCTCGATCTCACTGTGGTTTTCTCTGGAACACAGAAAAGAGCGGTTAGCCGCTGGGAGAGGCTGCAGACTGTCGTCCAATAGCCAGTCTTGGTTGAACCAATGATAAAATGTCTCTGTTCTATCATTCTTAGTAGATCCCAAACTTCCGCATATTGGTCGTTTGAGTGACCCTCCTCCTGTTTCATGTTGGCTGTAAGTCGTGTACCAATCAGTTCATGGTGCGCGTGAATAATGACGCCAACTGACTGTACATCACAGGTACGGCACTGATTTAATGGGTTCTAGACTTAATTCTAATGCTGGACACCCCCACGTTGGTCGCTGAAGGAAAAAACAAAATACAGTACTGCAAACTACCACAGCATCTGTGTGATAATAGTGAGCACTGAGCACTGAATAGTGAGCTTTGTATTTTATGTACTCAATGAGCTGTTCAGTTTATCCTAATCTCCTTCCTGGATTTTTGGCTTTTGTGCTGGGTTTAGAGTGGAATGTGTGATTAACGTCTTGTATTTGTCTAACATTAGGCACCGAGTGCACACACACACAACCACACACACACACACACACACACACACACAACCACACACACACACACACACACACACACACACAGACACACACAGGCCCAGCCGCCTCAGAACACAACACAAGAACAGACCTGTCCAATGTTTGCAAAGGGTTAAACGCTGTTAGGTCGAATGAGGCCAGATCAGTAGGACAGTAGAACCTCGAGATACAAGTCATTAGAGATACGAGTCATTAGAGATACGAGTCATTAGAGATACGAGTCATTGGAGGTACGAGTCATTAGAGATAAGAGTCATTGGAGATACGAGTCATTAGAGATACAAGTAATTAAAGATACGAGTCATTAGAGATACGAGTCATTAGAGATACGAGTCATTAGAGATACGAGTCATTAGAGATACGAGTCATTGGAGGTACGAGTCATTGGAGATACGAGTCATTAGAGATACAAGTAATTAAAGATACGAGTCATTAGAGATACGAGTCATTAGAGATACGAGTCATTAGAGATACGAGTCATTAGAGATACGAGTCATTGGAGATACGAGTCATTAGAGATACAAGTAATTAAAGATACGAGTCATTAGAGATACGAGTCATTAGAGATACGAGTCGTGCTTCAGGACACCCCCGCTAGCTGGCGGATGGAAACAACATCAACAAGCAGAAAAGTCATCTTAAGCCGGATCTTGTTGTTTACGTAACTTCTATAACTTATATATAATTAATTATATAAAGGAAAGTCTGCAAGTCTAAAAATACGCTTGTTTTTTCATAATTTAGGGAGTTTGGGGGCTTTTTTACAAGGTTGGAACAAATTTAAAAGAAATTTTGTTATTTTAAATGCGGAAATGTTTGACTGATGAATTCAATCACGGAACTGATGAACCTTTCTACTGTATTATTATCTGAGGTTCTATTTTATCACTATCTGAGGTTCTACTGTATTATTATGAGGTTCTACTGTATTATTATGAGGTTTTAGTGTATTATTATCTGAGGTTCTACTGCACTACTGTATCTTCTGTATTCTACTCTATTATAATCTGTGTCTGCTGTGACTGTGCTGCTCCTTCAACATGACCACATGTTCTACGACTGGAAGTCCACATCCTGTAGACGACTTCCTGTCCTGATGGTGAGCGGTCCGGCTGCAGTGAAGGTTCTGAACGCCTTACACTGTAGACGCGTAACAGATCTGCATCTTCATGATTCATTTACGTCCTTACAGAAGGTTTACGCGCCCGATGAAGGCAGACGACAGAGAGAGGCGTGACGTCAGAGCGTAGCCGCTGTACGCAGTGCGTGATGGTTAAAGAACCTGTAACATACTAACCTACTGCATCCGTACACAGATCCTACAAGGTGTTTTAGAACTTCAACTTGTGCGCGTGACGGCTGATTATTCTGTTAGTCCCTGAGTGAAGGGAATATCCTCTGCTGCGCCGGCTGGCTAGGCCTACCTGGCGTATCTCTCCTTCTCCCCACCGGGATTTTGATCATCATCATACCTACAGAGAACAGAGGACACAGGAAATTTACACACGATCCCTTCAGAACGTCAGGTCACAATCCAAAAAGCCCCCATTGATGCATGTGGGTGGATGGTTGGGACGTCTGATGGAAGCAAAGCGTGTGAGAGCGGACAACACAGGATGGCGGTGTGACGGTTCTGATCTCCTGTCTGTTCACGGAGCATCGGGGGGTCAAACAGAAGGTCACGAGGGAACGAACAACTAGTTTAACACTTGACAAGTGTTGTTTCTTTTTTTTTAATTTCTTGAATTAGTTAACCCTACAGAACACTAGTTTAGTGAACGGCAGATGAAACATTTATTCGACTTATCCCGGAAGTGTTCGACAGGCGCACATTTACCCACAACCCTTTGCTGCATGTCGACTATCCCCTCCCATACTGTAACATAACTAATACATATTAGACAGGCTGTGGAATAGCATTTCATTTTATGACAGGAACATTAATGGAAACAAATGATCTCATTCCTCACTAAAGGAACGGCGTACCCACACCGTGAATGTGACTTGGAACACACTTCCACAGCAGGAATATGACGCTTCAACAGATGAAGCACACGTGGAACCCTGCTGTCCATTAACAGACAGAGCCGTTCCTCCTGTGTTCAGCAGAGAGCGGCTCCTCCTCCCCATCACTACTCCACCCGGCAGCAACATCCACGAGTAAAGCACTTACTGTACATCCTACAGTCTTACACACTGCGCCGTATGAAAAGAAAAGAAAAAGTGGAGATAAATTAAACGTTGAGATGATGACAGAAACATGCGGTTTCGTTCTTTTTAACAGCATGAATGTGTTTCTGATGGAGAGAGAGAAGTGACACATCATGAGGTGTTACGACACATAATACTGGAGACCCACTGGTCTGCTCTTCCTTAAAGGGGCAATGAAATGATTCACAAGTCAAGACCTGGTTTGGTGGAGGTGGTGGTGGTGGTGGTGGGGTTTCATCTCTGGGATCTCACCTTGAAAATTTGCTGGGTCCTTCTCCGTCTTCATCGTCGAAGTCCACTCTGAAAAAAAAAAAAAAAAAAAAACCGACAGGGCATTTTTTTTTTTTTATCAGATAGAGATGTGGATGGAACCAATGACCTCCTGACACGTGGACCGCCACCGATCGCTCTAACAGAACATTTGGAGAGACAAAAATGCATCTCCGTTACGTCTCACTGAGTACCGATCAAAGGAGGAAGAAGACAGGAAAAATTAGAAAGTGTGCGTGAAGGAAACCGTGATCGACTTCACACCTGAATCACCGGGTTTGTACCAATTATTCCACTTTATATAAAACCCAATGAATCCTGAAGGAGACCATCTGCTGCCTGGGAGGGTGCCAGATGTTCCAGTTTACAGAATCCTGATGGAATCTTACGGAAAATTTACTTTTTTTTTTTTTTAACAATTTTACTTCTAAACTGTCGACTAAAACACCTTTACTGTATTTGAAATAAAGAATGCAGTTATTGAGCGTATTTTATAGAGTGTTACCGTCTTGACTGTCAGGTTGCTTCACCAACAATAGTCTAGTGGTTCAACCCAGTAATGATTTAAACCATTACATTATAAATTTAAGTGAATAAATAGTTGATAACTATGATGTTAATTGCTGTTAAATTTTTAATAGTTCTTCAAAAAAAAAAAAATGTCTTCCTAATCTTCAATTATTGTTAATTTTGAACGAGCTCAAAGTCCCGTGTTTCAACTTCTTAATGTAAATGTTGAATTTGTGGGGGTTCCTTTTCCGGACGGCTATGTACTCACCCTCCCGATCTCCTCTTGCCCCCACGGCCCGGCACAGCTCCCCCCATCCTCACCTGGCTGGCTCCAACTGCCCCCGGCATGGCGACTGTCCCCGGCAGCTCACTGCCCATCTCTGGGGGGGACGACACAAACGGAAGACGCGTCAGGTCATCTCGCCCCCACCCACCCCCTCAACGGCTGATTTTACTTGTCAAAAAGTTTATTGTCATAACCGAAATCATTGACGTCATTGCGACGTGTGTGTGTGTGTGTGTGTGTGTGTGTGTGTGTGTGTGTGTGTGTGTGTGTGTATGTGTGTGTGTGTTTAATATTAACATGAACTCGGGAGGTGTGAAAACAGTGAGAAAGATATCTTCAAAACATAAATGTTCATGAGGAAATATTCATCATTTCACAGCGTCAAAGTCAGACCACGCCCATCGTAACCACAGCAACGGGACTCATCCCTCTAGTAACCATGGAGACAGCGGTGAGCATAATTGTTAGCATTAGCAATGAAACGCCTCAGCCGACGAGTCAGACGCAGTCACATGTCTGCCTGGGAAAGTCGCACACACACACACACACACACACACACACACACACACACACACACACACACACACACACACACACACACACACACACCTCCTCCACCCCCTCCGTTCATACACGTATTGGTTTGTGTTTCTTTTTTTTTGTGTTCTGACCACAACTTTTCTGTCCTCCTGTTTCTCTTCATTTACTCTGATGTTTCCTCTCAGCAAAAAAGAGACAAAGTAAATTAATAAAAAGTTTAAATTAAGTAACAAAAAAAAAAAAAAAAAAAAGCTGGTATGTTTTCTATAGCGGTCGTCCCCACAGAAAGGATCCAGAACTTCCATTATTTCTGTTTTCTTTCTGATCTGGTTCTGAACGATGTTTAGTTTTAAATGAGTGGATTTTCTCCTCCACATCTATGTGTCACTCTGACGGCGTTAGGAGAACGCTGCTAATAAAAGTTGATACACATTGTGTTCATGTTTATTATTATATTTATGTTGAATCTAACAAAAACTAAATATATGTTATTCGGGGGGAGGGGAAAAAGCTGGAAACACAACATTAACATGAAGGTGAAGGAGGTGAATATTGAATGGGTTGCTCATTATAGAGCTCATACAAATCAATTATTCATTAAATCTAAACTACTGAAAATGCATGACATCATAAACTATAAAAACTGTTCAACACACCATGTATAAAGCAGTCAATAACTGTTTATCACAAAATATACGAGTACAAAATCATAATAATGAATCCAGCTATCAACTGAGAAAAACACAGCATTTTTACCGAAGAAAGCAAGAACTAAAATTAAAAATATTTTCATTTTCTTTTACTGGTTTTAAACTTTGGAACAAACTGAACAAAGTTAGGAATCTAGGAAGTCTATCTGGCTTTAAAAAGCTTTTAAAAAACTTGACTTGGTAAGGTTATAGTTCTGACATAAATGATGGTTAATATCTCAGATTGTTATGGCTTATTAAACCACATGTGCAAAAAAATATATGAAAAATATCACTGTGAAATGTGACATTTATGAAATTGGTTGATGATGTGTTGCATAAAAGCACAAAACAGTTTTTATGCTTTTCGTGTCGTTTTATTTTGTTTTATTTATCCACCACAACTTAAAATACTGTCTGACGTTAAAACCGGTCCGTGGTGATCCGATTGGGGACTGCTGGTCTAGAGGAAAGTTATTTATCCAATTCAGTCGACACAGGCGGTCCCAACGTCAACAACAATCAATCTTTCTTTAATGAAATTTTCTCCAAATTACAAAACACATCAAAAAAAATTACGCGGTGATTTAAATGCAACCGCGAAATACAAAAAAAAATCCACAGACTCAGCTCAGCAGGCATTTCAAGAAACTGGTCCACCAGAATGTTCAAACAGAATTAAATACGCGAGGCTTTTGTGTTGATAATGAGTTAGCATCAGACTTTATCATTTCTTCTCATTATTTATTCTCAGACCAAACTCGAGTGTCAACAGTTCATATTGCAGGAGGAGGAGACACAATATTTGGTTTTGTCATATTGCATCAGTTCTGAAGAAAAGCGTCCAGCTGATCGTACTGCTAGCCCGGCTTGGTTAAAGTTGCCTAGCTGGAGTACAGATGAAGACTGAAGGTTTCAACAAAAGGCATACAATCTGTAGCGGTCCACCCGTGTTCAAAATCAAACACACAACACTACTTAAAACTGGTGAAACATGCAGGTTAACTGACGAATCAGCAGCTCCAGAACGCAGACATTCAGGATTGGAATAACATTAGTTTAGGTTGATTCTGTGGTAACTTTCAAGACATCCAATGAATTTATCATCTGGTTAAAAGATATTGTCTTAGTCAAAAGGATGAAGATGTGAAAAGTGATGATCAAGTGAAACATCAAAATGTATCCATTAGAAGTGTTTTCATGTCTTGACTGTCTTTCCTGACTCACTACCAGACAGCTCGTCTTCCACAAAAACACTCAATTCAACCACAAAAGAGTTCAGAAAAGACCACATTCATCATTTTCTACATATACAATACATATTTAGAATATAATGTCTGATCTCAAAAGGCACTTAAACCCCCATGCTGTTCAAATAATCATTAAAGATGAGCTCAAGCCAGAGACTTTGCCCTCTGAGGCCAGAAACAGTCAACTTTGGCAGTTTGGCTTGAAGCATGACTAATATGAAAGTATTTGTCGATCAACCAGTCTAGTTGGTTACTCCAGAGAACAGACATAACTGTTACTAATTCACACCTTCAAATACTATCGTATTGGGTTAGAATAATGAATATCAGGTCTTTTAAATTACGGGTTATGCTAAACCCTTTCTCTTTAGAGTACGTCAGTCTTTTGTCAGTCCGTAGACGACTGGGAGAAGTCAACAACAAATGCAACTTCTTGCAAAGATGCATGACAACCCTGTTGGTTGCTGTTCGCTGTGTTCTCCACCATTATGGCTAACAGAACCTATAAAGGACCGCTCTCCACGCTGTTTGCCTTGCTGTTGTTCCCTGTATCTCGATGCACCAGGCAAAACAAACTGGTCTTTCTTTGGTGACACTCGCTCACCGGTGCACACTTCCAGGGATCGCCGTTCATCATTCCGTGCGTACGAGGAACACAAGGCTCTGTTAATCTGATTAGGAGATAGCTTCACCTTCCAGCCGGCATCATTCGACCAGCAGGGGACGGCTAACACTGATCGACACACACGACACACACGACAGTAGTAAAGATATAAAGAAATACCTCGGATGTGTATCGCATGTTGACTTTATCTCAATTACAGGCAATAAAGCTTGCATACATTACCTCAACCTCTTTTACATCACACTGACCAACTAGACCAAACTTGGAGAGGGCTAGTGAACTACAATAGTGATGCCGTTGTATGTTCTAGTCACAACATGGTTCTTTCCTGTCCGTGTAATTATAATATTAATGTCTTTTCCAGGGCGGGACTCTAAGACAGCGGAGTTATGACAACTTCCTGCCTAATGCTGAATAACTTAAATGTGTTAAACCTCCATTTCCACATCTTTCATGCCACACAAAAGACTTTAAAATACCTTATAACATTAAGGTGGTGATATGGATCAATGATCAATGTTCAGCAATCTCAATCAAAAGCTTTTGGTAGATTTTGATAGCACACACACACACACACACACACACACAAAAATTATTTCTAGGTGAAACATTCAGAATGAGATACTTTTTCTCTAAAAAATGTTGTGGCGACATTTTTAGAAGTTGTTCTGTAATCCAACCACAAATCAATATGTTCAATGATCAAGGAAGAGTCTATCACTGAATGAATACCATGTGATGACAACAGGTGTGTCATGATATCATGGATGACATCATCAGGCTGACATTCCATTCTGGGGCAGACTGGACCAATGGTTACTAGAGTGAAACTATTTCCTGTTAGGACGTCCCTATCCTGTTCAACTTAAACTGACCCACTGAACCAACATCAACCAGCTGACCACAGACTCCCACCCTTTGGTGGTCAGGGTGGAATCTCAGTAGAACACAAACCTTTGAAGCTTTGAAGCACATTTCTGTCATTCAAATGATGCAAATTCAACTCAAAGATGAACTAAACAGTGTTTACAGACTTTAACCAGGTGTGCTTTGCCCTTAAACCCTTCTGGAAAGCTCAGTTCTTTTGCCCTCAGTGTTTCTAAAACCCTGCATATGTCCGTGTTATGATCTGTATCCATGTTTTCACTAGCAGCTGAATGATTCCGATGCTTGAGACCACAAACTCTTTCTCTCTCCCCAGGTTCCTCTGAACTTGCTCATTGACTTCACATCACAATGTAATCAGCAAATATGATAGTCCAAGGAGACTCCTGTCTAATCTGCTCTGAGTCAGCCTAACTGTCACCAAAAGAAAAGATGATGCTGATCAGAAGAACTAGTTTAACTCAGTCGCTGCCCTTCAGTGGACAGCGCCCGATCCAAGCTCTGATTATCTTGATGTTGTGAATAGTTCTGAAGTT
The DNA here is from genome assembly GCA_013358685.1 of Antennarius maculatus. Classification (NCBI taxonomy): domain Eukaryota; kingdom Metazoa; phylum Chordata; class Actinopteri; order Lophiiformes; family Antennariidae; genus Antennarius; species Antennarius maculatus. Next base: position 28,691,131 of record CM023606.1, read on the forward strand.
CTTCATGCTTAGTTTGAACTCCTTACTGACGGCAGCACAAATGTACGTAGCTTCACATCACGTGAGACAAGACAGCAGCATAACCACAAACCTTAAAAACCGAGGAAACTGAAGAAACTATATGAACTCACTTTCAGTTCAAACAGGCCTACAAGTATTAAAATGATCAAAGTGAACAAACCAATCGGAGGGACAACTTTAGCCCAGTGGTCCCCAACATCCTTTCCTCCACAGACTGGTTTAACGTCAGTGCACCGCGGAGAGAGACAGACAAACACGCATGCTCACACTCACACCTACGGTTGATTTGCGACCCGATAATTAACCTGAAGAACCCGGAGAGAACCAGACACGGGGAGAACTAGCGGTAATGTGTTCTGTGTTAGCGGCCGGAGCGGCCCCTTTAAGAAGGTAGTCATGTGACCGAGGCAAGCATCTGGACAAGGGTCAAGAGTGACTCATAGGCAGATGTGGTGGAAAGAATCCACTCATTTAAAACAAAACACGGTTCAGAATCAGATCAGAAAGAAAACGGAAGAGAGTCTGCCCGGGGGTTGGAGACCGCTGTAGAGCATGTCTGAAATATCGGTTTGGTTTTTTGGGAGAAATAAAGAGGAACATATCCAGCAACATATAGTCAGACAGATAGACAAATAGACACCCAAAGCTTCTGGGGAGGGAGTAAAAACTGGTATAGGTATTCATGAACCGTCATGTTGATATCTGTGAAAGAATATTAGCACTGAACCCTGGGTAAGTTGCTAATTCCTATCCTTTAAGCACATGCTAATTTGTCCGCTTCCTTTGATGCGGCGTCTCACCGACGCTCAGCTCCATCCATTAAAATCCTGGTTTCCACTCACGCATCACATCCCAGTCACATCCCCAGACAGCCGGAGCTGAAGCCCGGAGGTCAAACGCATTGATGAGCCTGTTAGGAGAGCGGGGCGGGGGGGGGGGAATGCTGCATTCATTCCCCTTTTCAATCACCGCTCTCCCTCCGACAAGGTTGTTTCTTTTCCCTCTCTCTCGCCTGTCATCCCCTTCTTTCTTCCATCCGGTCTTTTTGCCAATCACCAGCCTGATCAAACAGCCTGGGGTTTACCATTTAACAAAGACAACTCCTCCAACAGGAGTCAAGACCGACAGCCAGTCCTCTGTGGTGACTCTATATCTGTTCATTCAAATCAGTCTCACGTTTAACAGCTTCGACTTCACATTTCGTGGGCGGCGCTGGTGCAGTAGATAGCACTGTCCTCTCCTAGCAAGAAGGTTCTTGATTCAATTCCTTTCTGCACAGAGGTTCTGTGCAGAGGTTGTATTTTTCCTTCAGCTTCCTCCCACCTCCAAAAAAAGCCAACAGGTTGTCGACGCCGGCCAACATGTGGTTGTGACAAATTGGACCATCTTGAACGCTTCTCTCTGAAGACGACTAGAAGCGATGACCTGTGATTTGTCCAGTTACGGAACAGAGGATGGTCAATCAGAGGAAGATGGCTCAGAGCTCATCCGCCAGCAAACACAGTGTCGCTCTGAGCGAGCATCTCACAATCGGTCAAGAAAACACCGATAATGTTCGGCGCGCTGAAGAGAGTCCGCTGAAGGAGATCGATTGCAGCCAAAAAGTTAAAGATCGATGTCTTTAATTAAGAAGAGAAGAATAAATCACTTCCCCCTCAGGCTGAGCCAGATTTCTACAAACCCAACAGAAACACATTTTAACACAAAATTCTATTTTTTTTTTAGTTAAAAAATTGAATAAACCAAAGAACCCCGAGCTTTGCTCAGAGAAATGAGCCAACAAAACTGGTGCTTCAAGAAGAAATTAACTTGTCATTTTCTTTTCCTAATTCATCTGTTGATTCTTTCCCTAATTGATTGTTTAGTTAGTAGAAAATAGCTAAATTGCTGATTACAATTTCTGGTGACATGTTTAAACGTCGTCTCCCCGTCTAGCAGCACAAAGCTTCAGAGGTAATGATATTATTCTCTTTAACAGAGACTGTTGACAGTGTTTTTGTAGAACACACAATTGCTTTGTAGCCGTGGTAACGCCATCAAAACGTGGTACTGCGTTTCCATCTGGTACAGGTGAATATTAGCTGGAGGCTGTTTGCAGCCACTGCCTAAGAAAGAAGAACACAAGAACACACGACGACGAGACGTCGAGTAGAAGGGTGTAAGCTTCAACAACAGCCGATGAAGACGAGGTACAGTCGCAACCTAGCCTAGCCTAGCCTATCCCATAACCCCGGAGGGTCGTTGGGGCACCACAGACAGAGTGTCTTGGGCAACTAAACCTGGCGGTGGCCATCCCTCGCCAGGTTGGATGCACTTTAACGTTTAATGTCATACCCAGAGACGACATGAATCAAATCATCAGCCGAAGTTCTATGGTTCTCGTCCACCTTAGAACATTCAAACTATAAGAGGATTAAGAGGGTGTGAACCCATCTTCATGAGTTCTCTACTCTTCGTCAGCCTCCATAATGAGAGGTGACGCGCCTGCACACCTTAGGAAAGAAGTAAAGTGGTTTCTGCGTCATCCCTGGTGGAAAATCTACACAAGCACAAGAACAAATCTCTGCTTTATAAAGCACTTCAATAATTTAGTGTCTATCAAAACTGTCATACAAAACTAATTTCCTGTTGACTGTGTGAGAAAAACAGGATAAGTGCATTACATCACATACATCAGATTTATCTGTTTACTTCCTATCTCTGGGAACACATTATTCCTTCTCAGGATGCAACACCATGAGATCTTTCCACCGTTGGGGTTACACCTGCTAGACGTGAGGAAGGACAGCTTTAGCTAATCCCGAGGTGACACAGCGTTTGCATTCACAGCTCACCACAGCAGTTTGCAAGGGGAGCCGCTACAGCTGATCTTGGATCAGCAAGGTACCTTCACCTCCTGCAGCAGCGTTAAGCCCGACCGTGTCACGGAGGTCTCGCCGCACGCTGCTGAGCATCCCAACGGGTCGTTACGTTACGAAACCTCACACAGGAAAGGAGAGCAGGTTGTCACCTTCCACCCATTCCAGACATCCGTCCGGTTGAACCAAGACAAGGGATGTTTGTTGTCTTCTCACGGTGCCAGTCTTCTTCTGACAGGACTCATTGTTCATTCTGACAGCAGCTCATCTCCAACTCTCTGCATGCAGCCAAGGGGCCGACAGCCACCTTGTTCTTTATTTATTTACCCATTTCATTAAAACTACCAATGAGCATGAGGCAGAAGAATCCAGACCTGTTTTATCGTGGAGGTCTCGACTCATTCACACCAATCATTCCTTCAGCACCTCTCCAATTTGGGGGGGTTTTTGATTTTTTTTTTTTTTAAGAATGAAACTGAAATATTTCTGTAAAACAGGTAGTCCTCAACATACAAACATACAAATTACGAACATTCATAGATACGGGCACAGGAACATTCATAAATATGCACTGCCATAACCAACTATTGTCCTGCAGTTCCCCTTTCTAACACAACCCCAGCTGAGCAGCACCGCTCTGTTCACGCAGCTCCAACACTCGTCTCCCCCTCTTGTTGTTTGTTGTTGTCTCTGTTAGCATCTCAAGAGCATCAGGCTTGGATACTTTACTGTTTATCATGGATGATAAAGCAAAGGCTAGTGAAGATAGTGGCAGTGGTGACCATCTCTCTGATGACAACTCTGACTCTGACCAACAATAACTACTCCCTCCTCCCCCTTTTCTTTCACCCTTGAGGTAAGCTGTATGCTACATGCTACATGCTACAGAGGATCATCAACATCAACAGCTGACTCTAAAGCTAAGTTGCATGCTACAGTAGCTACAGTGGCTGATCAACAGTGACTCTGATTGTTGCTGATGATTTTAAAAACTGGCAGAGAGTTCTTTGAAGTGTTTTCTTCTTCTCCTCCTCAAGGATTAAATTATCAGGATTAAAGTTTACCCTAAACTAATCCGGATTAAAACGATCACGTGAATCACGTACAGTACGTGCAGTAACATGATATTATGAGCTTTTAATGGTTTTCTAGTGATTTTTTTTTTTGTCCAGCATTTGTGGTGGACAGACATTAAGCCAAGAGAAATGACGTAAACTTGGTTTTTACTTTTCCATGTTTTTTTTTTTTGTTTGTTTTTTTAAAACCGACGTATAATTGGGAACAACTGAACTCTAAACAACTTCTACCTGTATTTTTATTTATCATTTGTTGATTTAATGTCCTGTAATTGTTTCTGGCCGGTCTTAAAGAATAAAACTTTAGTATTTTGGTGATTATAGATTGAACTTTAATAAATAACAACTTACAAACAATTCAGCTTATGAACAACCTCTTGGAGCCAGTTGCTATTATGTTGAGGACTAAATGTAATGCTAAACTTGAACTTTAAGGCTCGCTCACATAAAGTGACACAAACCACTGTTGAACAGTTAAGCTGTAATTCATGTAACGTACTTTCAAAGCTATTTCCTAAGCGCTGTGTAACTACTCCTTATTATCACATTAACGACAATGCAGTGGTTAAACTATAGCGTTTATAACTTAATTTCTTATCATTACATTGTGTAATAAGAGGATAACACAAACCGTGATGTCATTACACTCATTACATTAAAAATATAATTGAGATATATAATGCTGTTTGCAGTCAAAGCCAGTTTCCCTGAGTTGAAGAGCCTTCAACACTTCAAACTCTGTGTCAACAAGGGAGAGACTTTTCCTTTGTGTCCCCCACAGATGTTTACGAGGGCCCACGTCACTGATTAAATCCACATAAATTATAATCTGAACAGAGCACTCTCTAGCCTAAAACCAGTCAACAGCACTGGGTTGGTTCTGGTTCTGGCCTGCAGAATTATTCTTCCAAAGGGATTCGGGAGGGAATTCGTGGAAATGCCACGACGTTGGCTGCCTTTCAGTGCAGCTGGCCGCTTTGCGTGAATAAATACATAGTAATGCATGCATAATCAAGTCCTAGACACGACATATGGATCGAACCGGCGAGGAAAAGGCGGACTCAGGAATACATGTGGCGTATTCCAGTTTGCATCCCAGTGGACGTGCATGTGGGTACTACTCATGCAACCCATAATATATGAGGGGTAATGTTGAAATGTGGGGCAACAATATGTAAAATATCCTTTTGTATCCCAGAGAAACGCGAAATGACGACATCAGCCTCGCTTTTGGTAGGAAAAAAAAAAAAAAACACGCGAGAAAAGCGAACAATGCGCCACATCCGATCCACCTGGAGCGCATTCCCCGGGGCCCCTGAGCGTTGATATCCGGCCCCTGGGCGTTGATATTCGGCCGTAAAGCTGTGCAGAACAGCGGCGTTGTGCAAGACAGGTCCGGTGGGGGGAAGGGGATGGATGCTGAAGCCACGCTTCTGGCGGCCTGTCGGGTGCTTCAAGCCCGCTACGGCAACAACCGCCACCACGGCACCGACGCGTAAACGCGCGGTTTCACCACGACGGAACACGCAGGTCGGAACTCACCGGATGGGTTGACGGCGGCGGGAGTTGCCATGTTTCCTCAGCAAAAAAAAAAAATAATAATAAATTTAAAAAAAAAAAGAAAAACAACCGAACGGCACCGATGGAGATGACGCACAATACGGCTGGAGCGCCCCGGTGACGGACGACTGAGGTCGGCCGGACTGGCACGCAAGGCTCGGGTTCATCCGCCGCACACCCGACGGCACGGAGGGGAAAAACTAATCCGGAGCCGAACGTGGAGCGCAGCCCGGGTTCTATGCGTCACGCATGAAGTGTCTGTGGGTTGTCCGTGGAACGACAACGGGAACCCTCTCCCAGAAACAGACTGGATCCAATGCAAGATGTCTGAATGGTATCACCGCGAGATTTTAGAGCTGAATAAATTAATGGGTCGTGGTGGTGCGACTGGAGCCCTGATGGATGTGATGGACGGGGGTTGGGTGGGTTATGTAAAGCATGTCGTTTTAAGTTTGAGCTTGTGTCGCGTTATAACGCTGCAAACATTTGTGGAGTTGTTCATGAGATGTCGGGTATGTCAGGTAGAAGAATGATCCAAGTTGGGCATTCGAGTGCAGCTCACACAATACATGTAAAATCGGATAAATAGCTTTTATTGGTAAAATACACTTTAAAAATCAAGTAATCAGAATGTTAAAGTATTTAAAGAGCAGCTCCTGTTAGATATGATTAAATATTTAAGGAGTACAAAGAACGTTGATGCCTGCAGGACTTGTCATTTCCATTGTTTCCACTGGGTAGTAATGTTCTGCTGTGGTTCGTGGAGCTGCAGTTCTTCTGTTGGGTTGTGACTTCAGTCTGGAAGGCATCACTGAATCATCACCTGAAGATCTTCTCAAGGTTAAAAGATCTGATGTCACAGCAAAATTTGAATTAAAAAAATAAAAATAAAAAATCAGTCGTAATCCTGCAGCTCATCCAGAATTTTGCTGCTCCAGTTCTCTCTCAGAGTAGAAAGGTGGACCACATCAGTCCAGTTCTGAGGACCACCAGACTTTAAAGTTCAGTTGCTGGTCTATAAAGCCCTGAATGATTTAGGACCATCAGTGACCTCCTGACCCAGTATGAACCCACCAGACTCCCTAAGTTTTTAAATCTGTTCGTGCAGTTAGAACCAGACATGCCTTCAAAAAGTCTCCGATTGGCTGAAACACTCGGTTTATTCAAATCCACCTGTTCTCAGCTGCATTTAAATAGATTTTATTCAGGAATTCAAATCTGCATCTTCTGAGACTCATTTAACGTTGTCTAGTTGTTTTTAATTAATCATGCTTTTATTCTTTTACTATTTCACTTTTTGGGGGCGGCAGTGGCTCAGCGGTAGAGCAGGCGCCTTGAAGACCAGATATCGCCCAGCCATCGGGGGCTCAATTCCCACTCCCGCCAAGACATCCTCCTGAGTGTGAGCTGACAATGAAAGGTTTGGGGTGCAATCCATCACGCAACACTTCACTCTGCCTCCCCCTACATATTGTGTACTGTTGATATTTACTAATTGCATTCCTACAGGCCCCTAGTGTGTTGTGTTTCAGGGACCTGTACACAACAATGTATGCATGGTTGAACTTATGTAACTGTAAAGTGTGGAGTGAAAAGACAATGGCCCCATAGGGGATTAATAAAGGGGACTTTTTCCTTCTAATGTTTTATTTTCATCTAATGTATTTTAAATTGTTGCGTACATGAAATGTTCTCTATAAATGAACTTACCTTAAAGTTGGATGCTCATGTCTAAAATTATAGGTACCACAAGACAGAAGCAAAGCGTTGTCAGTCAGTGCGTTGCTGATACACACTTTGACTCACCACCTACAATGAAGAACAGATAGATTTGATAAACCACTCACTTAACAAGTCTTCCCACTGACAAAGAACAGACATGTCTGTCGTTTTCATCATAGGCAACCTTCAACTGTATGGGACAGGATGTAAAAGAAAAATCCAGAAAATCACATTGGGTGAATTTTAATAATTCGTATTTTATTGCATGAAATAAGTATTTGATCACCTACCAGTTAGAACTCCGGCTCTCACAGAACCGTTAGTGTGTTTTTTGGAAACCCTGCAGCTGTCTGAACTTGTTACCTGGATATAACGCACCTGTCCACACACTCAGGCAACCAGACTCCAACCGCTCCACAATGACCAACGAGCTCCACACCTTTACTGTCCCTTGTCCAGGTGAAGAGCCAAGAGATTGCTTGGGCAAGGCTTGACCCTAGCCCTTACCCTAACCTCAAGCGTTAGGGTTAGGGTAAGGATTAGGGCTTGTGCCAGCCAGCTGTCTGTAACTCTGAGAAACCTTCTCAACCTGAGCCTGAGCTTGGAGATTCTATAGAAGACATCTTTCATGGTTCATGTGCCTTAGAAGAAGTCTTCCCCTACCTGACAAAAGTGGCTGCTCTGTGGATCACTTTCATTGAGTTCTCCGGTACACTTAACACCATCCAGTGAGAAACTGAGTGCAATGGGGGATGACATGTCCACCATGACCTGGATTAATTAAAGTTTATTCACCTGGACAGTGTTCTCTCTGGGACTGTGGTGAGAAATGAAGGAGTGCCAAGACTATGTGAACACCTCTGGGTTCTGCCACCAGAGGAAGCTTTCAAATGAGTGGTGGGGTGTAATAGGGTGTGGGCAAGAGAACAAAAGAAGGGCTAACTATTTTCTGCTGAAAACATGGAGATGATGATTGATTTCATGATGAATTGGATGCCCAAACAGCCACTGTGGCATTCTGGTGAAGAATTGGTTCAGGATTACAAAAACGTGGGCAACTCATTGAGGCTGTATCCAGGGAGAGAATGAAAAGACTCCACTTCAAGAGGAAGCTGAGGTCTTATAAAACTTATTATAACATATCACATTATAGCAACCACATGCTAGAGATCTTCTTCTTCTGTTCTTTGCTAAAGTGTGCTGGGGGAGTAACATCAGCACCAGAGATACCAACAGACACCGGAGTCTAAGTGACCTCAAAACACTAGATGAAAAGAAACACGAGGAAAAAGACGGTTGAGTCTGTTGGGTTGTGTTTGCTGGTTGGTTTGTGAGTTATATAATTAAAACTGACAGCTGATATCCCATCCCTTCAGGACTTGTACTGTGGCCCCAACAAAGGTCTAATGAAATTTCATACTGGATATCTAGAGGGGTGTCTTTGCCAGTCCCAAGGCGCAAACATCCACTTCTGTCTTCCATACCAGTCTAGCTGGTATGGAAGTCTCCAGTCATCCCCAGAGTAAAGGGAATATTGTGCATATCCAAACATCCACAGGGCTCTGAAGGTCAAGTTCAAAGTACATACAGCATATTATGTTAATGGCGTCTACACTGTTAGAATGTAAAACAGAGATTAATTTGCCTTGACGGTTGGATTGTTCCCTGCTTCTCTCTTGCTCTCAACCTTGGCTGTATTACTGGCAGCCTGCCCTCTGTTCAGGTCCTGTATGAATTTTATTTTAGTTGAGCGAGCTCCAGGGGCCACGGGGCAACATGTACAGCATTCCGGATGTCAGCGTCTGCTGCTAACAGCTCTCTGGATTGTGCGTCTTGTTTTGCATGAGTGAATAAGTCACAAATCCAAGCTTTTGTGTCCAGTAAGAGACCTGAGAGACCTCAAACATTCCCACCTGTGCAGTCAATGTTATTCCTTTTTTTATTGGTCAAGAGTTACGTTTTAAATTCAGGCATTTTTAAAGTAACCTTTTTGGGTATTTATAGTGTGAGAGGTTTTTTTTTTCAGCTCCATGCATGATTATTATGATTATTCGCGATGTTATCATTATCATTTTCCCATTATCATTATATCATCACATCATTGCCTCTCCTACAGAAATATCCTAACAAGTATGTACATACATATTATTTCTGTGTGCAGGCTGTATTGAAGGTGAAGTGAACTCTTGATATTGGGCTTAACAGCTCTGATAACTCATGAAAATTAGGATCTTTGTCTGAAGTGATGAAAAGAGAGTAATTTTAAAATGTCACTTAAACCCCCTGCATGTAATTTAGATTTGACAGGAAACTGATTAAATTGTATACACATTTTTAAAAAAATACCTGCCAAAAATCCACGATAAAACCAAACAGGAAGTTATCCTAATTTAATAGGTTTTATTATTTATGTATGATTTCATTTTTTTATCTTTCTTGAAATAATAATCAAATCAAGTCAAACAATAATTTAACAATATTTCATTACTGACAATAAAATAGATAAATAAATGTCCCTCAACATCACAGTAACTTCATGTCTCATGTCCACGAAGTAAAAATAAATTTTCATTTGTGTTTTGTTGTTGTAAAAAATAAAAGTAAGGCCGAGTCAAAGCTGTGTCAGCGACATGTCAAACAAATACAATTATGGTCGTGCAGCTGGAAATAATATAATATAATATAATATAATATAATATAATATAATATAATATAATATAATACAATATAATATAATATAATATAATATAATATAATATAATATAATGTCCCCATTTATATATTTGAATAAGCTCACTTGAAAAGTCTCTTGCTGTCACGCTGTCAGCAACTCCACCTACTACATGTCAATTAAGTGCCCAACAAAAATAACAATTTTATCCTTACAAATGTTTATTTAATATATTATACCACTGTCAACAACAATAATAATTATTCTAGTGATGACAATAAATATTATTGTTGTTATTTTTGTATTTTCTCAGCGTCTCTGTCTCTCTCTCTCTTAGGGTTCTCTGCAGGTGAGTGTCCATCTAGTGGGACCAACTTGAAAACATCTAGATCAGGGGTGTCAAACTACAGTAATTTTCATCAAGGGGCCACATCAGCATAATGGGTGTCCTCAAAGGACCAGATGTAACTAATAAATGTAACTAAATGTAACTCAATGCAATGTAAAATAAATGTAACTACTCCTTAATGTTAAATACTCTTATTCTTATTCAAGTCACAAACATTACAGTTAGACAGAAAAAATATGTTTGTTAGTTTCTCGGTTCTAACATAAATCCTTTTAATTTGTCAGGTTATTAAACCCACAGAACTCCATCAATCAAAGATCAAACTATCAATGAATAAAGAAACATTAAACACAAGTTAGGTGAGAGACAGACAGACAGACTTCCTTTTATTGTCATTGCAGAAACACAGAACAGTGGATCTGGCAACGAAATGTCGTTGCTTGGCAACCGGTATACACAACCATTTTTTTGCATCGCTGTTTCTATAGTGTTAGGAAAACATAGGAAATATAGGAAAACATAAGCTGTATGAAGATGGACAAAGACAGTTTTAAGTGTTATTAACATGATGAGTCTTATACGTAAACTATAATAAATAAATAATATTGCACAGAGCCTCAGGCCTGGCCTTGCATGTAAACTCGAAATGTTAAAAAATGTTGACCATAAGAATGACCGAAGTTACTTGGCAGCTAACTTCAGAGAAGAATATTGCACATGGGAATATTGTAAAAAGGTGAGAAGTACAGTTTGTGATCATGAACGGACTGCGGGTGATTTATCTGGCATTTAGCAATCTCATGGCCAGGGGAAAGAAACTGTTTTTAAATCTGGTTGTATTGCAGCGAATGCTGCGGAACCTTCTGCCTTTGCCAGGGAGGTGGTATGAAGTGACCAGCTGAGGTTGTCTGTGATGTGTACCCCCATAAAACTTGGTGCTGCTGACGACCTCCACTTCTGTGCCATTGATGAGTAGAGGTGTGTGGCCGGGTTGGGATCTCCTGAAGTCGACGATGATCTCTTTTGTCTTGTTGATGTTCAGGAACAGGTTGTTCCTCCTACACCATTCCCCCAGTTGTTGCACCTCGTCCTCGTCGTAGGCCAGCTCGTTGTCATCTTGAACGAGGCCCACAACTGTCGTGTCATCCGCATATTTCAGGATGTGGTTGGTTTTGTACCGTTGACGACAGTCATGGGTCATCAGGGTGAACAGCAGGGGGCTCAGGTGCTCAGGGAATTGACACTGGAGGTGTTGTTGCCCACTCAGACAGACTCGGTTCTGTTGGTGAGGACGCTCAGTCGCTTTACAGTGGATCCGTTATTTATACACACTTGATGGTAAACTGTATGTGTAGCCACAGCTGCCCTGGGGCAGACTGACGGAAACTTGGCAGCCAAGCCACGCCAACAGGAGGAAGCTGGAGCAGGAACTGAACTGCCAACCCACTCTACCAACCGAGTCATTGCCGCCCAGTAACAGCAGTAACAATCAGTAACAAGGCAGTCAGAGACAGCAACATCCCGTGACACCCCCTGAATTCCAAATTTTACCCTGACCTACACAATTTTGTGCCTCGATGTTGCTTTTGGTTTTGTGATTATATCTCATCAGGTTTCAGATATGTTTACCTAGAAAGGTATAAAAGGGAAAATTTGACCTTGACCTAGTTTTTCAAGGTCAAGGTTGTAATCTAATTTTCATCCCCTTGCCTCCCTTAATATGACGCCTTTTGTTTCGCCTTTCTATCTTATCCTGTTCCTGAGATATGTGCAAAAAAAACCGTACAAAAGTTGAAATTTGACCTTGACCTACTTTTCTCAAGGTCAAGGTCATCATCTCATATTCATCCCCTTTGCCGCCCGAGTAATGTGTGTTTTGTTTCATCTTTCTATCTGCAACGGTTGTGAAGATAACAGTAACAGCAGCAACAGCACCACCTGCTGGCAACAGTGAGTATGTGTTGCTGATGTGTCTACAGGTGGGTAGTCTGAAGTACTGCTGCTGTGAACTACTGCGGATATGAATTTGTGACAAGCTGACTTTCTGTTAGATCACTCATCAAAAACATTAAATGTGTTTTAAGTCATGCTTTGACCTGGAATCTTTTTTTTTTTCTCCAAAACTCTTAACATAGTAATAAATAAATAATAAATCAATTGGTCCTTTAAATTCCTATCCCCGCCACATTCCAAAAAACACTGAACACCAAACTCAATGCATTGCATCTTCATACTGACTTCAACAAGCGATACATTCAACAGTGTGAAAACTGTTGAATGTTCATCTACTTCATTCTGGAACCTATTTTTAGTAACCCAACAGAAAAAGCAACCAGATCAGGTCGTTTTTGACCCACTAAGACCAAACCTGCATTGTTGAGCAATGCAATTTTTCAATTAAAATGATATTTCCTTTGTTCGTTTTCATATTTAATCTAAAATCTTTTTTTTCCCATTGCCATATTTAATTTTTTTTTCAGCTTTATCCTTTATCCTAAAATTTCACTTTATCATTGTCACATTTTTAAATAAAAATAAAAATACGTTTTTTTTTGTTTTTTTTTACAATTCCTGCTTATTTTAAATTTGATTACAGCTTGAACGTTTTTTCCATTTCAAATGACATTTCGTAAACCTGCTGAGATCCGCGTCGGTGACGTCACAGAGCCAGGTGAGGCGGTTTACCTTTCCTGACACATGCGCACCTGAATGTATGCGGAAGTGAAGAATGGAGAAGACCTATTCGTGACATAAACATTCCTCTTCGTATAGTCGCTCCTTTAACCATGGAGTGACGAGGTAGTGGGGGGGGGGAGGCTTCACGGAGCCGCCGCACCGGACATGGACCCCCGTTGTCCGGCCGCTTATCTGTGACGCGACCTCCGACCGACGGTTACACCGACAAATAAACAACTAACAACATGTTCAAGACCGCCGAGGTAACACACACACACACACACACACACACACACACACACACACACACACACACACACACACACACACACACACACGTCATTTAAATTTATTTTACTACATTAAATCTTAACAGGTGTGAAAGTGACGGAAGTACACAGAACCTCTTTCCCTTCAGATCGATCTCGTTTCTATAATCCTATTACATTTAATGTACAAATTAAATTTTATATAAATGATCAAATAAAAAAATATTTAATGCACACATTCACCAAACTGCAGGTTGTAGGCTGTATCTACCGGCAGGATGACGCTTATTACTTTGGAAGATGTCCCAGTCCTCCCACCTCCCAGAAAAACAGTTTGGAAAAAGTTTACAACTGTGTGCATACAAACAAAAATCATGATTTAATGGACTTCTGACGGGTTAATCTGTCCGCCGCTCCTTGATAAACACGGTCGAACGGATGTCTGGGATGAAACTGCTTTAGGTCCGGCAGTGAAATGTCTATCAGATCAAGACCTGGACTTTGACTGGGCAGCCCAGAGAATGAGTCTTCCGTCTTTTAAGCAATGCTTTGGTAGTTTCTTATTGTGCTTCTTGATCGTATATTTATTTAATCTTGCTAACAGGACTTTCTTGGGACATCAAGCTGTTCCTGATGTGCAGACTATTCTGTTAACTTAAAAGAAAACCAAGGTGTTTGGAACATCTTTCACGTCACCTGGGAGTGTTTTATTTGCTGTTGGAGTTCATGTTGACCTAAGATAGAGGCTGTACACACGTTCCTGTCCCACCAACCCAAAGCCTTCATGGAGGTTCCAACAGGGTGGGATCAATCGTTTGCCCCCAAACAGCTGAGATTTTTTTTTATCCAGGTTTCACTCATCACCCATTCGCCAGCTTGGCTCGTTGGCAAAGAGGTGTGTTCGTGTTTGAGGAGGAAATCTGGGCCGACCGACCTCCGTCACCGTCAATCAAACAAGGTTTTTCGATCCAACTCTGGAGGAACCATGGAATGTGAACTGGTTACTGCGCCCACTAAAAACATTTATTGTTAATAGCTAATGAAAAAGAGTGGAAGGGGGGAAGGAAAGAGCATGAGAATACAAGGGGGAAACAGTACTATCAAGACAGCAATGGCAAACCACGAGAAACTGAGAGTTTAATGGGTTCAGACGGTTTGACAAATCATGAAGTCTGTGATCTGGACTGTTGCAGAGTCTGTGATCCCTCATCAGGACTGTTGTTAAGTGGGTAATCCCTCATCAAGACTGTCATTCAGTCTGTGATCCCTGCAGTGTGAACTCCATGTCTTTAGAACTCTCCTGCAACGTCTACCTGTAAAGTTGTGTTGCGTGTCTCCAGCTTTAGTTACCTCTGGGTACCTGCATGCTCTGCTGCATTTCATGTCCTGAAACATCACCTGGTAACCCTCACTTCTCCTGTGTCTGTGTTGTGAGCAGATACATTGTCTTGTTCATATAGTCATGTCTCGGATCACTGCTGTTCGTCTAGAAGCTAATCGTGTCTAGTAGCTATTTGACTTATACACAGTTTATTCTGGTCCTGTAAAGTACGACTTGTTTCTGCCCCGCTGCTGTGAAGAAGACAACTGTCAATTCATTTTTACTTTGCTGATTGGGACGAGGTGCAGCTGGCGGTCGGTTCCTTGCAAGAAATAATTGTAGCTCAGCTGACTTAAAACAAATTAACACAAGTTGGAAGTTGTTCAAATTGACTTCTGTGTTGGTTTTGGCACACAGGTAGTTGTTAACCTACGAGTGCAACTGGTTCAGAGAGGCTGTTTGAAGCTGAATCGTTCATAAGTCATTATTTATTAAATTCCAATCTCTAATTTCCATGTGGGATCATTTAAATGTCATTACTACTCTAAATAGTAGTTCTATTCCCTCAGACTGACCAGAAACAATTGCAGGACACACACACACACACATACACAATTCTGACCTAACAACCATCTGAATGCCAGCGCAGAAACTGAAACCGGGCACTATTTTTCTTCTATCTTCTTTCGGTGTGCCTGTTTGAATGATGGGCGTCACCCACAGAACCACCACCCTCCATTCTATTGTGTTCTTGTTTGAAATTCCCCATGGATCAGAAGTTTGTGCTACGTTCACTCCAGTCCTCCTGGCACACGCCATCATGTGATGTTAAAAACATGAAGGAACACAAGTCCAGCAGCGAACAGAATAATAAAAAAAGGCCTTGCAATCAATGAATATCCAACATTTATAACGAATAAACACCTGCTTTAAAACCGTGTAGCATGTAAAAGAATGATGCATTGGTTGCATGCAGTCGCAGCAGCACAGAGTACACAATGCAAGAGGATTGACTTGACATCAGAGTTCAGAAGCCGCCTTGAACTCTGGGAAGACGCTGAACTTTAGCCTCGTTTTCTGGCTTTCAGGTTGTGTAGCCTTCTGCCAGGTGGGTGGTGTCCTTCAAGAGACACGATGCTCTGCTCGTGGGGGTCTCATGGCAGGACATTATGTTTATGTGACTGGTAATAATTTTTAACATTCTGTCAGCTCTGAATTGAGAATTGAAAAGTTCCATTGGTCGGTAAAAACAAAGAGGAATTGCAAGACTGTCCTGCTCTTTACCTTCAGTGTAAAGTGGTAGCGTGTGTGGGCAGGTCACTGATAGAGGAGTGTGTGGGATCAGTGCGTCCGAGGCAAAACATGAGTGCAGTCAGACTTCATCGCAGTTTTGGTGGATCCAGTCAATCCAGAAACTCAACTCAAATTATCTGTCATCTTATCTGCCTTGTAACGCTATCAAGACAGCAAACAGAGCTTGAACGGAACACAGCCAAGGCTTGAAGTGAGACAAAAGAAGAGAAAATAGACATGAAAGTCGGAGCATGCCGACAAGTCCGGACCTGCAGGTGTTGGGCGTCTGGTTCAGAGAAGACAAAGCTGGTCAGGATTCCGTCAGACAATCAATAGCATACCGAACAACCAAAACACCGATTCAAGACTTTACAAGCAGATGTAATTGTTGAGTTAAATGTTCCCTGATTATCCTGTCATCATTCTGATCTCCTGTTGGCCTGTCGAACCCTACACTCATGTGACCGTGTGTGTATGTGTGTGTGTGTGTGTGTCATAGGAAGACATTGAGCTGTGGGACATGCAGAAGGAGAGTTATCACACTGAAGCTTTACTGTCTTCAACGGTAAGAGCAGCTTTGAGTCCACACTGATAGTGGAAACAAACACAAACCATCAACCCGTCTGTCCATGGTTCAGGTCATCACAGATAGACAGGGTGTGAAATGTCCTTGATAATCTTGTAAATCTGTACACATTTGGTGAGGGCTGATATTGTTGAACAGTGCGCCCGGAGGACGTATGACTACATACTGGTGGCCCAGAAACTGGACGATGACATGGATCTGAAAGCTCAAAGACAGAGAGCCTTCCTCCAACAACTGGAAAAGAAAAACGTCACCATCACTGTACGTCCGCTACTGTCCGACGTTATTTTTAGCAGCGTGACCTTACACTTAGATAGATAGATAGATATAGATAGATAGATAGATACATACTTTTTACAGTCTTTCAAACCTTTTCCCCAAATGTGTGTGTGTGTGTGTTAGAGAATCACTCATGATGACAAGGTGTTTTTTGGGCTCTGTGCTCCGAGTGAGATGTTTGAAGACTACAAGTACCTGCTGAAGGTCTCTGACTCCTGCAACTGGTCTGGAGATGTAAGGGGCAACATCAGCCAGGCCACCAGGTAGCGTAACGCTCATGTACGGCATGTACATCCAACATCATAACACACGCTCTGATAATGTATGGTTTGGCATCACAAGATGACTTCACCTTCACCTCTGCAGTAAAAACAAAAGGAAAGAAAATCTCAATGGGCACAAGTTTTAAATCTTCCTTTCTGATGTTTCTCCAGAATCCGAATTGTCAACTTCGTTCTGAATGAGACGTTCATAAACACAGGAGGTGAGTGTGATTAGTTCACATTTGGTTCTATAGTCTGTGACTTTGTAGTTTCCACAGACATAAAGCAAATTTGGAGGCAAAAACTATTCGGGGAGGAGAAGGACAGACATCTGTTCCAGGTGCATGTTGGACTTCCGCAGGGCTGCCCTCTATCACCGGTTCTGTTCATAATCTTTATGGACAGAATTCCTAGATGAAAGCAGAATCCAGAGGGAGTCCTAATCGGGGACCAAAGAATTTCTTAAACGTAAATGTAATATACTTTGTTAATCCCCGTACGGCAATTGTTAGTCCACTCTCGCACACACAGGTAGTTGGTCACTTGAGTATATAGTGTCTACAGGCTCCTGCAGGCATGCAGGTGAGGTGGATCGGCGCGCAGCTCCTTCATGGTGCACCCTAATGAGCAACTTATAAAGTGGACAGCACCTTGCTGAGTGTGACGCAAGTGGGATGAGGATCAGCACCTCTAAATCCGAGACCAATGGCTCTCAACCGGAAAAAGTTGGTCTGGCCTCCTTGGGTCTGTGGGGAGTCCTTGCCCCAAGTTGAGGAGTTTAAAGTATCTTGGGGTCTTGTTCACAAGTGAGGGAAGGATGGAACGTGAGATTGACTGACGGATCGGTGCAGCTTCTGCAGAGATGCGGTCGCTGTGTAGGTCTGTCGTGGTGAAGTAGGAGCTGAGCTAAGATGAATATACAGGTCAATCTACGTTCCTACTCTCATCTATGGTCATGAGCTTTGGGTCATGACTAAAAGGACAAGATCCCGGATACAAGCAGCTGAAACGAGTTTCCTCCGTAGAGTGGCTGGGTGCACCCTTAGAGATAGGGTGAGGAGCTCAGTCACTAGGGAGGAGCTCGGAGTAGAGCTGCTGCTCCTCCGCCTCGAGCAGAGCCAGCTGAGGTGGCTCTGGCATCTGCTCCGGATGCCTCCTGGACACCTTCCTGGGGTGGTGTTCCGGGCATGTCCTACGGGAGGAGACCTCAGGGAAGATCTAGGACCCGCTGGAGGGACTATGTCTTTTGGTTGGCCTGGGAACGCCTCGACATCCCTCTGAAAGAGCTGGAAGAGGTGTTTGGGGAGAGGGAAGTATGGGGATCCCTCCTGAGACCATGGACTCTGCGACCTGGCCCCGGATAAGCGGTTGAAGATGGATGGATGGATGGATGGATGGATATAGTAAATCAATTCAGGTTTAAAGGTGTGCTCAGGCTGAGAAACACAGACTTAGGCTTCTCCATTGCCATCAGATAGGCATCTTGATTGGCCATACCAATCAGACGCTGGTTTGATTGGTTTGATTGAGATTTTAATTCTGCTGGTTTGCTTTGCATTTTGTAAATGTTTAATTTTATATTTTGAAAGCAATCTTTCTTTACAGCTTTCTCTCTTTCTGTTCAACCAGAGAACTTGAGGGAACTCTTGATGAAGAATGTTTTTGAAACTATCTTCTGCCTACATGAGGTGAGTCAGCCACTTCACTTTCCAATACCACGCTGTGTAATCACCTTTTGGTTCTTTCTGAGTTTCAGTATCAACATGTTTGTATGTCATCATGTCAAGAAAAACTTGAGTAACTTTCTAAATATGAGCCATTAGAAAGGTCACTCAGAAATGTGTCTTGGTTTCTCTGTTAGAAAGCAACAATACGTTTCTCTCAGATCAAGGACTGTGAAAGAAGAAATTAGATGTGTAGAATATGATTAAGTAATTCTTCAAACAAATTCAGTGTAAAAAGTCCTGTTTGATTTTTCCCCATGATTTTCAGAAAAAAAAGCAGAAGGAGCTGAAGACGAAGTGGGCTCGATGGTCGGGTCTGTTCACCAACCAGCCCATCAATGACATCAAGTCAGTCTGACTGTTTTTTTTTCACTCTATTTGTCTATTTAACGCTAATTTGGTTACGATCTTTAGTTTACTTTCAATTTTTGAGTGAAGTGCGCATTGGGCAGGGGTAACAAATAACAAGAAGGTTCTCTTGAATCCAGACCTGAGTCTGAGAGGGAACATTGGTCACTGGTGTGTTAATGTGTGTGTCTGACTTTGCATATCCCCACAGGTGTTACTTTGGAGAGAAGGTGGCTCTGTACTACCTGTGGCTCGGCTGGTACACCAAGCTGCTGGTTCCAGCTTCCGTTCTGGGTGTTGTAGTCTTCTTATGTGGACTGGCCTTTTTCAACACCAGTCCTCTCATGTGAGTTGTTGAAGTAAACCTTATGGTTCAAATGTCCTGAGATTTAGAAGACACTGGCCCTTCAGGGCCACTTTCTTCTGGAGTCTGACTGCAGAAGAAATGGTGGAACACCTCATTGGATTAAAGCTTGGTTTAGCCTCTACACCCCCCAGGAGTAAATTCATTCAGCAGAAGTAGAGATGTTAAAGTTACATTACGGTACTACAGGATTTTATTATTCTGGGTTATTTTAATGTTGTGTAATTGTTTCTGGTCAGTCTGTGGGAATAGAAATATAGTATTTAGAGCAGTAATGACATTACTTTAGTATTTAGACTGCTAATGACAATTAAATGACCTCAGATGGAGATTATAGATTTAAACTGGATAAAGAACGATTTACAAACAATTCATCTTATGAGAACCAATTGTGTTTGTAGGTTGAGGACTACCTGTACTAATGCTTTTTATATTCTATTTAAATAAATCAGTTCAACAAATCATAGTCATTGTCAGTAGCAGTTTGTTGTGACGTCCCCAGCGTTTAGTTGTTTCTCCATGACAACCCTTTATTTGACTAATGATTATTTTATGTTTTGGCCCTTAGGGGAGAAATGAGAGACAAGCTCAATGTTTTGATCTGACTCGGTGGTTGTTGCATCCCTTAGCTTTTATTTGAAACTATTTACTTTTTCTCCCCAGACAGGAAGTGTGTGAGTCCAATGTCATCATGTGTCCTCGGTGTGATAACAGGTGTACGGTGTGGGAGCTGTCAGACACCTGCACCTATGCTAAGGTGAGATATCTTCATTTGATGCTTCTACCTGCTGCTGACATTTCACATTTCAGCGTGAATATAGATCAAGCCTTTAATCTTCACATCACGAAAAATGTAAAGACAAACGTTACAATTTTCAATAACATTTCTCATTTTTCAGTATTTGATATGTTTTCCTCAGCTGAGTGTTGACGTTGGTCAGGACTTGAACGTATTCGTGGTGTCACAGACAGGTGGTCCTGCTATCGATGTGTTTTTACCTGGAACCAGATTTACTGTATGTGCTTCCTGTTGATGTGTGATGTGACACACATCTTGTTCGTTTGCACACAGATCAGCCATCTTTTTGACAACGAGGGAACGGTGGCGTTTGCGATGTTCATGGCAATCTGGGGTGAGTGTTGATGCGTTGTGTTGTCTAAAGTCTGACCTGTGGCCTGTTTCCTCATTGGCTCTCTAACTGGGTACCTGTGTGCTTTCAGCCACTCTGTTCCTGGAACTGTGGAAGAGAACCAAAGCCAGACATGTTTCCAAGTGGAAGGTCTATGACTGGTGTGAAGAGGAGGTACAGTATGGCTTCCTGTTAACCTCCTGGTATCTTTGATGACAGACAAATATGCGCTACAGTCATCCCTCGTTACTCGCGGTTAATGCGTTCCTTAAAAACGAAATTCCACGATATAGTGACAAACTATTTATTTAATTATTTAAAGTAATTTAAACGTTTATGAACCCTCCCCATACTGATATTAAACTACCATATATCTGTATTACCTTTTCCCACACTCTTATAGACTGTTTAAAGCACTTTTGTATTCAAGAAGTAGAGAATTAATTTGGTTTTTAACCTTTTAAAGAAACAAAAAGAACCTGCCACACAAATCCACTCTTATTTAAGCATATTAAGTCAGTCAAGTTTGACAATTTCCATAGAGTAAATACTAAATATAATTAAGTATAATTAGAGTTATAATATGTCTCTGTTCTTTGTCTCTCTGATGAATATATGCCGAGTGGTTGCAGCTTTACGGAACGACACGGTGATGTTGTGTTGTTGGTGTTTTCCTGCTCTCCAGTGGAGCTGATGTTCTACCGAAGTGAAACTGAAGTTCTGGTCCAACAAACGCTCTTCTCCTGTAGATGTAACAGCTGATCTTAAACCATATCAACCAACCAATGCAAACATTTTTGCAGTTTTAGTCTTCAGATCAACAAGTGGTCATCACAAATGAAGGATGTTCTCCAAAGAATAATCAACTGGTTTTTGTTTTTTTCAGAGAAGTGACTTTTCTGTGGAAAACAATCTGCTTGCAGGTGTTTCTGTTAACGTTGTGCGTCGACTGTGTGTGTGTGTGTGTGTGTGTGTGTGTGTGTGTGTGTGTGTGTGTGTGTGTTCACAGGAGGAACTGATTCTGGAAATAGTCAATGATCAAAACTGTAAACCCCAACAGTTCAGACACTCCTACCTACGCAGCACTCTGGTCCTCATTTTGGTAACACTTATGGTAAGACGAAGACACACACACACACTCAACACACACACTGTGTCTAATAAAGGTATCAGTCACTGAAGCAGGCGTGAACCTTCTGGGCTGCTCTACAACCATACACTCCTCTGTGTTCCAGCTGATGCTGATCATCGGGCTCGCTCACGCCTTGGTGGTGTTCCGAGTTGTCGCGGCCCCCCTGCTGTCTGAAGGCAACTGGCAGTTCATCAAAGATCACGCCAACACTGTGGCAGTGATGCTCGGAGCCGTGCTGCACTACTTCACCATTCAGATCATGACCCGGGTAGGTCTCCAGGCTGCATTCACATCATGACCCTTTGGAAGCATTTGGATTCGGAGTCTTCACCTTTCTTGAATAGCAAGGATAACAGTCTTCTTCTATGAAGGTTCATAGCAGCTGACAGACAGGTTGGCAACGCTGCCACCATGAGTTGAGTGAAGGAACTGCAGGCTTACTTTGTGTGGCTTATGGCGGACTAAATATGAAATATCTCACGTTTTTGGACGTAATCCATGGGTCCTAGAGAATCCGACGTCGGGCCATGAGTGGCCTGTGGACCGGACTTTGGACACGCCGGTTCTATGCGGTGTTTGATGACTAGAAGCATGTTCTGTCAGGTTTCAGTGATCGCAAGCTATGAGCACCACATCGTAATCAATTCACCTTTGAGCCAGGTGTAATGATGCTGCTTCAGGATGTTCAGAGACATCAGAGACAGATTAGAGCTCATAAACCTTTGAGGAACCAGACAGAAAGTAATAGAGAGCTGCTTCTATGTGAACAAGGTCTGTTTGCTATCTGTTTGATAACTGTTGTGTGTCTTTCCTCCCCAACATCACCTTCAGGTAAACAGATGGGTCTCCCTCAAGCTGTGTAACATAGGTGAGAACTAAGGAGGGTGGTTCATTCACTGTGCTGTCCTGCAGGCAGAAAGAACACCAAGGCAAGACAGTATAGACAGTGTGTGTGTGTGTGTGTGTGTGTGTGTGTGTGTGTGTGTGTGTGTGTGTGTGTGTGTGTGTGTGTGTGTGTGTGTGTGTGTGTGTGTGTGTGTGTGTGTGTATGTGTATATGGACTCCTTCAGAGAAGACAAACTCTTTCGCTGCGACAGAGAGGAGCTTCACCGTCAAGATGTTCACCTTCCAGTTCTTCACTCTGTTCTCATCGCTCTTCTACGTGGCGTTCTTCCTGGGGAGGTACCCTCACTTCTGACACTCTTTCTCTGGATGGAACAGGATGACTGTGTCCCTGTCCATGTGTAGCTCTCCATTATCTGTTGCATATTCCATGTCGGTAAGTTGTTTTATCAGGATTGACAAGAATTAAATTTATGTACACTAATATCACAAGTCACCATATGAGAATATAGAATATTCTAAATAAAATATGTTAAATAGTAATTAAATTAAATTAGTTAAAAATTAATTAATAAAATAAAATTAGAATTGAACTAGTAAAAATTAAATAAAAATTAATTAGTAAAAATAGAAATAAAAATTAATTAGTAAAAATTAGTTAAATAATAATTCAATAATATTAAATATGTAGAATATTATCTGGTTCTCTAGCCCTTGAATCCTCATAGATCTGGATCACAATAATAAAAGAAGAGATGCCACATTGTGGGTATTTATTTGCACTTTTAGGATAATTAAAAGGTCTTGACCAAAGAACCCAAGGGTTTTAGGAATTTAAAAGGATCAAGATCATTACCTTTATAAACCAATCAAGGGATGTGAAAATGGATTCTGAAGCAGACAGGTCGTCAATGCAGGGACTTTGCAGTGTTTGCTCTTTGTTGGAGTTTTGAAGCAACTACCCTTAGTAATGAAGTGCAATTTTTTTAAAAAAAGGACGATGATGTGTCCGGGGTCCCTGGGGCTCGAATCAGATTTTTACGTTATGAATGTTGCTGAGGGATATTGACTGAGTTTTCTTCACAGGATAAATGGTCATCCAGGAAACTACGTGCGTATAGCTGGGTGGAGATTGGAGGAGGTAAGGATTTAGTTGAATATCTGGCGCGGTTGCTCCATAGGACCTGCCCTTCAGTGTGTCGTGTGTCTTGTAGTGCCATCCCAGCGGCTGTCTGACCGACCTCTTCATCCAGATGGCTGTAATCATGCTGCTGAAGCAGACTCTCAACAACATCTCTGAGTTTTCTGTTCCGTGAGTTGTTTTCACTCCACGCTGATATAAGATCCACTTCACACCTGACAGTCGTAAAGCCTGTCAGGTGTTTGCATTCATGTGAGGATGACGTGTTTTCCAGGTGGTTGAAGAGATGTTTCAGCAGAAAAACTGCAAAGAAGCTGCAGAGGAAGTGTGGTTACTGTTACAGGAAGGCCTGCCGTGATGAAAAGGGATATTTTGAACAATGCGACATTTGCAAACTTCGGGACTGGATGCGTAACTACCACCTGTCCGACACTGATGCCTTCAGCCTGTTCAATGAGTTCTTAGAGATGGGTAGGTCCACAGTTTCACAAAAGCAAAAGTAAACCAAAAAACTATATTATACCTTTCTTTTTCTAGAACTATTTTTGTAAGAGTGACTACCAGGTTTTAACATTTTGATAAAACTAATATATAATTTTACTCTCTTTTTCCTTTTACTTAAACAGTTATGATGTCGTTATTGATAAAATCATTAAAATTAAGTTTGTTTAGTTTTTATAGTGTACTATTGGCAAAACTCAATTGCATATGCTTCTACCATATATTCTGTTATTACTTTTAGGATACATTATCGTCATGTTGGGATGCACAATTTTTTTTTTTTGAAGTGCATCCCAGGGATGCACTACTTTCTTGAGGTAAAATGAGCTCTGCATTTTGAAAAAAAGCTGAATCATAGGCTCTGGTTTTGAACCTGAGCTCAGCAGTCAGCTGAAACCATCAGACCATGACGACGGCGTGAAGAAAGATTCAGTGACCGAATCTCGAATCACCAACTGATTGGTCTCAAGCAGAGGACCTTCGTCATATTTACTTGACAGATCGCTTTTCAGATCTTTGAAGGCAATAAATAAACTTTAATAAGAAGATTAAAGCTTATTAAGATTGAGAAGCTTTGGTACAATGAAATTACAAGGTGAGAATGGAGAGTTGGTCCTGAGCCGCTGCATCCTGGGTGCGGTCCAACATAACCTAATATTCCTTACAAGCATGTTTTTTCCTGATGTTTTTGTCAAACGTACTTGAATTAAAATCACATTGAATCTCATCCAGAAGCCTGTGCTACTAACCTGCTGTCCATCCTGTCTAGTGATCCAGTTTAGTTTCACCACCATATTCGTGGCAGCGTTCCCTCTTGCCCCCCTGCTGGCTCTCATCAACAACATCTTCGAGATTCGCCTGGACGCCATCAAAATGGTCAAACTGGAACGAAGGCTGGTTCCCAGAAAGACCAACGACATAGGTGAGTTCCCCGTCTGTTAATACGAGTAAATCCGATTTAATCAATCCAATTTCAAAGTATATAATCTGTACATGCTACTAATGAGCTTGTAAAGAGCTAAGCAGTTTACACTAGTTGAATTAATTTGTGTTTGTGGAGGGGGGAGCTGATGGAGGCTGTTACGGGTTGGACGGTCGGTCCAACCCGCCCTGGCACCCCCGCTGTTGGAGAGCATAAAGTGATCAATATTCAGTACCCAGAAAGCGTGTGTGTTAATAACAGACATAAACCCTGTCATGTCTGTCCATTCAATTCAAAAAACTTTATTTGTCTCCAATGGGCAATTGAAGACACCTAGAACAGCAGTGTTGGTGCAAAAGATTGGATTGGTGCAAAAAAGAAATCCAGAGTGCAAAGAGCAAAAAAACCCAAAAACTAACACTAAAATACACAATAAACAGATATGAACAATATAAACAGGTTTGTGCAATGAGGTAATAAATATATAAGACAGTAGAAACTGGAAAACTATAAAGATATCCGGCAGACTCTTCATCGTCTGCACCTCTTTGTGTGAGAATTCAGGCTAGTCCAACAACCTGTAATAAAACACAGACTCAACACCTTGTTGCTCAGATTCTTGTGATGACAGTGGTGTCCACTGTTGTCCAGAGTATAAGGTAAATTGAAATAAGGAGTAGTAGTGACAACATTGTATTTTAAGAGTTTCCTTTAATGAGCTTGGGTCAAACATACACATCACCACACAAAGAGACGCAATTCCTTCTGGTTCCGTTGTGTGTTTGGGGGGTTTTCCCGTCCGTCTAGGGGAAGATGACTTGTCCTGTTCGTTAGACACCCCAGCGGCTAACGATAGACTGGCCTGACTTTGTCCTGTCTGCAGGCGTGTGGACGAAGGTGCTGGAAGCCGTGGGCGTGTTGGCGGTGATCGCTAACGGTCTGGTCATCGGAGTCTCGTCGGACTTCATTCCGCGCCTCGTCTATCGTTACCAATACGGCCCCTGTGCCACAGGACTCGCCCACAACCAGTCAGTCATCTTTCAACTGGTACCAGATGACCTGATGGTTACCTCCACAAACGGTTGTGTCTAATGCATGTTGTGTTGTTGCAGTTGCATGCAGGGATACATTAATAACACGCTAACGGTGGCGTCCGTTACGCTCCCCGCCGTTCGAAAAGACTTCTCCACGCGTCAGATGGTCACAAGTAGCGGCTTAAACGTCACACAGTGCAGGTGAGAAGACCCTTCATTTACTGAAGCTAAAGTACAACACGGATCCATCATTTTTATGTGTGTGTGTGTGTGTGTGTGTACAGCTATAGAGATTACAGGAGCGATGAAGACTACTCTCTGACTTATCAGTTCTGGTTGGTCATGGCTGTGCGCTTTGCGTTTGTCATCATATTTGAGGTTTGTGATGCTTTTACAACTAAAGTTCATTTGAATTTAAGGAGCCAGTTGTGGTTAGCTGTTGTGTTTTTGTACGTTTGTCAGCACGTGGTGGTGGTGTGTAAGTTTGTCGCAGCCTGGTTCGTCCCCAACAACCCCATTCACGTGAAGAACGATCGGCTGCATGACAAAATGGATCGCCTGAAGGAAGAGCTACGGTGGGTCAGCTGTTTGTGTGTGTGTGTGTGTGTGTGTGTGTGTGTGTGTGTGTGTGTGTGTGTGTGTGTGTGTGTGTGTGTGTGTGTTCTTCTCTGCTGTCTTCTCCTTATTCTATAATGTGTGTATTTGTTCTTGTTGCAGTGAAAAGAAACGAAGCAAATCAACAGAAGTCTGACTTCCTGTCGCTACACTGATGAATGCTAACCGATGAATGCTAACTGATGAATGCTCACTGATGAATGCTAACTGATGAACACTTGATGTTTCATATTAAAAGATTGTCTCTTGTTTTCCATTGAAACTCAATGCTGGATTGTTGAAGCGATGTCAGGTGAGATTTACAGATGTTGTCGGACTTTTGTTGAATCCTGCTCTTATGTCACCACAACACTTTGATGTTTTGTGTATTAACATGTATGAAATAATGTGCTTTTCTATTATCCTTGTTAGAAAGTTGTTGTTCCATAAAGCAGGACTTTAGAGTGATTATTTCACTAAAACAACGATCCCAAAAATAACGTTTTGAAAGAGTTTCTCATCAAACCTCAGAATCTTTGGTGTCACCATTCATAATTTTCCTGCCCCATTCCGGTCCAGTTGTGTGGTTAAATATGTTTTATTTTCAAACCAACAGCCAATCATAGATCTCCAGTTTATGACCGTGTAGATTCAGACTGAATATTTTTTATTAAAGGGCCACACATTACCCTCTTATATCAAGCAAATATTTTTTTAATCTCTTAATTCCGACAATCTTCTCTTGGGTGTTTGTGGTTTGTTTACTGGGAAGGCTCCACGACAGAATCGTTAGGGTGTGTAGAGCCTTTGAATATATTACATCTGTGTGCAAATACATACGGTACATGTGTACATGCATGCATACATGTTCTATAAGAGAGCATGAATGTGTAAGAAGTGTTGATTTTAGATTATTCCTCTTCTGGAATTTGTACAGTGTTGTGAAAAGTATTGTCCATTCTTGGTTTCCTGCATTTAGTTCATCTTAGTCTGCTTTGGTTTCATATTAAATGTTTGATACTGGTTGGGTAAACACGAAATACAAGTGTCAACAGTGTCCGATATGTAAAAAAAAAAAAAGGAAACACTATTTGCCCCCCAATCATCCTACATCGCCATTCATCAGCAAACCCCCCCCCCCCCCCCACCAGCTCCTGGAACAACTGGATTGTTGCAGGAGCTCCTCCTTTTTCCCATGATGCCATTGTAACCCAGTGACTTCCTGACGGTCCGCTGAACGCTCCTGAGGTCTGACATGTCTGTATTCCATTATGTGTTGTCTTTGGACCTGACGGTTTGATAGTCCAGTTTTATTTTGGGGGCAGGTATCTGTTTTATTAAACAGGTATTTAATCATTTAAAACTTGAATTTTGTGTTTCCTAAAGGATGAATTTGTTTTATTGTTTGTGTTCGATTTAGTTTCGAGATGCCGGCACAGTTGAGCATGACGTCAGGAAATGGTTCAAGGCTTCTTCAGCATTTTTTTTCTCTCCTCACCTCCTGACTGTTGGTTAAACTGTCGCTGCATTTTGTAATGAATGATCCAAATTATTTGTTCCAAAAGTATGAGCTAGACTGAGCCAAGTTTATAGTTGGTAGAAGCACTGTATGTTTTTAGCATTAATTGTCGTAATTAATTTTCATAGTTGAATCCCTCGTGCAGGAGTGGAACCAGGCATCACTATATGGTGTTCTTTACATGTGAGCTTAATAACGTGGCTCAACAAACAGGAAGAACTTCTTATTTTCCTTGTTTGTGTGTGAAGTATGAATCGTGACCTCCGAACGGTTAAGCCTGGCTTTTAAACACATTTTCTTACAAACGAAAGAAGAGCAACATAATTTTACTTTCTAGTCTTTTATGACTTGCCTCATATCATTTTTTGTGATTTTTTTGCAGCAGGGATATCACACATTACCTTTTAGTGTATAAAATGATGATTGCATCCTCTTGATTTAGGTGTTTACTGTCTTTTAGCTGTTTTTTGTTCGTTTTTATTCTTATTTCTTTTACCTCTACCAACTTCTTAACAAAAAACGTTTGTCTCTTTATCTCCTTGAATGTTGTACTGTGTTCACCAGCTAGTATTCAGTTGTGGTTGTCTTGTATATGACGTTATACAGCAACACAGATTATTTGACATACCTGAAAAAAGTCCTAGAAATAAATGTAAACTACTAAAAAAAACCAAAAAACCTGCAGTGTGTGTTCTGGTTATTTATTTTATTTATGTATGATGAGGGTGGAAGTAGACACAATAAGAAAACCAACACAGTATGACATAAATGTAGATACAACAACATTAAACTGTTCAGACAACCCTGTGCTTGGTTGAAGCCTATTTAATGCTATTTATATTTATGTATTCTATTTTAGAAATTCTGGCAAACTGTTTGAGACCTCAGGAGGAGACAGCTGTGCAACATTTTTGCAGTTGAGGCTGGGAAATGCTGAACTCAACTGGGGATATTGGCGTCAGTGGAAAGAAAACTTTTGAGAACCTCCTCAATTCCACTACCGTGTGTTCCGTTAAGGAAGAAGAGGCTGAGGTCTCAAAGGTGGAGTAGTCCATCACCCAAAGCTGAAGTCACCAAGGTAGTTGCCAAGCTCTTTGCTGGGAAGACACTGGGGATGAATGAGATTTGCCTTGAGTACATTAACATGGCCCAGGGCACAATGAACCCTCTCTAGTTCAACTGTCAGGCCCAGGTCAGGGTTGACAATGCCATCTTGTACCTCCTTCCTTGATGTTGGAGATGTGCTGTCAGGGTGCTCTTTCTTCGCTTCTCGAGTGCCTTTAATACCATCCAGCCCCGAGTGCCTTTAATACCATCCAGGAGAAACTGGATTCCGTGGCTGTGGAACCTTACTTCGTGAGCCGGATCACAGACAGACCCCATTATATTTATACACTGGGGTCTGTTTGTATACACCAGCATGGTGGTGCCAAAGGGGACCGTGCACTCTCCCCTTCTCTTATATACATATTGTTCATGTAATTCCTTCTGGCAGATGCGCTGTGATTGGTTGGGCGCTTCATTGGTTGGGCGCTTGATTGACAATTAGTGGGTGGAGTTAAAGCGTGACAGTGTGAGGTTTTCTTGTGAGTTTATTCAAATATACACATGGGGATATATATATAGAAAGAGACAATTGACAATTAGGTATAGACAATCGATGGATGGATGAATTAATATGAATCCAAATAATGCTTCGCTGTTGTGTCTATGAGCAAAAATCAGCGTCCAACAAATCCAAAAAAATGAATTTGATTAAGAGTTTGCCAAACAAGTCATGAATACCCACAGATTTATTACAATCAGTGCAGTCTAAGAATAAAATGAATAAAATAAAATGAATAAAATAATAATAAATAAATAAATAACATAATAATAATAAAATGAAAGATACTTACATCATTTCAGTAAACTTCAGAAAAGCTTCAGTAAATTGAATTCAGTATTTAAGATTTAATTTTAAGACAGTGTTGTAAGTGTCTTCTTTTCTTAGGATGTGAGGTTGGAGGTGGGACTCACACGTCTTTCACGTAACAGAGGTCTTTTGAAAGATGTGGAACATCAAGCGCTTCCTGTCTTGATCAATGGATCAATGGATCAAGACAGGAAGTCCAGGGTGCCCTGTACTTCATTTGTCACAGATCCAGGGATGCTGCTGCAGTTCTTTTAGGGTGGTACGCATCTCTGATTGGGGAGGGAAACACTTCTCCATGAAATCCTGACAATCTGAGAGAACAGAAAGTATAGACGTGGTCAGAAGCTTCAGTTACCTGTAGACCATATTCACATTATGACGATGGGAAGCTCAAATGTTGATTTCATGGTTTGAAGAAACAAGAATCTTAAAAGTCATAATTTCTCTACTTTTTGATTGATGAGTCATCTTACCTCAAATTTTAGCTATGAAGTGGATGAATGTTTATGTTGACAATTTTCTCCTTATAGCTGCATTTCTGATACAGTAAAAGGTTGTTTTTCATCTACTGTACTTCTAAGACTTTCATGTCATCGTGATGACACACATTGTTAATATGTGTCATATATATGTATACATGTTTATATTTATGTATACAGTATATATAAACATATACATATATATATATATATACATACACACACACACATTTATAAATGCATGCATATATACATAAACAAATTTACATGCATATAAATATATATGTATTAATGTGTGTGTGTGTGTGTGTGTGTGTATGTGTATGTATATATACATACATATCTAAATATGTGTGTGTGTTTGTGCGTATAATATGTATGCATAAAATATAGCATTGTCTACCCTGGGTCATTTCTTTCATCGTGAAAGTGTAGGTTTGCTCCATGATTTCGTAAAGGACCTCACGCAGCTGACGTATTGTAATTTTCTCAGCCCAGTCCATCCTTATATGTTTTTTTTCTGTCGGGAAATGCACAGGTTTTTTCAAAGGTACTGAGACAGACAGATGGGCATTGACAGGTAGGATGTTCATGGAAGATGGATGAATAACAAGTGCTGAAGATGTATGATTTACCAGTCATCACATAGTCAGTAAAAGATGTCTCCCAAATGAAGCAGCTGCAGCCAAAGTCAATGACTCTCACTCGAGGAACCTCCGAACAAAGTTCAACAAGGATGTTGTTAGGTTTGAGGTCATTGTGGCAAACTCCCTTGGTTATTATGTCAATAGATGCTTCGACCAACTGCTTTATGATGTTCTGAAAAGATGAAGAGAAAGTTATAATGAGGGAAGAAGGGAATACTTATGGACTTTGGTTTTACTGTACATACATATACATACGTATAGTTTGTACAATCAAGTTTGGTTCAGTTGCAAATGTGAGGAGGAATGGACAAGGAGGACCATTCAGTTCATCCTTACTTTAGCCTGATGGTCTGATAGTTGTTCCTCCTCTATGTAGTCCAACAAATCCTGACAGGGTTCTGGTCTCTCCATGACCAGGATTAATTGGTTGTCCAGTGTGTACCAGTCAATCAGTGTCACGGCTGGTGATTTACCCACTGATTCTGGTCTGCCTGCCACTCGCTGCATGATTGCTACTTCCTTTGGGATTGTAAATTTATTACGTATGACCTAGAGAAGAAAATACACATAAATGATTAAATGATTTAAGACAAACATTTATAGGGTTCACACAGGCTCTAGATTGAGTATACGGTAGCTCACTAAAAAGCATGTTACTCAGGAATATCAGAATGACAGTGAGTGGTGTGTTGAGGCTAACCCTAGTAAAAATATTCAGCTCAGAAAACTTAAAAAAGTCGAGGATCTGTAGTTCAGAGAGTCCATGAGCAAGTCAAAAAGCTAGACTGGGCACTGGAGGCAGGAGAGAACAAAGAGAAGGCACAAGTGAACTGCTGTGTGCTTTTTCTGCGTGCTTTTGTGTTGTCACTGTGCTGTGTGTACCATGGAGAAGTCAATTTCCCTGACAGAACCTCCTTAAGGGATCAATAAAGTTGTACTCCACTCTACTCATGACAACCATCTAGCACCAAATCAGAGGTTAGACTGGCATAAGAACAGGAGAGTCGACTAGATTGGTGGCAAATGTGAAGATAGATAGAGTGTCAGCCCTCAACTGCAAAGCCGTGCTCCAGAAAATAAAATAGAACAAAGCGAAAGGTCGCACAAACAAAAAACAGGACTTCAAAATAAACATTGCATGATGAACACAGTACACCCCCTTCAACAGACGTCTCCCCTTGTCTGGGGCCATGCTTGCCAGGGTTGGCCTTATAGAAGTCCCTGTCGAAGATGAGAACCTGGGAAATCCAGGAGCGCTCCTCAGGACCATAGCTTGGGTGATGTGCAGTAACACAGCCAAGAGCAGCGTCCAGGGCCTGGCTTGCCTGCTCTGTCTGGTCATTGGTTCGGGGATGGTTGCCTAAGCACAAACTGGCCTCTGCACCCACCACTTTACAAAATTCCTTCCAGACTGCAGAAGAGAACTGAGGACCACAATCGGAAACTATGTCCATTGGTATACCATGAAGCCTGAATACATAATTAAACAGAAGTCACAAAAGTCTATACAGAGGCACTGGAGGATGAGAAAGAAGGGCAGATGAGACCATAAGCCAGCAGCTCAACAAAATATGCCGCCATTGCCTCTCTTGTGAAATTAGTTCTTCAAAATAAGAACGTCCATCTCGGATTGGTAACTCATTTATTAACTCTTCAGACGACTTCCACGCATACCTGGCCTTCAAAGCAGGTTCATCCCAACCACACTCTGCAATCAGAATGTAAAACTCAACCCCAAAACTAGCTGAGGACTGAGAGCCCTGATTCAGGACAACAATGCGACTATTGGCTTCTTGTCCTTGCCCGAAACTCTACCTCTCACTATAATCTGCATGCTTGCAGGCCCTTTGTGTGTGAAGGGGATGATGAATGGGGATGAATAAAGTCTTCATCTACTCTTCATCTTCTCTGCCCGCTATTGTCTCTGTCCGTGGGTCGAGTGGTGCTGGAGCCTATCCCAGCCAACTGAGGGGCTGAGGCAGAGAACACTCCTGCGCGATGCCGGTGCACTTTTTTGTGCTACTACCACTACCAACAACTAGAAAAGCCTGAGAAGCCTGACCAGCCAGAGGCTGCACCTCCCAACATGCAGGACGAACAGACTTAACAACTTGTTCAAGCCCCGAGCCATTAAACTGCTCAACTCCTCTCTGGGGGAGTTGAAGAAGAGAGTCCACTGAGAACTGAGGGATGACACCGAAAATACAGCAAAAACAATACAAACACTTTTGACATTTCACTATACCCATACTTAACTAGGCCCGTTTATTTATTTTTATTTCTATACCTATTTATGATTTTCTATTTGTATATTCTTGATGGGTTATTTATTAATCTTTCTATTTGGTGTTATACTACTTTCTATGTGCTGGTGCTTTCTGTGTGCTTTTTCTGTTTTCTGTACTTACTGTACTGTGTGCGTCATAGAAATTAATTTCCCTGACAGAACCTCCTTAGGGGATAATTAAAAAGTTATATTCTACTCTACTATACTCTACTGTGAGCTGTGGCTGTTACTACATGGGACTGGCAGGCTATGAAACACTGGACACTTTTAAGGTTTAAAGTAGAGAGACGTTTTTAAGTCAAAGTAAATCAGCACCAGCAAGTTTTGACATAATTTAGTAATTTTATCCTGATACAGAGAAAAGTAATTTGAATTACTCACGACTGCTTGAAGCTGAAAGTCTTCATGGATGTATTTGATCGCCACCTAAAATACAGAATGAAGAGTTAGATGGTAAAGGTTGAGATTGTGCGTTTGTGTGTGTGTTTGTGTGTGTGTGTGTGTGTGTGTGTGTGTAGAAGTGAGAATCCAGCACTCATACTTACTGGTAAGTTATCAGATCTGCGATAACCAGCAAAGACTCTTCCAAACGATCCTATTCCGATTACCTCACGTTGCACATATGTTTTCTCAAAGTCCTCTAGACACACAAACACAATCATCTTTGACGATAGAGAACATATGACCTCATTAACTCCAGGACTGAAACCAGTGAGTGTGAATTGTTTTAACATCTACTGTTGACGGGTGTAAATTGAAAATTCCTTAATTCCAGTTTACTTTTTGGAAACAAAAAAAGAGGGGATTTGACGTGACTTGGTTGAGACTTTTGTGAACGTGGTTATCTGCGGTCAGAAGCTCGTGTATGTGTTCACATCCAAACTAAAGTATTTCTCTAACACTGTCAGCTCACCTTTGTTGGAAATTCTTGAGAGGGACTTGTTCCAGAAGTCTTCTTCGGTGGTGCCGTCTGGCTGATGTTCAGGATTCTTCTTCTCACTTGTCAGGACCTCATCCACAATAACCTTTGGGACATCACCAGTGTGGTCAGAACTCAGCCTCTGAAGGAGAAGCTGGACGTCTGCCTCCCCATCTGACTGGTGGTCACCGGTGCCCTCTGTTTTAGACCGGGTCACCGTCCAGGGCATGGTGGTGGTCCCTACAAATGCTATAAACCAGTGACCTTGTCAAACTGAATGTCTAAATATTATTATTTACTGTTAAATAATTTCATTGATTATTTAAGAATTTCAGAAGGCCCAATGACAAAAAGAGGAAGGGAAAACACAAGACCCTACCCAGAGAAAGCCCAGGGTCCACGTCTGGAACCAGGCCTGGACCGACTTCCGTGCTAGTCATAGATTGTTCATAACTAACTCCATGTTCGAACACAAGGATGCTCATAAGTGCACCTGCTACCAGAGCTCCATGGGTCGGAGGTCAATGATCGATCTTGTGATCATATCATCTGACCATAGACCGTGTGTTTTGGACACTCGCGTGAAGAGAGAGGCAGAGATGTCAACTGATCACCACCTGGGGGTGAGTTGGGTCCGTTGGCAGGGGAAACCTCCAGATAGACCTGGAAAGCCCAAATGAGTAGTGTGGGTGAACTGGGGCACGACGCCAGTGCACCACAGAGCCACACACAAAGACATACAACCACACACACACACACACACACTCCTACGGGCAATTTGGGACCGGCCAATGAACCTGAAGCGCATGCTTTTGGAGGTGGGAGGAAGCCGGAGAACCCGGAGAGAACCCACGCAGACACGGGGACAGCATGCAAACTCCGCACAGAGCAGGACTCGAACCTGGACCTGCCGTGTTGTGAGGCGACAGCGCTACCCACTGCGCCACCGTGCCGCCCACCTAGAACCATTTGCAGGGATTATATCACAACACTGGCTTGGGAACGCCTTGGGATTCTCCAGTCGGAGCTGGTTGATGTGACCGAGGAAAGGGAAGTATGAGGCTCTATGTAGACGCTGCTGCCCCCACGACCCGACTACAGATGAGTTAATGAAGATGAATTGATAGATGAATTTCATTAGTATTTTTGAATTGAGGGAAACAAAGTGAGAAAATGGTATTTCAACTTTTAACTCAGGTTTGTAATTTATCTAGCAACTCAAGTTCATCCAAATCTGCCAAGCAGTAGAATTGTAATCTTCACTTAAAAGTAAATTAACTTTCATCCAGTCACCCATGTGGTCCTAAAATCTTTTATTTAGACATTTCAGAAATCACAATATTATGATCTGTATTGTTACACAATGATTTTGATTGGAAACATATTTGTAAATAGTATATAATATTCAACATTTTCTGAAAAATCACTTTAATAACAAACTCCAGGTGTTGACCAGGATTTAAAACTCACCTGAATCATTCATTATCTGAACAAAGACAACTTGTTCCAGGTCTTTAAATCCATTGCAGCACATTAGACTCAGATGCATGACAACAGTGACTGACCAGTTGGATTGAGAGTGAGGCTCATATATCCTTTTTTGTCTTTTTGTGTTGTTTTGATGCGCTTTGAAGATTAAAGCTAAATTTTCCTAAAAATTTAACTAAAAAGCCTAGTCTCCTTACTCTGAAGAAAGCGCAGAGAGATTTCTGGATTTGACCTTCACAATCACTGACCACTGAACAGAAGATGATTTTTGTGATATTAAAACTGAAGTAGAAACATTTAAAAATCTCTAAATTAAATGGAGTCCAAATAAGGTTTCACTACTGTGTCTATGAGCAAAAAAGTTTGACAAACAAGTCATAAATATTATAATGAGTGCAGCCAGACCAAACCAAAGTCCATTTACAAAAATAATTTGTCAACATGCAGTAAAACAAAAAAGCAAAATGCCAGTGATGCTGTCGAAAAATACATCTCCCCACCTATATATTTGAATAAGCTCACTTGAAAGTCTCACGCTGTCACACTGTCACCAACTCCACCCACTACCTGTCAATCAAGCGCCCAACCAATCACGGCGCCCAACCAATCAGAAGGAATCACGTGAACAATATGGCGTAAGGCATCTGCTGTATTAGGAGAAGAAATAAATAGACATGGACTTCCCAGTTAACATCATTTTACACTGTTATTAACTGTTCCAACAATTTTCATGTTTTTGAGCAGAAAGTCCAAACAGCAGGAACGACACAGAAAACGGCAACGAATTCTGAGTGAAACTCTGACTGAAAGAGAGGAAAGGATTGCGTTACAAAAAGAGAAGCACTACTTAGCCAGAGCCAATGAATGTGAGGTATACAAAAAGTATGGCCGTTTACACAATGACTGCTTCGGCCAAAAAGGAAACTGTTATATTTGTGACGTCCGTCCGTTTGCGAACATACTGTCAAAAAAATGGAAAAAACTCAACTAAAAGGATGAAATTTAAGTTTCGCTTTGCAAGCTTATTAAGTTTACTTCCAGCTTTGCTCATGTACGCAATCAACAACCAATCTATTGCCAAAACAACAAGGAAACATCAGACCATCCAGTTGTGTTTCTGCTGCAGACTCTGTTAAGTTTATTAATGTTCCTCCGATGAAGATGAGTTGAATCCCTACTGTGATCTCATTCTGTACAGATGGTTTTGAAAAGTCTCTCCACCAGATTACAGACTCAACGGAGGTCAGGATGATGTCAGCACCGTAATGGACGTCCTGCTGGTTTTGGTTCCTGGTGTCCAACGCTCGCAACAGGATGTTTCCAACTCTGGAAAGTTACATCATCAAAAACTTAAACTTTTTTTGTTCTAATAAAATGTAGAAATCACTGTTCAGGTATTAAAGTAATCTAGAAGGAATATGAGCTAGCATACAAGACATCACCATGTCTCACGTTGTGCTGCAGCAAAAGCTCGGCTTGCATCAGTTGGCCATTGTGTAGCTGGAGCTCTCCATGTTAGCAGTTACCACGTGTAGCATTAGCTTCAGAGAACAAGGTAGCTATGTATTCTTTTCCTATGTTTGGTATGAAGTCTGATATTATTGTTTTATCGTGGAATTTCTACGGGTTCCCGCTAGTCTTGATATAAAGTAACGTGATCAAACCACCTGCCTGTGACTAGAGATTGTCTTATCAGATGACCAGGGATACTTACAACCAATCAGAGATGGTACAGTTTATGACATCCAGGTCTTACGAGGTCACTTCCTCTTCCTCCTACTTTACTCAACTATTTCTTTGTCTTAATTTCCTGCTCTCTTCTTCTCTCTCAACCTTACCCAGATGGAGGAGTTAAAGAAACAGTTGACAATAGATGGCTGCCCTGACCATCTTTCAATGTTGTGGAATTTGTTGTGGACATTGCTCAGGAATACAAGTATTTGGGGGTCCACATTGACAACAAACTGCATTGAGGAAGCACATGGATGTCCTTTATAAAAAGAGCCAAAGCTATGTTTTTCCTGAGGAGGCTGAGGTCTTTCAACATCTACAGTACATACCACAATGAGGATGTTCTCTCAGTCTGTGGTGGACATTGTCCAAATTAAGGGCCATCTTGGACAAAGAGACTACCCACCGTACAGAACATTTTTTCGTTCATGAAACGCCTTTGTCATTTCAAATGAATATATCAGTCAGAGGAGAAATTGTATTTGAAGAATCTTGCCCCAGACTGATCCATGGTCCTCAATATCTTTGATTGAATATTGATAAAATCACTTCCTTTCCGAAATGACTAGCCTTAATGGGCTTGCCTCTGAGCTGCCGTCTACAAAAAGACTATAAGGAAGAAACACAAGAACTTTGAGAGACTGTTCATATGAGTCATTTTGTTAAGGTTGGCTGGAAACTGTTGTGGACAGTCTCAAGAGACAGGCAGATCAATATTCAGAAAGTTTATTAGAAAAGAGTAGTGCAAAAACACAAAAAACAGCTGCAGGAGGCTGGAGAGCCAAGAACCAAAAGGCGATGAGACACCAAACGAACAAGACCAAATTATCTAGTACTGTAGTTGGAGTCAGGACCAGCTTTATATTGAGGTTGATGAGCATTGACTGAAACCTGGTGTACCTCATTGTCACACCTCCTCCACTCACCAGCCCTGCAGGTCCTACACAGGAAAAACAAAAGGGTAAAACACAAAAGCAGCCACACAGCATGTATTAGAAAACCAAAACCATAACGCATTTAAGATTAAGAGATTCTGCTCTGTCACCAAAGCTGAACTTTTACCTGTTAAGATTGTTTATGGCACAACAGAAATTTAATGCACCATGGCCTTTTTTAAGATCCCACAGAGAATTATTTGGTTATTATCTATTTCATAAATAGTGTTATTTCATTAATAGTGTTATTATTTATTTCATGACTTTTTCTTTTGAGATCTCATAAAGGGTTATTACATCCCGCTTCAAATCAGTGATGTATTTTAATAGTCAGTGTTTGTGTGTTCATCCTTTCATTTGTCCCTCCGTCCGTTAGTATGTCAAGCAAATATCTTCAAAACCGTTGTAGATAGAAAGATGAGAGAAAAAAGCAGATTAAAGGGGATGAAAATGAGATAATGACCTTTCATTTATTTATTTATTTATTTAGTTTGGGTTTTTTTTTCGGACATGTTAATATAGCAGACCTTCATCACATTTACAACATCAACAACAACATCCGAAAAAAAATGTGCAGACGCCAAGATAGAAGCCAATAGGCTTGTAAAATTCCCGTCCCCCAGAATCAACAAATATCTCTCTCATTAGAATATGTAATCAACCTTGACCTTGAGAAAAAATAGGTCAAGGTTAAATTTGGACTTTTGTACACTCAGGAACCAGATAAGATAAAAGACGAGGTAGAAGGCCAGTGTGAGTAAGACCATGGACCAAAGGCAGTGCTTTGATCAATGACAGTAGGTCAAAGCACTAGCTTTGATCTTTGACCTATGCAAGTAGGTCAGGTTAAAATTTTGAATTCAGGGGTGTCGCGGGATGTTGCATTCTCTGACTGCCTTGTTACATCCCGCTCCTGCCCTCAAAGCAAAGATCGAACTTCATTCTCGTGCACTTGGAGCTTTTGATCTTCTGTAAGGTTAGGTAAAAAGACATCAGAACCCAAATCTAGAAATTAATTTATATATTCATCATCTTGAAGACGAGACGATCGTAATCGTCTGGTTTCCGGGTTATCCTCCCACACGCCAGGGGGCGCCAGTGTCCGCTCACGCTGATCACCACCTTTATTAGAAAACGAAGAAGAGGCAGTAAGGAGCGCGCGCGTCAGCTGCCATCAGGCGGCGGAGGAGATTTACGGAAGTGCCTGAAAGCAGCGTCATATGACCAGCAGTCAGCAGAGGAAATGTTGCCGACACATGGATAAAAACTGTCGGATACACTGACAGCCGTCCACGAAGGTCACGGTAATACTGCCCGTTAATGTGACGGATATTCAGTAGACATTAAACGATTCAGCTGTCAGCGTAATGAGCGCTAGCTAGCACTCGTTAAACCCGTTAAACAATTAGCTCTTCAAGCTAATGTAAACATGTCAGATGTTTGGTGTGACTTTAACGTGTGTGTGTGTGTGTGTGTGTGTGTGTGTGTGTGTGTGTGTGTGTGTGTGTGTGTGTGTTTCCTGAACATTCGTTTCCTAATCTGTCCTCAGATGGAGGAGATTAAAGTGTCTCCTGACTACAACTGGTTCAGAAGCACGGTGCCGCTGAGGAGAGTAAGTACCTCCTGATGGTAGTGATGATGATGATGATGATGATGGAGGATCCCGCTGCTTCATCTGCACCTAGAATGATTTCACACACACCAACATTCCACACTATGTACCGAGTAAACAGATGTTTAATGTCTCTATGCTAACGAGGCTGTGTTAGTGACTTTTGTGTGTGTTTGGAGTGGAGTCACGTGACAGGGATCACTCCTGATTGGATGTTATGTTGTGGGGTTTTTTGTTTTTTTTTTGGAAGATTTGTGTCTGGACACCAAGTGGATCTAAGAAAAAGTTTATTCTAGTTAGTCAGCCTTATTTCCACTTGGTTGAGTTCCATGAAGCTAGTTCAACACAGTTTAAACTCAGTCACTATGGAAACCTACGCTGGGAAACTCACCCGGGAGAAAAGAGATGAAATTTCCACGGATGCTGATGTGTTGCCATATTTTACATAAATGACTACAGTCAGAAAACTTATCTCTAGAGGAAATAATTCAAAATGAAAAATAACTTATAATGATAGTTTGCATTGATGAATCGGAACATCTACGCTTCTGTACATGTGATTAACTGTATGGTTTATCAGTTCTACTAGTTAGTTATTCTGGCAGAAACAGAAGACAAGTCTTCAGTTTACGGGAATCACAACTTTATTTTTGAATAATCTCAAAATAGAAACAGGTGTCATTGAGGTTCTGCTTTTTTTGGGGGGGGGGGGGGTTTGTTTATTGGTTCCTCATACGTACTCAAATTTTGTTTTAGTGGTGGAGTGAAAATGAAATAATGCTTGTCTTATTCTTAACAGCGAGACGGCAATCAAATTAAACTAAATCAAACGTTTCCAAATCAAGTACTGAAATATTTTGTTTTTAGATGAACATCTGACGAGTGCTAACACCGATAGCTGGTTTGTTATTTATCACATGACATCATGAATAGTCTGCACTCTTATGTAATATTAAAACATGATTATTGAGTAAAAATATTCATTCACTGATATGCGTGTCATGGATTATCCGATATGTGTTCCATTGATCGACCTGATCTGTGTTCCATTAATCGATCTGGTCTGTGTTCTGTTAATCGATCTGATCTGTGTTCCATTAAGTGATCAAATCTGTGTTCCATTGATTGATCTGATCTATTGTTTAGCCTTGAGCCGTTCTAATTGGTCCAACCAGCAGTCAGCTTTCCACAAAGTGATGGCAGCAGCATTATACAAGGCAGTAGGAGTGGTTCCATTTCACTCCCACTCAAGATGACTCGTGATGCCTGGAAGGAGTTGTTTTAGCACAAACATGGAGTGTGAAGGGTTCGGTCTTTTTCCTGAAACAAAGTCCTGGAGCGTAGTGTCACTGCTGGCTTCCTACCGATGCTGCGGTTGTTTTCAAACCCAGTGCCCACATTGTTGAAGCAACAGATGAAGCTGAACCTGAATCTGAAATCTAAAGTCAGGATCCTGACCATCAAATAATTCCTGGAGCATTCAGATT
Source organism: Antennarius maculatus (assembly GCA_013358685.1). Taxonomy (NCBI): domain Eukaryota; kingdom Metazoa; phylum Chordata; class Actinopteri; order Lophiiformes; family Antennariidae; genus Antennarius; species Antennarius maculatus. The sequence continues at coordinate 28,732,827 of CM023606.1, forward strand.
CTGTGATATCGGAGTCTTTATTGGACCTTCAGGCAAAAGCAAAATAAAACAATTGTCCCTAATTGTCACATGTTTTAGCTACACAAAGACTAAGAAGACAAAGAAACGTGAATGTGAATTGAAATGTTTGAAACTGTTCCATCAGCTTTTTGTGTTTTCTTGTTATAAAATGAGGTTATAACCTAGAATGTTGTATCTACTAGCAGTAACTCTGAGTTTTGTCTCAGCATCTCCCTTTGAACACGGCTGTAGGGTTTCCTCCATGACCCAGTGGGTTCAAATGGTTCCCGTTTTGTCTCCTCCAGATCATTGTGGATGATGATGACAGTAAGGTGTGGTCCTTGTATGATGCTGGCCCAAAGAGCATCAGGTGTCCCATCATCTTCCTCCCCCCGGTCAGCGGGACAGCAGAGGTCTTCTTCCAGCAGGTGTTGGCTCTGACCGGCTGGGGCTACAGAGTCATCTCGGTGAGACCAGACTCATCTGGGTCCTTCACTTCATCTGCATGCTTCGTTGGGTTTTGACTCAGAGAATAAGACAGTAGAAACTCAGATCAGCTGATGTATCCATCCACCAACTATCAGTGGTGAATCCTGTGTGGGAGGTGTCTTCAGCTCCTGAGTGGATGTGGGAGCAGTAAATGTCCACATTGTGTTAATCAGACGGTAAAATAAGCGAACCATGTGGTCTCCAGCTGCAGTATCCTGTGTACTGGGATCTGATGGAGTTCTGCGATGGCTTCAGGAAACTTCTGGACCACCTGCAGTTGGATAAAGTAAGTCTCTTCACAGGACCCCCCCCCCATCTCACCCATCATCCTCTAACGGTCATCTGTGAACCCCCAGGTCCATCTGTTTGGGGCGTCTCTGGGGGGATTCTTGGCTCAGAAGTTTGCCGAGTGCACACACAAATCTCCCAGGGTGCACTCCTTGTTACTGTGCAACTCGTTCAGCGATACGTCCATCTTCAATCAGACGTGGACGGCAAACAGGTGATCTCAGGCGGTCCCGTAGTGGATCGTTCTCCGGCGCTCGGTTGGTGTTCTTCGTTCACGTTTTGTTTCCTGCTCTGTAGTTTCTGGTTGATGCCAGCTTTCATGCTTAAGAAGATTGTTTTGGCCAACTTTGCCAAAGGACCAGTGGACTCTAAAATGGCCGAAGCCATCGACTTCATGGTTGACAGGGTAAGCGGCACGCATACCTATTATTATAATGATCATAATCACAAGTATAACTTTATCCATAACTATATAATTCTGTAAAAATATATAATGTAGAGTTAATTCACAGTAAACTATGACGTTGGGCTCAACTACAGTACATATCACGTTTGATTTATGTGTAACTGTGATGGAACTCAAATATAGTGTGAAAGACAAGATGACCACCCTTAAAAATCATGTTTCCATGATGCCTTATGGCATCAGAGCACCATTTCCTAGGCAGTAGAGGTCTGTGCGTCCCTCCATGGATATGCCTCCCCAGACCATCACTGACCCACCACCAAACCTGTCACGTTGAACGATGTTGCGGGCAGCATAACGTTCCCCTAGTCTTCTCCAGACTCTTTCACGTCCATCACAGGTGCTCAGGGTGAACCTGCTCTCGTCTGTGAAGAGTACAGGGCGCCAGTGGCGGACTTGCCAATTCTGGTGTTCTTGAGCAAATGCAAGTCGAGCTGAGCTCCACGGTGCTGGGCAGTGAGCACAGGGCCCGCTACAGGACGTAGGGCCCTCAGGCCACCTTCATGGAGCCTGTTCCTGATTGTTTGGGTAGAGACATTCACACCATTGGTCCTCTGGAGGTCATTCTGTAGGGCACGAGCAGTGCTCAGCCTGTTCTGCCTTGCACAAAGGAGCAGGAATCGGTCCTGCTGATGGGTCGACGACCTTCTACGGCCCTGTCCAGCTCTCCGACAATAACCACCTGTCTCCTGAAATCTCTTCCATGCTCTGGAGATTGTGCTGGAAGACACATTAAACCTTCTTGCTGCAGCACGTGTGGATGTGCCATCCTGTGCAACTTCCGTAGGGTTAAGGAATCGCCTCATACTGCCAGTAGAGATAATGACCGAAGCCAAAACCGGCACGAGTGGACAACCAGCCAAAAAAGATCAAGAGGGAGAAACTTGAGATGACCTCCACATGTAAAACCAGTCCTGTTTTGAGGGTTTTGTAATTGTTGCCGCTGTAGTGCACCTGATGTTAATGACATGAACACCAATACAGCTGAAAGAGATTAACAACGCTCTCAGATGCTCAACCAACCAGAAAATTATCAGACAAGTTTAATTGATTTCAGGCCAGGCCCAATAATTTTTGTGAGCAGTGTATATATATATATATGTGTGTGTGTGTATGTGTAGATGTGTGTGTGTGTATATATTTATATATATACACATATGTATATATAATGGAAGAAAGACTTTACCCTCCGTGTGTTCTGTGTTGCAGTTGGAGAGTCTGAACCAAAGTGACTTAGCTTCACGACTTACACTCAACTGTCAGAATTCGTACGTGGAGCCACACAAAATAAAAGACGTTGCTGTGACCATTATAGATGTAAGTGTGGAACCGTCCCGTCTGGTTCACCCTGTTCCACACATTTGTGAGTTTTCTCTCCTCTGTGGTCGATTCGAGGTGTTCGATCAGAGCGCTCTGTCGTTGGAGGCCAAGGAGGAGATGTACAAGTTGTATCCCAACGCGAGACGCGCTCACCTGAAGACGGGAGGAAACTTTCCTTACCTGTGTAGGAGCGCTGAAGTCAACCTCTACATACAGGTGGGTCTATTCACCACTGGTGGTGGTGGTCCTGCATCAGCAGGTTGGATTCAGACCGACAAGCAACAACATACTGTCCTCTTCTAAACAACGTTTTGCTTTGTTTCTGAATGCTTTGATTTTCTTGACATCTCTAATTAGACATCTCTAGAGATCATTAAGACTCGATGTTTCTGCCACAGATCCACCTTGACATAAGGACACGTTACTCCAGATGCATTTTAATGAGCAGAACAGCAAACTTCTGAAAGATAACTGGTGTGGATGCTTGTTGTTCACGTGCAGATACACTTGCGTCAGTTCCACGGGACCAGATACGCCGCCATCAGTCCCAGCATGGTGAGTGCTGAGGAGCTGGAGGTGCAGGAGGATCACGTGACCAGTGACCAGGACTGCGACGACAACCAATGAGGCAGACGGACCGTCTCTCAGCACTTGCCACAGTGGCTCCTGAACGCATCATTTTACAGGATCTTCCTCAGCTGTTCTGTAGATTTCAGTGTCCAATCAGTGGGACAACAGAATATTTTTGTTGGACAGATGAGGCAATATTTTTATAATGACCTGTACATAAATGACAGCGGGTCACTTTGCTTTAAGAACATACAATACCTTCAATACCTTGCCTTCTGTGAATTAATCTTAGTCTCGCAAGTCATAAACCACCTGAAGTGTTAATTTTGAGTGTGTACTGTATGTATGTGTGTGTCTGAGAGTGAATGAGAGAAATGCCATCTAATTGTGTATGCGTGTGTGTGTGTGTGTGTGTGTGTGTGTGTGTGTGTGTGTGTGTGTGTTATAAAGGTGAATAAAGATGCATTTGCTAATTTGTTCAAATTTTACATGTTCCTCAAAAAATGTCATCTCTTTGAAACCACAGATGTGCTGCAGGCATCAACCTGTAAAATATGTTTTTGAGTGAAATTTGTACTAATTAAAGTGTAGCCTATTCTTATTATCGGAGTAAATCATTGACGCAAAAGGGATTCGAGCAAAGAGGAGCAGTTTTTTTTTAAATTTTTCTACAGTATTAAAACTTAAAACCCAGCAGTGGTCGTGCATTGCAGTACCGACATTGACCACAGCGGGATAGTGGCGACAAAACGCACTACATCGCCGGAAGTCCCGATAAATACATGAAGAAGGAGAATGACGTCATTTAGAGGCGACAGTGAACAGAGGTAGTCGGATTCAAGGCTCCTTTTGATTAACTGGGGTTGTTTTGTGCGACATGGACGCTCCGTTCCACCGCGGCCCGTCAGAGGAGCCGCGTCCGGGCTACGGTGACTATCTGGAGGCGCCGCCCGCCGCTCACAGACCGCCGCCGCCGGGCTCGGAGCGCGACCCGTCGGCGTTACTCCACACCGCTTCACGGCTACCGGCCTCACATGGATACGACGGTCCCCCGTCTGATCACCGGCACGGCTTTCCCGCTCCGTCTCCCGGTGGAGGAGGAGGAGGCTTCGGCGGACATGGCTTCACCTTCCCGTACGGGTTCGACCCGTCTGTCCCCCCACCTCCGTTCGGCTGCCCCCCGCCTGGACCCTTCCCCAGCATGGCGCCTCCTGCTCCGCTGAACTCCTACAGCAGCGCTGGAGCGTTCCCTCCGACATTCAGCTCCGGTTCTCAGACCGCTCAGTATGACCGGGACCCCCGCCAGAGGCACCTTCATCACGGGTATGAGAGCGGGTCTCCCTTCGGCCACCCCCCGCAGGTCAGCATGGAAGACTCGGTCCAGACCCCGACCCGAGCTGAGGATGGGGCGACCCTGCAGAGGAAGCAGGACCGGCAGTGGCTCAGAGGTTTCCTCCGGAGCAGAGACCGACCGTCCGGGGCGTCCCGGAGCCGGCAGCAGGGCTGCTGCCTCCCGGAGCTGCGGGCGGCTCTAGCCGGGGCCGCGCAGCTCGTCTCCCGGCTGAGGGAGTCCTGCGACACCCTGAGGAGGGAGGCGGACAACGAGAGTGTCTGGATGGACGCCTACCTGCTGGCTCTGGAGGTGAAGAGGCAGCTGGATGACAAGCTGGCGGATCTCCACGGTTCTCATTTAGACATGGGGAAGGAGAAACTGGCCCGTGTTGCGAAGAGGAGGGCCCGTCAGCGGAGAGCCGGGAGGCGGCGGCAGGTGGAGGACAGCTGGCGGGAGGAGCGCGTCGCCGAGAAGGAAGCCGCCATAGACAAGTGGAGGATGGAGCAGATCCGCCAAGTACAAGAGAAGAAGACTGTAAGTAGTCCATCCATCCATCCATCCATCCTTGATGAATCCGTCTTAAGCTGTGACACACTGGACACTATCACATGACAGAGACTGTGAGGGTAGGGATGCTGCTGATGGTGATGCTGATGTCGGTGATGCTCACCTGCCGGTGTACCTGTGTTCCAGGAGCAGGAGCTGAAGCTGGCTGCAGACGCCGTCCTCTGTGAGGTGAGGAAGAAGCAGGCAGACGTGAAGAGGATGCAGGACGTCCTCCGCTCGCTGGAGAAGCTGCGCAGACTAAGGAAGGACGCCGCATCGCGAAAAGGTTAGTCCTGTCTTGTGGTTTTCCTCTGTACTCCATCATGATTTCTATATTTTTTCCCAGAACCAACGCTGATCTCATCCAATACAGGAAACTAGTTGACAAGTTTTTGTTTAATTAAGAAAAACTGCAGGGAAGGTTCGTACGTTGCAATCCTGAAGACAGATGATGGATGAAACCAGGACTACCAGTCCGTTAATGACTTTAGCGAGAGAAGACATTCACGCGTCCCTCTTCAGAGAGGATTCCGTTATCATGGCGAGCCTCTAAATAAAGCGCGTGATGTCAGAACTGTTGCTACCAGCAGCAGAACTGTGTGTACAGACAGAACTGGGTCGGGGTGGACGCTGAATACATCATTAATGCAATCAAGGGGTGAACATCTTCTTCATGGAGCTCTGGAGCCACTAGATGGCGCTACAGGAGTCTGATTCATCCAGACCAGCTGTCTTCTAGTCTGCTGTGAGGACATAATGAACATACACCCCCAGAAAGATGACGTGTAGTGTATTTGCCATTACATTAGCAGGCTGATATTAAAAACTGGTTAAAATCATTAGGAGTGCACCACTCCTAATGATTATTGTCAAACGTAGCAACAGTGACGTCCGCACCTGGAACTGAGGAATTAACTCGGTTAATAAATTGTAAGCTGTGCTGCGGTGGAACCTTTAGGTATCACAACCGAGCTGGAGCACGAGGAGGCCTTCAGCAGCAGACTGGAGCAGCTGAGGAGCGTGATGAAGAGGAGGACGGCCGTCTACTCAGCCGAGGAGAACGCTCTGATGGTGATGCTGGAGGGAGAGCAGGAGGAGGAGAGGAAGAGGGAACAGGAGAGACGAGTGAAGAAGGAGAGGGAGAGGCTGCTGCAGAAGAAGCTGAAGACGGAGGCCATGCTGTTTGGAGGTACGACCTCGGAGCCGCTCCACATTGGTCCTCCATCAGACGGCAGATTGGTGCAGATTGGTGTGTTTGTTCCACAGACGAGCTTCCTGTTGATCCTGTGCTGCTGCCCTTCAGAGAACATCACACCCAGGCGGAACACTCCATGCAGGCTCTGCTCCAAATCAGGTGCTCCTCCGTCTGGACTCCAGCCTGTGGAACCAACACGAGGGTGAAGACAGTGTACTGACATGTCGGGACTGTTTGTCTTTCAGGAGAGACTGGGACCGGTTTGTGGTGGCAGAGGATCATCCTGAAGGTTCTTCGGTTCCTCAAGGCTGGGTCCTCCCAGACGTCCCGTCGGATCAGATCTGGGCTTCTGCTCTCCAGACGGATGACACAGAGTGACAGACAATGGACCTGCTGCTGGACGGGATGGACAGACAATCTCTGTTCGTGTGGATATCAGACCCAAGTCGTCGTCTTCTCGTGCCCTGTGTGTTTTATATTTTGTAATGTCTGGATGAAATTAAAGATGCTTCAAAACCCAATGTTTGTGGGAGTGAATGCATGTTTGTCCACCTGAAGCTGACGTCTCCGACACAGCTGAGGATCTTAGCGAGCAGCAATCTGGTGTCACCAGATTAATGTTCTCTGTTTAGCTCCTCCTCAACCCCTCCAGTGAGTTAACCACTAGACACGTTGGTCTGAGGTTACTGGTGGTTAGACTGGTGACAGGTTGGACCTGGTCCAGAACCTGGACTGTAGTTGCTCTGTGTCCAGCAGATGGGATGAAATAAAAACTAACATTAATTTCAATCAAACATTCTTTCTCAGCTTTAAAATCATTCTGTCGGTGGTGTTGATGATCTTCCATTCATGACCTCCTTCTTCACCTGCTTCTCCTCTTCATGAAGCAAATGGATCCTCTGCTGACAACCAAACAGGAAATGTAAATGTCTCTGGTGGAGTAAAAATCCCATTTTCAGCCCCTCTTTGACTTTAGTACTTCCATAATCAAAGAATAACTAGAAGAAGGTAACGGGATCACTGGAACCATAGTCTGATGTCTCCCAGACTGTTTGTGTAATGACTCTGTGTGGGTGGGGGCAGGAGGGTTACTGTAGGTCAGTGGATTAGTACTCCAGGTGGTTCTCCTCCAGTCTCAGTGGAGTTCCACTGCAGCAAGGACACATCTGACTGCAGCTCTAACACCACAGGTAAGCCTCAGCATTCACACTCCAGTCTGACGCTTCACCATACCCGGACACACGCTACTCAACACGCTGACGCTTCACCATACCCGGACACACGCTACTCAACATGCTGACGCTTCACCATACCCAGACACGCTACTCAACACGCTGATGCTTCACTATACTCGGACACACGCTACTCAACTGATGCTTCACCATACCCGGACACACGCTACTCGACACCCTGATGCTTCACCATACCCGGACACAGGCTACTGAAGACGCTGACGCTTCACCATACCCGGACACACGCTACTCAACACGCTGACGCTTCACCATACCCGGACACAGGCTACTCAAGACGCTGATGCTTCACCATACCCGGACAGACATTACTCAACACACTGACGCTTCACTATACTCGGACACATGCTACTCAACTGACGCTTCACCATACCCGGACACACGCTACGCAACACGCTACGCAAGTTTAAACTGTTTAAACTTGAAGCCTCATTTATTTTACTTTCATATGATGTAATTTGTAGAGTGTCCTGTCCAGGATCACAACCATACAAACAGACCTTAAAGGAGTACTAATAGAAAACTGATTAATTCATTTACAATCTGACATAGAATAATATTTCTTTGACAAAAAAATGAATATTTCAGAGGATGTATTGAAAATAAAGCAACAGTTTATCCTGTTAAGGTTCTGTTTCTTCCCATTCTTAGCGAAGACGCTAATCTGAATGGCTCAAATGTCAGCAGACAACTCAAATGACCCTGTCTTCTGAATCTCAGCCGGACTCTCTTTCTTTAGCCTCATTCATTGTCGTATTTTTTGCCACAACTATCTGTATTTATATAAAATAAAGTGAGAATCTTAAAGATTACACCGGTCTGCACACTATTTAGAATGAGTTCACTTTAAACCTTAAACACGCCTCAGCTGTGTGCGACACGTTGTGTTACGAATGCGAGAGCTGATTGGAGCACTTTGGCAGGACCTGTCGGATCACCTGCAGGTCATGTAGGTCCAGAGCCAATGACACTCTGAGCTGAGGAGCTGCTGGACCCCCTGCTGTTGCCGGGCCTGGACCATCTGGCTCCACAGCCTTTGGTGTCACTGGGGCAAAGACATGATTAGTGTCTCCGAGATAGACAGCAGCTGCCTGGGTGTCTGTCCTGCGTCACACATCCAGGTCGTTGTCTTTGAACCGTGACAGTGTTGTTATCTCTGTAGGACGCATGCCAGGCTAGTATTTACCAGCGTAACAGAACCAGAGAAGAACAACTCTGTGAACTCTGTCCACATTTATACAAGATTACAATCTGTTTTTTAAAGTTTGAATTCTCAGGTCACCAAAAGCCACCGTTCTGGTCACGCTTCTAAGAGAGATCTGTTTGCTCTCCATTGCGTCTCTGTGCAGCATGGATGGCGTCCCTCTGAAGATGCCTCAGGAGGCCCCAAATGGAGCCACAGACAATGTGGAAGTCCTGGTCCCTGATTACCTCAGTGTGCTGCTGGAGACGGAGGTGAGTGGTCTCCCGGTGGGAGGTTGAACCGTCCACAGCAGCCAGTCTCTGTTCATCAGATGTTCAGATGTACAGTATTTGTATGTCTTTCTAGCACCTAAAGGATGGACAAATACATGATATAACTTTGAAACTTGACTGAAGAACTGCATGGCTACAACTGCATTGTTAGCATTGTTAGTATTGTTATCATTTCATTTCTTACTGAGAGTAAGAAAGCTCCATCAACAACAATGTTGGACTTTTCCTGCAGTGACAGACAGATAAAAAGTTTTTACCCTCATGGTTCCAGGCTGGTCTTCATATTGTTCACATACGATCCAGATGGAATCTATATCTCTATGATTTAATGGATAAGGATCTTCATGGTCCTCATGCATGGTCCTCTGACTGGAACGTATAACTCCGCCTAGACTTATACACCATGCTAATCCAATGCTGTTTAAATCAATCCACTGGACCTTTAAGAAAGTTTCTTGACAGTTTCAAGAAACTTTCTTAAAAGTCCAGCGGATTGATTTAAACAGCATTGGATAACCATGACCTGGATAACTGCAAACCTACACAAACACCATGCTAATGTAGCAATGCTAACGGAAGGAAATGATGACCAGCATTGACAGGTAGAACGCTGACATGTTATCTGTCTTTATGTCAGTATGACTTCAGCCTGGAGAACTGGGTACTCACCGGGCTTCAGAACGGCCTCGCCAACCATCATCAGCCTCTCTGCTCTTCATCAGAACTGGAGCCATCCTGTCCACCATACTGGATGATGTTCAGTAGCCCACAGCAGAGTCGCCTGGCCAGCCGGCACTGCTCTGACTTCTGGGAGCCCAACCCTCGCCCACGTTCAAACAGCCTCAACCCCGCCGTCCTGTGCACTAAATCTGCTGCCTCAGACTCTCAGGAGAAATGGAAGCATGGCACAGAGACATGTTCATCTGTGTTTTCCAATGGAGAACACCTCCCCACCTCATGTCAGCATGGTCAGGGAAAAGTTCAGAGAGCCTTTGTCCCAAACCTCCTGAACCCACCAACATGCCTCAGCAGTCTGCCTCACCAGCGCAGGAAGAACCTCCGACAGAGTTCCCTGTCAGTGTTGGAGACCACCAAACAACACCAATCCCGTTCAGACCAGTACAAGAGCCCAGCAGAACCCAGAACCACAACCGGGAGAACCTCAATCGCCAAAGCCAGTAGAGGTGACAGGCTGTCAAACAGCAGCAACCACACGGTAAGAGGAACACCTTTAATTATACTTCCACTTATTCCTCATTAAAACAAGCTTCTCAGCATTCTCAGTACAGCAAAGCTGATATGGCAAAATCCGACCAATTTATTTTTTGCATTGAAACGACTTCATTCCAAGGCAGTGATCAATAAAATTGTCTAACGCGTCATGAATAAATTGGAATTACTGTAACTCAGAATTCAAGAAGACACTTCAGCCTAATGGAGTCTGCGTCCACGGTGGACAGTCATCCGTCATCAGCTCTCACACTGGGGTTCCACAAGGCCGTGTTCTCTCACCCGTTATTGTTCACATTATACACCGATGACTGGTAGTGCTGTTGCTTCACAGCAAGAAGGTCCTGGGTTCGATTCCACCCGGGCCTTTCTGTGCTGTGCTTTATTAAACATACTAGCTTAATTTATGTCAGTGTATTTTATTTTTCTTATCAATAATTTCACTCTAAATTGGCAATAAATGACTGAAGCTCTCTCATGATTGGTTCAACATTAATAGTTGAACTAAAAAAAACATTTTTCTGTTGCCATTCCGGTGTTAAACTCAGCAGACTGATATGAGGCGCTGACATCAGTGCAACGCTGTTCTGTTGCTTTTAAACAGACATTAATTACACATGAATGAATCAACCGATTTCAAGTGACTTTGGTGTCCAAGGAGGAACTACATGGACCCGGCTCAATAGCATTCATTCTTCTTTTGTTTTTTAATGTTTTCAAAAATTGCAGCACTTTTTCTATATTTTGTCAATTTGTCTACAAAGAACTTGATGAAAATGATCGAACAGCTAAAAACCTGCCTCTATAGCCAATGTGTAGGTGAAATATTAGGGGTCCATGACTGTCAGGTGTAAAGTCCTTGAATTTGATTTTGCATTAATTCCAAACCCTTTGGTTAATGGTTAGGGTTAAGGTTAGAGTTAGGGTTATGTGCAAATGTTAGGGATTAGGGTTTAGAGTAAAGGCTAGGGTTACGTGTAAAGGTTAGAGGTTAGGGCTAAGGGTTAAGGTTAGGGTTAAGGTAAGGGTTAAAGTGACATTTAAGCTTAGGGGTTAGGGTTAAATTTATCTTAAGGTTGGGGTTAAGGTTAGGATTAGGGTTAGGATTAGAGTTAGGGATAGGGTTATGTGTAAAGGTTAGGGGTTAAGGTTAGTTTAAGCTTTGGGTTAAGTTTAGGATTAGGGTTAGGGTTAGAGTTAGGGATAGGGTTATGTGTAAAGGGTTAGGGTGAGGGTTAAGGTTAAGAATTAGGGTTATGTGTAAACATTAGGGGTTAGGGTTGTGGGTTAGGTGTAAGGTTAGGGCTAAAGTGACATTTAGGCCTAGGGTTAAGAGGTGATGGTTATGGTTGGGGTTAGAGTTAAGGTTAGAGTTAAGATTGGGATTAGGGTTAGAGTTAAGGTTAGCGTTAGGGATTATGGTTAGGGATTATGGTTAGGGTTAGCTTTAGGGATAGGGTTAAGGTTAGAGTTAAAGTGACGTTTAAGGTTTAGGATTTAGGGGTTATGGTAAGGGTTAGGGTTAAGGTTAGGGTTTGTGTTAAGGTTAGAGTTAAGGTTAGGGTTAGGGGTTGGGGTTTAGGTTAATGTTAGGGTCAGGGTTAGGGTTAGGGTACGTATCTTTGATTTGAGCCACAGCTTCAGTAAAAAACCTTGTTTTGCCTCCATGATGTGGTCCATGCAGCCTGGGGAGAGGAGAGGAGTTAATGCTCCGGGGTATAGATAGCCTTGCCCCTGGTCTACAGGGACACACTATGAATACAGCCTAAAGCCTGGGGCATTACTCCTGAGGTCTACTTTTAACATCCACACATAAGCCCGGCGCGGACAGTCTCTCTGTGTATGGCAGCACAATAAGTTTGCCTTAATTTACAGTCATGTTGGCCATATGTCCTTTAGCTGTACTATAATTCTGTTTCTGAGCACCAACACCTCATTACAGAGAAGACAGTCTAGTTGTTTTTCAGTTCCCAAGTCTACAATGTTTTCAGGGGTCTTTGCTCTAATAATAGCTGGTGTAAAGTCTGCTCCTGAATCCAGCCACGTTGTACATTCACCCAGATTAGTGAGCTGGACGTCTGCCACTCACCTCTGCTGTCAAAGAAGCTCCCCAGCTGGTCCCCCCCCTCTGAGGAGCCACTCGTTCATTACAGTCTGTTGCCTCCTAGAAGTCTCCCTGCCCAGACTCATACAGACACTCATCCGACCATGACCCCCCCATCTCTGGACCTGACTCCTCAGCAGAGCTCCTGTCAGCTCTCAGCCAAGAGGAGAGAGAACTACTAGAAGCCATCACTGCCCGAGGGTACCCCCTCCAGACCGCCATCATCGCCCTGCAGAAGACCGGCCAGAAGACCCCAGACCACGTAAGTCAGGGTCACAGACACATGATCTAAGAACCAATGAAATGCTGACCTCTGCTGTCCAGTTGTCACCATCAGCGGTTGCTAACCTGATCTGGACGTGGTTGTGTTAGATGAGTCTACTTCATAAACAGGAAATGCTCGTTCCAAAGGGACATGAAACAGAGCTGCCTGACAAAAACCATTCACTGTGTGCAGAGTCGTCCTACCCCAGGTTCGACTGAATAGGAATCACTGACCCATTCTAGTTCTTACCCATGTTGACCTTATACCATGTGCAGGTCACTCAGGATTGACTAGTCAAGACCACTGATCCCCCTCCTCAACTGGAGGTACTACATGACCAAATCTGTAAGGCAGTGACATCAACACAGGATTATTTTGATAGTCCCACGTTCGTCACCTTTTTGAACACGTGTTCACAATTTGTTATTGTCTCCTGTCAGAATTTCATCTGTGATGGGAAAGGTTTTTGTTGAGCTGTGGCTCATAAAATGATGAAATGTTGAGAAGAACTCGAACACCATAACTCCAACTCTGTACTGGAGAGTTGTGGGTTTGTCTTTTGAATACCACCTTTCAATTTCATCCTGGATCTTCAGTGTAAAAGTAGGGATATAGGAATGAAACAAAAATACATGAAACTAAGCCTCTTAAGCTAGTGTAAAAATAGACCCTGGAGTCTCAACAGCCTGCCGCCTGGTATTTGTCTTCCCATAATATTCCCAGAGTTGATGGGAAGAGGGCATGTGGGGCTAGAAAGATGTTTCACATGAGAAACGGGAAATGTACTGGGGGAGAAATGGTGACCAGAGTGACTTGGTAGCCTCCCCATGAAGAACTGCTCAGGTTACAAACACTGGAAGCGCAATAACATACACCTCTTCAGTCATTTTACTGAAGCTATGTGTAGATATTCTACTGCTTCTGTCTCATGGCTGTGTGTGGGAGAGCAGACTATTCTAACAAGATAGATATGAATACATTAACCATAGTGATCAAAACCAGAAGAAGACGGTCTTCATCAGAGAACACAGGCTTCAACCCGACGACAGAACATTTCAGGTCACTGAGGAATAATGATGCCCATGTGATCCTGTTCCAGGAGTCACATGATGAGGGTCAGCCTATGCTATCCAGGGACTGGGATTGGTTGAGCACTGTTTGGCGGTAGACTCGCTGAGCCCTGAGGACATCTTGTAGTTCTCCAAAAGTCTGTGAAAAACAACTCTTTCGTGTTAACACAACATTGCTTTGAAAGTATTTCACCAAAATTGTAGAAACACTGGAATGTTGACAGAAAAGATTTATATTTACTTAGTGGTAAAATCAGTGAAACTCAAATACAACCACCAATCAGAGATGAGGAGCCTATCCTATGGGAAGCTGTGAATGAAGAAGATTCCAGATTCCAGCAGCATTCGAACTCTGTGCTGCTGATTTATGGCGAACATCAGCATGGATGTTGACTGATGAATCAAAGGTGGTGATCTGATCCCTTGGTGTCTCACAGATCCTGAGCTACCTGGTGTCATGTGACCACCTGTGTCAGCAGGGTTATGATATGGCTCAGGTAGAAGAGGCGCTGGAGATGTTTCAGAACTGTGAAACCAAGGTAAGGTCCTTCAGGTCCTTCACACCCCAAGGCTAACTGTGTCCTATCTGCTAACTGCTACATGCTAAGCCAGCATGTAAAGTGTAGCACACATACACACACACACACACACACACACACACACCAAACATTCAGTGTGACCCTGTTGACCTCTCTTCTTCCCGAGGCTGAGGAGTTCCTCCAGCTGCTGAGTCAGTTCAATGAGATGGGCTTCCAGCAGAACGCAATCAAGGAGGTCCTGCTGGTCCACGAGAACCACAGAGAACGGGCGCTGGAGGAGCTGATGACGCGTGTGGCGTGACAGCAGACGCACACACACACACACTGACTTGCGCTTCATGTTAAAGCCACAGAGACAACATGGGTGTGGCCTTCACTGTTGATGTATTATAATTAGATAATGGGAATATGATGTTATCACCATGATGGTGCCCATATTGTTTAATCTAACCTGACTGTTCCTCTCTGTCCATGTTGTTATGGTGTCAAATGTCTGGCTGTGTATTTGTAGACTACAGATCAACCTCGGCTTACATCATTATGTCGTTCTCAATTATACATCATTTCTCAAAAACAGATGTGACGCCAGTGCACTGCAGGATTACTGCATTAACTAAATATTAATAAAATACATTCATTAATAAAGTTCAGTACAGAACTGGGAGTGGTTATCTACAGTTTAGTCTGGAGATGAGTTAATTCAACTAACGTCGTTTTATGACTTACATCCTTTGGAACCGATTAACACTGTAAGAAGAGGTTTACCTGTAGTTGAATTGGTTGAAACAGAAGTGATCTGGGTATTGATTATTATTTGACAGATTTATTAAAGATGTTCGTCATCACGCTGTCTTGTTTGTCTCTTATCTCCCACCTGACGCTCACATCCAGCTGCTCCCATAAAGATATTCAAGCAGACACTCATCCCACTGTTCAGTCAACACATAATTCAATCATCACACCTCATAGCTAAACCTAACCAACTATGATCACTACGGTAACAAGTACTAGCCAATCATTGGCAGAGTTGGGTGGGTCATATGCCCCAGTGTATTGAACAACAGGTTTAACTTAGACTAAAATAAGTTGTGTTCACATTCTGTGGTTATGAAGTGTGAATGTTGGTAGGATGACCTGTGATGTCAGCTAGTAGCATTAGCATTAAGCTAAAACTGGAGCGTAAGGTTTGGAGCTGCTTATAATCCAATTACTGTAGAGAACCAGATTGACAGCAGAGCAACAAGTCAGAGCTTCTGTCATCCGGCTAATCCATTAGTTAGCCATCAACCATACCCAAGCATGTTAGCTTACACACCAGGCTTTGTCTGCTTGTGAAATAAAGTTACACGATGTAAAATCATACACTGCAGGAGTGCTGCTGATCCACAAACAAACAAACAATTGTGACAATGTTGTGTAATGTGTGTAAATCAGTCAGGTTCTTCATTCTTCCATGTTGCTATGTTAGCCACATATAACTAATAAAGCAACGTAACTGAGATGTTAAGAAAACTTTCTGATCCAGAGAATCAATTTAACCTGTTTTTATTTATTCTAACAAGGCTTAAGTCCCACTATTATAGGTTACATTCATTATATTCATGTGTTTACCTGATCGTTGTTACCTTTGTGGAATTTTAATAGCTGGAATCATGAAAAATACATAACTGGTCTTCTAAAAGTTTCATCCCGTAAGGACGTTCACGTCTGATCGGAGCATTGTGACGATAATATGGGACTGACTCTGAGAATCTGGTCCTGTGTCCGACCTGGAGGGGTTCCCGTGAGGGAGATTGCGGGTTTAGGCAGCCTCATCAGGAAAGTATATATAGACCCAATCCTGCCAAAACCTTTCATGTGACGCCTCGGTCTCCATATGTGATCCTCGATGGAGTACTCGGTGGTCACGTGTCGACTGAGCGTGAACACGGAGTCTCCTCGCACCATAGCGGTGAACAGAGATCCCTTGCTGTTCCCGTACTGACCTGATATGGCCGTCCACTGGCCTGAGCTCAGGTTGTAACGGTCCATCACACACAGTAAGAAGTCATCACCGGGGCCGTTACGCATCACATACAGATTATCCTTGTGGGCGACCATATATAGGGCGTAACTGTGATGACGGACGAGTGTGGTGACGAGGAGCCACTGGTCACATTCAGGCAGATACTCGTGTATTTCAGTGGCCCCCTGTCCTTTCCAGAGACAGATAAAGATCCTGTTGGTGGCCACAGCGTTCACCACGGAGGCTGCAGAGCACGGGAGGGGGGAGACGAAGCTCCAGCTTCCATTGGATGCCTGGTATCTCTCCACAGACGACAGGGCCTTCATGTCATATTCACCTCCCACGGCGTAGAGACAACCATCATGACCTATCAAAGTGAAGTTATAGCGTGGCTGCTGAGGGCCGCAGATGGTGGTCCACATGTTAGCTGCAGGGTCGTAACAGAAACCGCTTTCTACTACCTTCTTGCTAACATCGTGAACTCCTCCGAAGATGTAGAGCCTGTTCTCCAGGACTGCCAAGCCCGCCATGGTGGTACTGGCGCTGACAGGTAGATGTGTCAGGACCCTCCATTCCCGGGTGTCTTCATCCAGGTAGCACACCGTCCTCTGGAGATCCCCCAGCATCTCAGTGGAGGGCGAGTGGCTGCAGACGGCCACGTAGCTGCTGGGGAGCAGAGACTCAATGTACTCCACCATGCTGTTGGGTAAAGTGACAACGTCCTCCTTCAGGTCGGCGTACATGTCCCTGATGAATAAAGCTGAGTTGTGGAAGAGCTCCCACACACCGTAGGTGGCCGCTGTGTGATACATGAGGAGGCAGTTTTCAGAGTTGATCACATTGATTAAGTGCTTTGTGAGTGCTGACACCTGCAGAAACGCCGTACACTCAATGGCTTCCACGATCTGGTCGCCGTTCAGCACCGGACGCTCCCCATTAAGGACTTGCACCATGATCAAAAAACCCAGAACTCCCACACATTGTAGGTGGACCTCCTCCTGCTGGCACTCTCGCATTCCTGACTGGAACAAGGCTCTGAAGTACTCACAGTTGTCTGCCAGAAGAGATTTATCCACGGTGAAGGAGCTGTCGTCAATAGTGACCCTCAGGCGGTGCGCCTCCTGACAGCATGTAGTCTCCTGGCCCGGGTGGGGATGGCGGCTGGACTCCATCACCTCCGTCTTCATGACTTCCAAGCTCAACCACACACTCCTGTTGCTTTCCGTCAAGATCCAGATCAGAGTAGTGCACATCTGTAGCAGTTCACCGGCGCAGCTGAATGGCTGGTGTTTAGGAGATGAAGCTGACCCCAGCTACACCCTGCCTGATTCCACAGCTCCAAGCACACACTCTATACATAGCGGACGGACGTGTGACTCACTT
This sequence comes from Antennarius maculatus, assembly GCA_013358685.1. Classification (NCBI taxonomy): domain Eukaryota; kingdom Metazoa; phylum Chordata; class Actinopteri; order Lophiiformes; family Antennariidae; genus Antennarius; species Antennarius maculatus. Next base: position 28,750,356 of record CM023606.1, read on the forward strand.
CCAGCGGATTGTGACATGCAGCCAGAAGAGAAAGACGAGCCAGATAATGCAGGGTGGCTGCGAATGTGCCGAGGCCTCAGCTGTGGAACAGCTGAGGGTTTGTCCTTGAGCACACGGAACAGTAGAGTCGAGGGCTCTCCTGGGTTGTGTACAGCCGGGGGCAAAGTGGAACGTTTACCCACTACAGGGTAAAGTCACGTTAATTTACAGAAGGGAAACAAAAAAGGAAAGATCAATTAAAAAAGATAAGCAGTTTGAATGCATTTCCTCTGCCAAACAAGGGCAGAACCGGACGAGGACGATGCTACTTTAGACTTTAGCTACGACTCACAACAGATGTGCTTCTGCTATGTGCAGTTATATGAGACAAAGATGGCTGCTGCAGATGTTCTGGAACTGTGAGGCTCCTGTCAGACATCAGGTGTGATGAAAGAGGCAAGGGAAAGGGACAGGTGTATACAGATAACTAATATAAGATGTTGGCTAGCAACAGGTGATCACCAGACACTTAACAAGACATTTATGTACTAGACATGTTTCGAAAGAACTCATTATAATAACAGAACATGCCTGAAAACACACCTAGTAGCTTACAGCTGATAGACTTAACCACACATTATATTATTACAGAAACCAGGTCAGCTGACTTGTCTCCTATTTCCTGACACTTGCTTTAAGTGCTGTAAGTTACTTACCTATTATAATGACTACGACCCCTTAAAAGGTGCTGTAGACCAGCTCTAGGGTGAAAAGAAAACTTTCTAAGTCAGTTCAAACCAGTCCAGAAGGAGATCAGTTAGTCGGTTCCACACAGAACCTGTAGGACGCCCTCTTTCCTGTTCTCCATGGTGTAGCACGACAGGAAGAGAAGCCCATGAGGTGGGAACTACGGAGACTGTCACCACCATGGAAACTTGAAATTTACTTATAAACCCCATAAGAATAAGAATTTTGATTAAAAGTTCTTACTGTTTCACATTGGAACTGGTTCCCACAGGGAACTGTTTTAGCCCAAACCTTCAGCAAGTCTTCATCATTGTTTACATGGTCGTGTCTGATGTGGTCAAGTTTCTGACAGCATTAGACATGACTCTGACCTGTGTGTGACTGCTCCAGTCACACACAGGTCAGTGTCTTCAAAGCTGGTGCTCCTTATTGAAGAGTCTCTAGGGAAGAGCGGAATGGAACCAGACCAAGTGAGCGGGCCGAGGTCTGGGTCTGTGCCCATGGAGGAGGTCTGGCTTTGTGCCCATGGAGGAGGTCCGGCTCTGTGCCCACAGAGGAGGTCCGGCTCTGTGCCCCCCTCCTCCATGGGCACAGAGATCCAGCTCTGTGCCCATGGAGGAGGTCCAGCTCTTTAAGTTCTACACTGATGACAGATACAGATGGAACCTTTCACACATCTGGTGTTTAATCTGTACAAGTTTCCAGAGGTACAGATGGGGGGGCAGTGTAGCTACTAATCCAAGCAATGCAAATATGTTTGTACACAATGAAGAAGTAAAGAAAAAAAAGTCTTTGACAAGTCTTGATGCAGCTGTTTTGAATTTCTAGGCACTTGACAACGACCTCCTCCTCCACCATATTTGTTGTTGAATCCTCCCTGCCCGAATGTTGTATTGACGTCAACAGGAAGGACGGACGTAGGTCTTGATGAAGTACGTCAGCTATAGCAGATAGACATATCTACTTACCTGCATAGAGGGAGCATAAATGAGACACATTTGGGGTGTGTATATCCTGTCAGGTGTTGGGTCACCTGACAGGATGGTGCGAGACCTCACTTGACCTCATGAACATCGATGTGTTTGTAGCCTATATTCATTGCTGTGCCTCCAGTCAAGACCTCTCAGGTGATGGAGAAGGAAACTACTTCATTCAATAATTAACACGTATATAATACAATATAATTATATATAGAAGAGCGATGAATCCGTTAGAGGGACTCACAGTATTAGATATTAAAATCCTGGTCTGTACAGAGTTTATGGGACATGTATGGGGGGGTGGTCCTATACGGGAAACACTCCTAATAACAAACATATGTAGGCCTATGTAAACTAAAGGCAGCTCAGAGGCCTGAGAAATGAGAGGAGACTCTGATCCAGCTGTGAATGCACCGTGTTACGGTTCAGGTTTATTGGCCTGGTTTGGCTTTGTCCTAAAAAGGAGAGGTCAGTGCATCCGTTGCACACGAGACTGTTTTTAACTCTCATGGGAGCACAAGAATGACATAGTGATAACTTCTCAGTGTCTGGAACAGACTGTGTTCGGTCCACTCGGATACGTGGACAAATCCTCATTTTTCTTTTTCTGATGCTCATCTGCATGAAAAATAAACATGCATTTTTCATGTCTTGCCTGCCTCTGTGAAAACATATTTTTATCCACTTGAGAATCATCCACACACACCAGAAATGACTTTTATGGGACTAACATGGCGCTGATGTTTGGGAAAGTGAAGCCTGCAGCGGCTCCAGAGAGAAGTCCAGCTGACTGTAACCTGGTGCTGCTCGGCATGATGGGCTCCGGGAAATCAGGTGACGCTTTAGATCCTCATCCACATCCTGAGACCGAGTGTGTTTCTGTTGCTGACCCTCCAACCGGCTGCTCGTCAAGAAGGAAGGGATTCATTTACTTCTGTGTCACTAAATCATATGTAATCCTCTGACTTCTGTGACATCAAAGTGTCTCATTTTATCTGCTCTGTGAGTAAAAACGATATTCACTCTGTTTTTACTCAAATTATGCTTCCAGGCTAATAAGAGTGATGCTGGGAACCTTTCTGCACTCGTAGCAGAAGGTTAATGTCTTTGAGGGGAAAAAGAACTCAGCACTGAGCTTAAAATACTACAAATGAACAAATGAGTCAAAACCAGGACCAATAGGAACACAATGTTTTAATGGTTAAGTTACATCTTGTATGTCATTTAGTCTATTATTTTAGATGAAGAACAAAAAGGAATTTGGAGATGAGTCAATCGTTTCTGCTGTCCTCCTGACTCCTGGGTCACATGATGTTTTCATTGTTTTACAGCCCTGACGGTCAAATTCCTCACAAAGCGCTTCATCAGCGAATACGACCCCCATCTAGGTGAGACAACTTTACACCACTGGATTCATTAACATTAGATCCTGTGCTGCTGTGCATCTTGGGTAAATGTCCCAGACAGCAGAGACACTGGTTTCTGCTGCCGGTGATGTCATGGATATGTCAAGATGGATGATTTCATCACCTGCATCAGCAGGATCGTGTTTCTGATGGATGTACAGACTGGGATCAGATGCAGCACCAGATCTACAGACAGTCAGCAGCCCCTCCACCTCCTCTTCCTCCCCCTCCACCTCCTCTTCCTCCCCCTCCACCTCCTCTTCCTCCCCCTCCACCTCCTCTTCCTCCCCCTCCACCTCCTCTTCCTCCTCCTAAATATCAAACAATTCTACTGTAAGGTGTTGAAACTCACAGTGATGTCAGTGACATCATGACTGTGTATGTGTGTGTGTGTGTGTGTGTGTGTGTGTGTGTGTGTGTGTGTGTGTGTGTGTGTGTGTGTGTGTGTGTGTGTGTGTGTGTGTGTGTGTGTGTGTGTGTGTGTGTGTGTCGTTTTAGAGGACATCTTTTCATCAGAAGAGATTGTGGACAATCAGCCCGTCACAGTGAGAGTGATGGACACCTGTGACAGGGTATGAACACTCACACACACACACACACACACACACACACACACACACACACACACACACACACACACACACACACACACACAGGACAGCCTTTAGAAGTGAACATTATCAATAAGTGTGTGAGTTTAGATAATTGAATCAGTTTTGTGATAAATGGAATAAATGAACAGAAAACGTGTGTCTTGACCTGAAAAGGCACTGATGTGATTAAAGGCACCAAACATGAAGTCATGAAAGTGTGAAGCTTTATTAATCATTAATACTGAAACACCTTAGTTGTTGTAGTTTCTATATTAAATTAATCATGATCTACTTTTAATGTGAGTCATGTGACATGAATAGAGTCATGGTTCCTGGTCCAGCCTGAGAAAAAGGCTAAGATGTTATCGACACCGGTTCAGACCGGGAACACTGACTTTACTTCTCTCCCCAAACACATGAATTATTGACCTACTTGAAGTAATAAATAAAATTATAAAATAAAAGTCATGAATCTGTGCTAATCATTAGGATTCAGACGTGGTTGTTTTTGATCTCAGTATTTGTGGGTGAGTGATGACTCCTGCTGGTCAAACATAAGACCTCCGTCCACCAGGGACACTCTAGCACTTGGTTCAAGTCTCCAGACTAAGGCTAAACCTCATCTTTAAACCGTGACTTTAACGTGAAGAGACACTCTGATGTCATTGTGACAGACACACACACACTGATTTCTAATGTGGGTGTGTGTGTGTGTGTGTGTGTGTGTGTGTGTGCGTGTGTGTGTGAAGAATGGTCCAGGGAACTGCGAGCGCTACCTGTCATGGGCCAGCGGCTTCCTCATCGTCTACAGCATCGATAACCTGGAGAGCTTCAGAGGCTGCCAGCCCTACCTGCAAACCCTCGCCCTGCACAACAAGACCTTCAGACCTCACACCCCCATCATCCTTCTGGGCAACAAGCTGGACATGGACCGCTACAGGTCAGTATCTGAGTGTGTGAGTGTGTGTGTGTGTGTGTGTGTGCTGTTAGGTGTAAGAACATGACCAACCACAGATCAGTTCTGGGTTCTCTCTGAGTTCTCCATCTCCCAAACACAAGCAGCTCAGGTGAATTGCTGAATGTCAACCTTTCTGTAGGTGCGAGTCTGAGCATGAGTGGTTGTTGGCCCCGTAATGAGCTGGCATTTCATCAGGGGTCTACCCCACCTCTTGCGCGTAGCCAGCTGGGATAGGGTCCAGCAGACCCGTGACCTGAGATTCTAATCGTCTTGTAGTCTGTTTGCTTCAGCATACCTGTAAACTGTGAACTGACTCGTTGTTGTGTCGAAAGAAGTACAGTAATCAATCAAGTCAACGACGTGACACCTGGTTTCCTCTCAGGCAGGTGAGCCGCTGCGACGCCGAGGCCCTGGCGTCTCGCTTTGGCTGCTTGTTCTTCGAGGTGTCGGCCTGTCTGGACTTCCTGTCTGTGCAGCACGTCTTCTACGAGGCGGTGAGGAGGGCGAGGAGGGGAGGCGAGAGAAGCCGCCTGGTCCCGGCCGTTTACCTGAGCGAGGACAAAGCTCTGCTCGATGTCCCCACCTTCACCACCCCCTGCTACAAGGAGCTGCCGGCCCCCGCCACCGCCAAGCTGGTCACCGTGAAGACATCCAGAGCTCAGAGTAAAAGAAGGGCCGCCACGCTCACCCTACTCAAAGGGTTCAAGATCTTCTGATACCCCCCCCCTGACAGGATCAAGTTAAAAATAATCTAGAACAATACCAACAGGGTCGCGGACAGTCAGACATGTTTCTGCTGAACTGAACTGAACTTTCGAAGTAATGGAACCAACCAAATATGCAAGTGAAATAATATTTACTGGTGATTAAAATGAACCCCTATTTATTCAGTTAGAGTTATTCCTGAAAAGGATCATTTCCAGGCACCAGACTGGAACCCCATCCTTACGGTGACTGTATTTTATCTATTATCTATATTTCTTATAGGTTGGATGTGACCACAAGTGCCATAAAAATGATCTATATTAATTGTTATATTTATTCAAATCCTAATAAAATGCTGTTGTTGTTTTTTCCATGGATGTGGTGTAAATGGTGAAATGAATCATCACAGATAACACACACACACACACACACACATGGCACAATGGAACAGAAAACAACTTCATGACCTGCTTTAACGCCGAATAACAAGCCGTCAATGTTTTAGCATCTGCTTTCAGTTTTTAGGACAGTTTATGGTTCCCCTGGCAACAAATCTACAAATGAGTTCGGATCAGGAGTGAAAACATTACCTACAGTTACCTGGACAGGTGAGAAACGCAGACATGGTTTGCATCAGCTCGTCCTTCTGCACGGACCACAATGCATTGAGGTTCAGACTGCCAGAATAGGACCACATCCTCAATATGTGTTCAGTCCTGATGCAGAACCACATACATACCATGTACCTCAAACACTTTATTTAAAAAAAAATATTACACATCATATTTCATATCTTGACATTTCTGATTCATTTAGTGCCCCTCTCCTTCCTGTTAGATTGCAGTTAAACAGATCGTACATCCCTTTAACATCCTGCTTACAATAAAACTACTGGTTGCGGGGCTGACTCATCATTTTATGGATGATACTGCCCCCTGGGGGTGGAGCATTTCATAAACAACCAAAGAGGAACTCAGTAACGCCGCCATCAACTGATTCTCATTCACATCTTTGGTAATCGGATTTTCACTCCATCACCATCGTTTTTTCGTCAGCTTCCACCTCGGTGACGACCTCCTCCTCCTCCTCCTGGTCGACGCCCCCTGCTGCTGGATCTGGGTACAAGCGGGACGTGTTGCCATCCTTCCAGGTGACCACGATGTCTCCGGTCCCGAGCTCGCCCACCCCCCCGTTGGATGGGGATGCCTTGCTCGCCTGCGTCTGAATGTCGATGGGCAGAGAGGGAGCGCCACTGTCGATGGGCAGAGAGGGAGCGCCACCGTCGTCGTCTCTGACGGCTGAAATGACCATCATTTCTTCTCCACCGCTCCTCTGAGACTTCGCCGCCGCCGCCTTATACTTTGCAATCTTCTTCCTGTTCCTGAATGAAACAGACAGGATGTCAGTCGTCGGGTTGTCAACAGGCAGTAAAGCATCTGCTGCTATTTGTGATGTGACTGTTCACAGGTCGGGTTACATTTTTCAGTGCTTTAAGTACATTTGATTACATTTCCACACAGCCTTCCTCACCCTGACTCCCCCGGAGATGACAGCAACATGTGACTACCATATTTCCTGGACTATAAGCTGCTACTTTTTTCCTAGGTTTTGAACCATGCTGCTTATACTACCCCTAGCAAAAAGTATGGAATCACCAGTCTTGGACGAGCACTCACTCCGACATTTATTATGTAGAACAAACTCAGATAAAAAGCATGAAAAAGTAATGAATTTTTTTTCAAAAGTGCAACTCCTTGGCATTCAGAAACACTAAAAGAAATGAAGAAAAAACATTGTGGTGGTCAGTAAATGTTACATTTATAGAGCAAGTGCAGGGAAATAAATATGGAATCACTCAATTCTGAAGAAAAAAATTCGGAATCACTCCATTTTGAGTAGAAAATAAGGACACACCCAGTCAGTTTCCTTTCCTTAAGTGGGAAATTAATTCAGATTACGTAGATCTGCTCATTAGTCAGCAGTTAAAAACAGTGCAGTTATCACACCTTGAAGGGCTGCTGGACAAAGTGGATTGGCAAGAATCATGGCTCCAACAAGACAGATGTCTCTTGAGACCAAAGACAGGTTTATCAAACTTCTTGAAGAAGGTAACTCTACCCGTATGGTTGCCAAAGATGTGGGCTGTTCACAGTCAGCTGTATCGAAGATCTGGACCAAGTACAAACAGCATGGGAAGGTTGTTAAAGTCAAGAGTACTGGTAGACCAAGGAAGACATCTACAAGTCAAGACAAACAACTAAAGGCCATGTCTTCAAAACAGAAAATGCACAAGACAAATGAAGAAGAAATGGGAGGAAACTGGAGTCAATGTATTGACAGAACTGTGCAAAATCGCCTAAAGGAAATGGGATTTTCATACTGGAAAGCTAACAGGAAACCATCATTGGTTTCACAAGACTGCAATGGGCTAAGGAGAGGCAATCATGCACTGTGGATGACTGGATGGAGGTTACCTTCAATGATGAGTCACAAATCTGCATTGGACAAGGTGATGATGCTGAAACTTTTGTTTGGTGCCGTTCCAGTGAGATTTACAAAGAGGACTGCCTAAAGAAAACATCAAAATTCCCACAGTCCTTGATGATATAGGGGCTGCATGTCAGACAAAGGCACTGGGGAGATCGCTGTGGTTGAATTTTCAACAAATGCACAACTTTACATTGACATTTTGGACAGCTTTCTTACTGTTTCAAATGAAAAAAATGTTTGGGGATGAAGAAATAATTTTCCAAGATGGCAATGCATCATGCCAAAGAGCAAAAACTGTAAAAATATTCTTTGAAGAAAGACACATTCAGTCAATGTCATGGCCTGCAAATAGCCAAGATCTCAACCCAATTGAAAACCTGTGGTGGAAATTTAAAAAATGGACCACAGCAAGGCTCCGACCTGCAAGGATGATCTGGCAACTGCAATCAAAGAGATTTGGCACCAGATTGATGAAGAATACTGTTTGTCACTCATCAAGTCCATGCCTCAGAGACTGCAAGCTGTCATAAAAGCCAGAGGTGGTGCAACTAAATACTAGTGATGTGTTTTGATTGTTACTTCTTTGTCTGTTTTTCATGATTCCATATTTTTTTCCTCAGAATTGTGTGATTCTATATTTATTTCCCTGCACTTGCTCTGTAAAAGTAACATTTACTGACCACCACAATGTTTTTTCTTTATTTCTTTTAGTGTTTCTGAATGCCAAGGAGTTTCACTTTTGTAAAAATTCATTATTGTTTCATGCTTTTTATCTGAGTTTGTTCTACATAATGAATTGTCTGATTGAGTGCTTGTCCAAGACTGGTGATTCCATACTTTTTGCTAGGGTTAGTACCAAGGTGCGGCTATTTTGTGGATTTTTCTTCCACCACTAGGGGCGCTCTAACCGGAATTAGAATCAAAATAGATGAAAAATCAATGTAAAGAAGAATAGCCTACGCTACTTTTTCTTTAGCAGATAGAACACGCACGGCAAATTACTAACCGGTAATTATTTTCAAATCCCCGCACTTCCATCGCGGAAACCACATGTGGATTATAGCCCAGTGCGGCTTGTGTATCTTTTTTAAAAAAAGTTTTAAAGAGCGGCTGCGTCTTATACACAGGTGCGCTCTATAGTCCAGAAAATAGGGTAATTATAGGTGTGATTGATTGTTGTGATTGGTCCTGTGATAAAACACTGACTTGTTCAGGCTTGTTAAGCCCAATATCAGCTGGGATACGTAATTTTTCTAGAATGCCGTTAATTCCGGACTATTAACATGGCTAATCTGTAGATTTTTACAGGCTAACGGCCTCTAGGGGGTGCTCCTTCCTAGCAGGGAACAGACAGGTGGAAGAGATAATGTGCAGAAGAAGACTCTACCGTAGTTTGATTGTGTTTTGAACACGCACACCCCTCATGATGGGAAACACGTGAAAAAAAGTCACATGATATCAACTTTTACAGACAATCGATCTGGCTGTTGAAGTAGGAAACAGCTGCTGCATGTTAGCTTAGCATCAGAGAATCGATGGCGACACGTTTGAAATGACTGCGTTGTTTTACTGCCGTGTTACACACATTGTTCGGGAAAAAGCAGCAGTTAAAAAATGTTTAAATCTGTGTACCATCTTCCTGTATTAATATCTCACATTACAACAGGTGCACTCAGTTGTCCAGGAATTATGGTATCAACCAAACAATGATAGCTTGCGTCTGTATCTCAGGGGACTTAAGTCATCGTATCGTGTTTGAATGCAGCCATTCTAAATAAATATATTTGCTTGATGGTTGGAAAATGTCAAAAGAAGGTGACAATGCCTCTATGCATATCCTATCTTTGTGTTTCAGGTTTTGATATATTGATACCACACCTTCCTGTTCATATGTAGATATGTAATTATTATTGAATTAGTTCCAGTCATACTTGTTGGCCATGGCTCCCATTCCCAACAGTAAGAAGCCTACAAGTAGGCAGAAGAATGCCAGCCCCAGCAACACAAACGTCCATGTGGTTTCTGCAACAGGAAGAAGATGACTGATGAACACGAGACTGTACAACACATAACGTTTGTGGTGGCTTTCCTCTCCTGTTTTATGTCTGTTTATTGTCTTGACTTAATTGTGTGACTGGCTGTTCGCCTTTCTATCTGGTTCTGTGATGAACGTTCTCGGCTTGAGCAGCAGGACTTACGGTCTTCTGTGCGGTAGAACCAGCGGAGGTAGGCTTTCTCTTCTTCTGTCATGGCGTCCAGCTCTTCTGTCTGCTTCTCTGAAGCGTCAGACTTTCCTGGATCAGATGCTCTCCTGGATCCTAGAGGAACAACAACGCAAAGAAAACAACGCGTGAGCTTCTTCTATGGTTACCTACTAGTCTTCAAACGGTTCATTAGACACATCGGTTGTTGTAGTATATTTGTTTTCGTAGATAAGAATTCCAACCCCACATTCCCAACCCCAACCCTAACAATGCCAATCCCAACTTCCAATTCCAACAATACCAACCTCAACTTAAAAAATCAAATTTTCCAATCCAACGCCAACAATACCAACTGCAACTTGCGAACCACAACTCCAACAATACCAACCCCAGCTTGTCAACCCCAACCCCAACTTACAAACCTCAACCCCAACCCTAACAATACCAATCCCAACTTCCAATTCCAACAATACCAACCCCAACAATACCAACCGCAACTTGACAACTCAACCCCAACAATTGGAAAGAGTTGGGGTTTGAATTGTTGGGGTTGGAATTGTAAAAGCCTGTTGACAGGGATGTGACAACCCTCATTGATAACACTCCAAATAGTCCAGATAACAGTCTTTCTGCTCACTTAGTCGTTCCTGGCAGATGCTCCCCTCATCCAGAGATCGCCATTTTGAGTGTTTGCTGTCATGTGTAATGATTAGTTGTTGTCCATCAGTCGACAGCAGCATTGATGTGTTCCTGCTGATGAGCATATCTCTATCGCAGTCCCACATAAAAGCTGCAGCATCCACTTTCGGACCCCGGCACTGCAGGGTCTGGACAGATTCTCTCTGCTGGGTAGACAAACATCTGGAGGTAGTAGCGCTCATCAGCATGCCCTGATTGATCCAGACCCACTGCTGGGACTCTGAGTCCAGGTTGCAAATTTTCAACAGGACATGGCCTGTGGCTGCAGAGTCCTCCAGACACAGATGGTGGTGGGTGTTGTGGATCATGAAGGAACTTGCTCCTGATTGATAAGAAAGACTGGTTTAAAATTATTCTTAATGCAGTCTGTAAATGCGTTGTGTGTGAACTTACCTAACAGGAGAGGGGAAAAGAGGATCCAGGCGTGAAACATATCTACAGAGAATGAAGGATATTTGGAAAAATTACAAATGACATTCACATAAAAAAGCAGGAACTTTAGGGGCAAGGGATGATTTGAACCAACAAAAATCTAAAAACCATTCTATCTGTTAGAGTTCTGTAACTTTTTGCACACAGAAGAAGTCTCAGAGATAGGGGGATCGAATCTAACAAGGATTTTTTGCAGTATCTGTCACAACTAACAATTAAACAGGTAAACCTCAGTTTACATTGTTAACTTACTTCAGGAGGAGTGAGGTAAATCGAAAAATCACATGAGTCAAATAAACTAGTCTCCAGGCTAACGTGAAGATAACCATTCCCAGTTGTGTACTGAAATTTATCCAAAAAATGTATTTTAATGATATTGGGTTAATACAAATCTATTTTAAACTGACAAACAATTAACTTTTATTTTTTAATATAGTTAAAAAAAAAAAAGAATCTCTATTTCGCCTTCAGTCACTTCTTCCTCATTGTGGGTCACGGGGGTTGCTATAGGCTAATAATATGATATTATATATTTTATTCTGATTTATTGTACAATAGCATGATATTATGTGATTTTAATGGTTTATTATTGATTGTGCAATTCCAGAATTTATGGCAGACAAACTTTATGTGGAATACAGTGACTTAAAATTGATTTTTATTTTTCCGTGAATTTCTTTGAAAACCGACATATAAACGAGAACGACGTAAGCCGAGGTGGACTTAAGTAGTCTGAACTCGTTTTGAATGAGCAACACAGGGTACTCTGTCATACAACAGTTAAACAAAGCTTCAAAATGCATAAAAACATTCTTCCTGAAGCATCCAGTCAGGCTCAGAGACAACAGGTAACAGTTCTTCTGAGGTGAACTGAGTGCTGACCCGGAGGGAGGACGCCTCACGCTGAAGAGCTGGAGTTGTGTTTGATGATGTTTTATTCGTTGCTCCGAAGAACACTTGTGAGGTAGTGAGAGACTTTAATGTCATTTTAACTGTTTCCTACTAACAGGATGGTTGGCTGTTGTGTTTGTAAGTAAAGCAGCGTAAGAGAACTCACCGGTCAAAACATGGCTGCACATAAAAGTCAGAATTATAGCTCAACATTGGAGAATGGAGGAGGGGTAGGGTCTGTAACTATCAACTTCTTTGCAGAAAGATGCCGACCTCTGTGCACTATGTGCCTCAACATCCACTGACCCCACTGTGATTTTACCATTCAGTGGCTGAGTAGCATAGTCGCATACATTGATCAAAGACATTAGGATATTTAGCAACAAATCAGTTTCTGATTGTGTCCTGTACATTAATCATCATCAAAAAAAGACCATTTTTTAGTGTGTATTATTAAATGAAAGTGTAGTGTGTTCCCTTAAGATGATAACGGATAGTAATTCCACTAAAACAGACAAGTTAGATGCAGATTATGACACGGATTAGGATGAGGAAGGGTTTACTGAGGGTGATTAGATTAGAATGACGTGTTAAGTGGAAGGGTCGACCAAAGCAGTGCAGTGTGGAGGGCCCAACAATAACACATGGCCATACAGCAGACTAGCTTCAATAGTTTATGTCAAATAAACGAGCAAAATGACTCTAACCCGTATAGAAATAGTAACTACGTAGTAATTTGATCTAGCACTTACTTGTGTGATGGTCTCTGGTGGAGATGAGGAGTGACGATGAGTCTGTGATTTCACACAGAAACTACCTTGAGAACAAAGTTCAGGCTGGTGAACCGCTGCTCTTTGACCGTGTTGCCTGGTTACTGTTTAGACAGCCTCACAGGAACCTTGTCTATGTCTGTTTGTGTGAGAACATGACCGATCGGTCAAACACCCCACGCACGTTAACATTTAAACGCTGTCTTTTATCTTTACAGCAAAGGTGTGGAGAGATTACTGACCTGTGGATCATTAAATGAATGAAGATGACACATTTATGATTACAATCAAATCAGTGGAAGAGAAAGTAAAGCTAACGTGAACAGGCTGAAAGGTCTAAGAGGATGTCTATCTTCATGGGAGTTCCCTTTTATACACTTAACAGCAGCGAAGCTACTAATGCTAACTGACAGACAACGCTATAAACCATAACTGAATGATTTATCTATTGTGATTCGGTGTAATACAGATCATCTGACTTGATTTATAAAGAAACTAAATGCAAGAAACATCTGAACACAAACGTCTTCATTTATCTTGTGAAGGTTTAATGGAGACATTAGAAATAAATCACTGGACACCACTTTAAGGTTTCAAAACCCACACAAACTGATGCAACAAAGTAAATAATTGTAGGAATGATGACAAGGTTTATTTCACATGAAATAAAGAAGGATTAACAAAACCTAACAGAACCAAACTACGGGTGCTGCTGCCATCCATCGGTTGGTCTTCTGGTCCTTTCTGATCAGCCCCTGATGCCCTTGCAATATTCGACCTCCTCTGGGATGCAACTCATGCCTGGACTGCAGAGAGCAGCATGTCACAATAAAGCCAACAGGAAAACATCATCTGCAAACAGCGGAGATGCAATCTTAAGTCCACCAAACGGGATACCCTCTGACCCCTTGATGTCAGCCAAAAGTGACAAACCAGTATTTTGGGAACCGGATGACCCTCCCCAACCCCAGAGCGCTACAAAGGACATAGATGGATGACATTCCTGCGCCTCCTCAGGTCAGGAACAGCACGAAGAGCATCGTGTTCTCTGCTATTAGAATCTAAATCTAGGATCTCCTGAGAACCCTGTGTTAAACTTTCATCTCCATTCAGATCACATTGAGTAACATTTACAGCTCACCATAAAGCTTTCTGCTAATGTCTCTCGTCAACTTGAACATGTTCTTCTGCTCGAGTGATTAAAAACTGGATGGCGGGTTTGGCCCCGCGATGCTTCCGGGGTGTGCCCTGCCTCCTGCGCATAATGAGCTGAGATAATTAATTATTATTATTAATAATTATTAATGAATTTTAAAATAGTTACCTTTTTTAATGTTATTAAAAAAAAACAAAGGAATCGTTATTATTTGTAAGTGGAAAAAAATTATTTAAACTTGATTTTTATTTTTCTGTGTATTTTTATTTTTTTTTTTTGAAACCCAAATTATAATCAAGAACGACGTCACTTGAAACAATGTAAGCTGAGGTTTACCTGCACTTAAGATATATTATAACAATACTTGTACGTTAAGTACAATTATAAAGAAATTTATTTCATTTTTAAATTACAATTTTAAATAGATTTAATAAATAATTCTTACATTTGTGGTGCACCAATGACACAAGTACAGACGTACATGTGAGTAATGTGATTATAATTAAAGCTGGCTTTAAGTCTTGGTTCTCCAGTGGGCTGAGGTTTACTGTGAGGTAATGCTGTGTGTTACTTTACACACAATCCTGTTTTTACCTGCAACCCAACAAATGCAGCATCACACCTGTGAGTCAGGACGACTGGTTCTCACCCACAGAGGTGAACCTCAGCTGTGGACTGTGTGCTTCATCTCATCGGTGGGCTTTAAGGACTTCACACATCCCTCAGCCTCTGACAGAGATAACGCATCGTGAACCTCCATGCAGCTGCCTCTGCAGCTCCGTTACCCTCAAACAGATTTATTCCTGTTTGATTTGATTCTGTGCTCTGTAAATAATTCATTTCAGCATTACGAGGCCGAGTCATTAACGAATGTGACACGGAGAGCAGCGCTGATTTATTACCGCCTCCCTTTAATTGCTCATGATAAAGTGCTGTTTACGTCTTCAGCTCGTTTTCCTCCGTCCCTGAAGCTTTATTCCCAGGGATGGTGTTTTTCATCTGCCACCAGCTCTTACACTCAAATTAAATAATCAATGCTTCAAATGCTGAAACAATATCAGGTTCTCTGCATCCAGCAGAATACGGTCCATTCACAAACGTTTACCCTCCATTCCCAAACTGACAAATGGAATCCAGTTTGGTTTCTAGAAGCACACAGAGATGGATGAAGAGGTTCTGGATGATTAGAATATACTACCACATATATGTGTGTGTATATATACAGTATATATATATATATATATATATATATATATATAATAATGTTAAAAAATTTGAAAAACAATGTGATTCTGCAACTTTGATCGCCGTCAATGACATGAAAATAGAAGACAATGCAAATGTTGAAAAAAATTTTTAAATTACACAGTAGAGGTTAAAAAAAAAGTAGTGTTGACATCTTTATTTCCAATCTCAAATAAACTAATGTTTGAAGATCCCACTTTCCTGAAAATCATGTACTAATTAGTTCCTGTTGGTTTTCTGTATTTACTAAACCTTCTAGAAACTTACATTGAAATTCTGATAAAAACAGTGATTTATCTCGTTATTGACGTGGGACTGCCATTATTTTGAACACAGCTGTGTATTTATTCGACTGGTTGCTTTATGCTGAGGTTCTGTGTCCGGAGCAGTTTCTCTGGTCCCTCCATTACCACTAAACAAATCCTTTACTTATCACCCATATTTTTTCCCAGTTCTTAAAAGATCCAACATCTATGGTGCTGAAAATGTTCTCGCATCTGCAGTGCTGCTGTGCCTCTCGTTTCCACTGCCGTGTGTCTTCAGGGGAATGAGGCAGATAGATGAGATGAACCTTTACTACATTTCTGAACCCGTTTATCCCACTCGAGTCCACCAGTGTTCATTTGTTCTACAGACCGAATACATTTGCAGTTTGATTACCAATTAAATAAAAATTGTCGGTATTTCCGGTTTGATAACTTCCAATTTATAATTTTTTAAATTGCAACTTTTTCCATCAGTCTTCAAGTTAAATATTCCCAAAGGACAATATTAGTAAAACATCTTTACTGCTTGTGAAAGCACATTTTTGTAGTTTAACTATTTTTACATCCTGTTTGATTCTAGGTGCTACCTAACAGCAGGAATTCACGGACAAATGTTAAAACCCAGATCACGAGACTTCATCCACCAAACATCCTGCTATAATTTCATCTGACTAACTTCATTCATGTAAGGAAAGAGAGACCCGGGTGTCAAGTAAAATAAGACTCTTTAATAATTAGACCCGAATTTAATATTTGAACTTTGCTAGACATGAACAGGATAAGCACTTAAGTTTACACAATAAACAAACGCTATCTGCACCGTTTATACCCACTTAAATGAAGATAACACATTCTCAATGATTTACTATCAAAAGGAAACTCGGCTCACGCTTGTTTTCACTCTGTGACGTGATTTATTACATTAAATACAGGCGGTAGCAGGGATAACCAACACCGGTAGTTATGTTGTTGTTTACGGTGAATCGACGGACAAGCAGAGAAGAGAGCGGGTTGACGTTCGGCAGCTGAAACTGACTCTTTCTCCCCAGATGGAAGGATCAAGCCGACTACGAGCGCAGCGCGAGGCGTTATTTATCCAACAATCACCGTCTCTTCGTCTGGAAACTCATAGTAGGGAACCTCCAGGTTGAGGGGGGCGGGGCCTTTCCTGATGCGTCCTGAGGCGTCGTAGTGAGAGCCGTGGCAGGGGCAGTAGTAACCCCCGAAGTCACCAGCGTTAGCAATGGGCACGCACCCCAAGTGTGTGCAGACTCCGAGAACAATCATCCACCTGGGGTTCTTGACGCGGTCTTTGTCGTGCTCAGGGTCCCGTAGCTCTGCAATGTTCACGGCTGTCTCCTTGGCGATCTCCTTCTCCGTACGGTGACGGACGAACAGCGGCTTACCCCTCCATTTGAAGGTCATGTTCTTGCCCTCGGGAATGTCGCTTAACTTGATCTCAATCTTGGACATGGCCAGGACGTCCGCGGACGCGCTCATTGAAGACACAAACTGAATGACCACCGTCTTGGCAGCGTAGATACTC
This sequence comes from Antennarius maculatus, assembly GCA_013358685.1. Classification (NCBI taxonomy): domain Eukaryota; kingdom Metazoa; phylum Chordata; class Actinopteri; order Lophiiformes; family Antennariidae; genus Antennarius; species Antennarius maculatus. Next base: position 28,767,423 of record CM023606.1, read on the forward strand.
ATCACCGCCGTGGCGCCGGTGATGAGGTAAGAGAAGGTTCTTCTGGATTCACTGCTGTCCTGAGAGGACTTCTTTGGGTCGAGCACCTCCTGCCGCCTGTAGTCAGAGAAGTCTGGCATCTCAATGTCAGTGTGGGCAAACCGGACTCCTGCACCACCTGGAGGCAAAATAACTGGTCATCAGTGACTCCATAGAAGAATTCAACGGCTCAAAAACGGATTTTAATCTAAAAAAAAATGTAATCTCAAGAACATTCATGGCTATAGGACTAATACAGTATTTTCCGCACTATAAGGCGAACCTACAAGCCTTTAATTTTCTCAAAAACCGACAGTGCACCTTATAAACCAGTACACCTTATATCTGAAAAGTTTTCAAATAGGCCCTTCATTGAAGGTGCGCCTTATAGTCCAGTGCGCCTTATAGTGCAGAAAATACTGTCATGTAGAACTTTACCGACAGTGGAGTTCTGCTGTCCTGTTATTCTCAAAATCAACTTTCCCAAATAAATCAGTAATTTATTAATTATATTTCAGTACATTATGAACACTTGAGTGATCAATCTGTGCACAACACTTACGAAAGACGGAACTACAGAAAACAAACGTTAAGCGTGCCTTAACGACGACATTCACGACGTGAATGTCGTGATGTTAAGACGACTCCCAGTGAATAAAACGTGGATAAAATCTACTTTAGTTTAACTAACCCATAAATATATGCTCAGCCTGGAGCGCACACACAATATAATTAACGTTAACCGTATTTAAAGCTGACCTCAACTATAGGTCACTAGGAACCAAGCTAACGTTAGCTAGCTGCTAACGTTAGCTTGGCTTGTAGCAGCCAGTGCTTAAATCACTGGCTGCTATATTTGAACCTTAAATATTCAGAAAGCTCGTTTTCAAATGTATGATAACTCGCGAATCTCACTCGTCAAGTCTAAATGTTTAAGTACACAAACAAAAAGGCCGAGCCTTAGCCGGCTAGCGCTAGCGGACGCTGCTAGTACTCACCATTGATGCTAACTGTTATAGCAGGCCCCGTCTTTGGGCTTTGACCGCTTAGCGATTCGCGGCACAAGAACTGTTTTTTCCGATCCAAAACTAATTGTTCCTTCTTCACAACGACCCCCGGTACCAGAACCTTCAGGGGCCCCGCCACCGCGAAGGCTGTGGCCTGCAAATAAGAGGAAAAAGCCCCTGACCGGGCAGCGAGAGACATCATGGCTCCGGCTAGATGCTACGACAACGACCTTGTGAAGTTGTGAGCGAGCAACGCCTGGACGCAATGCTTGCGCCAATTGCGTGTGACGTCATAATGTTACGTAACGTTACGACCGGAAAAACATAAAGGCAACTCCACGGAAAATGTTTGTTGATTTATTTTTTACTTATTATTTAATCTTATGGTTATGATGTTGAAATAAAATACAATATACATTTAACAGTTTAATGTATACTGATTTTCTTCCATCCATTGCCATGATCTTGACAAACTAAAGATTTGATAGATAGATAGATCATAACAGATCATAACAGGACATATGAAGAATCTACACTTGTTCAGGAAACATCAATTGGGATTTATAGGAGGAACATCCACTTTATTTTATATACTTGACTAATCCCCAAAGGATAATTAGTGGCACACTCTAGTTAAATAATCACATGCATATACTGTATATACAACACCTGATCAAAAATTTAAGACCAGTTGAAAAATTGCAAGAATTCTCATTTTGCACTGTTTGATCCAAACTCCAAACGGGCCGTTTATTGCCGTTGAAGGAGACAAGGTCTTTGAAGACGTTTTTTAGTTTTTTAACCCTTCCCTGAATGATTGTCCACTTGTTTGATTGCTGATCAGTGTAAAATGACTGTGTGTAATGATGTCGCCATAAGTACAGTATGTCAAATTTTATGCATCAGGAATACTACCCAGAATAATTTTGCCTCAATGTCTTGTTTCCTCGTTTCAAAGCAGAATTGTCTTCTGAAAATTTGATGTGTTTCCATCCATCCGTCCATTTTTCAACCGCTTCATACACTGTAGCGGATCATAGGGGGCTGGAGCCTATCCCAGCTGACTGAGGGCGTGAGGCAGGGGAAACTCCGGGCATGGTGCCAGTGCACCGCAGAACCTCACATTTGGAATGGCTAATTAACCTGTAGCGCATATTTTTGGAAGTGGGAGGAAGTCGTAGAACCCAAAGAAAACCAACGCAGAAACAGGGACCAACTCAAACCCCTCACAGAGCGGGACTTGAACCCGGAACCACCTTGCTGTGCAGCGACAGCGCTACCCACTGCTCCATAGTGCCGCCCTGATGTGTTTTGTGTTGAAAAAAACAGTTTCTGTTCCCTTAAGAATCCAGAAGTGGAAGAAAAACAAACAAAAAATATGTAAGAAAAGGATCAAGTGGATTGTTGGTTGGTTTCATCTCAGAGGTTTCTTCAGTTCTAGTTCACATAAGGTGACACTGATGGAGTCCAGATGACCTGCTGACAGCCAGTGATTGCTAATACGTGTTCACTCTCCACCCTTACCCCCTTTCTAATTTTAAATCAGTGAAGTCAATGCTATGCAGAGAAAAACAGACCTTAGGGCAAACCATCTCTTTTTTAGACTGCATTAGAGTTCAATCAATTTCAACTATGCGATGGTTTTATTATCACCGACATGCAGAGAGCTGATGACTGGCAGCACTCACTTCAGTTCATTTACACGCTGTGTCTCCCACTGGGAAAGGATGGGTCAGTGATGCAAAAGTGTCATGAGACGACAGGAGGCACTGGTTTTTCCTCTAACAGAGGACAGGAAGTGGACGGATGCTGGGTTCCCACTGGACGACTGATGCATGTCATGTGAATGTCCGCGCTGGGAAAGTTAGCCCTAACTGACATGCTTTGATGTGTGAATTAAAATGAGATGGATAAATAGAAAAATGTTACCATGGAAGCAGTCAGTAAACACTTGTTTCTATGCAACCAATGTCATTATCAGACAGAATCAAGTCGTTATAAATAAGTTATTTAGTCACCAGTGATGTGCGGTGAGGTTCATGGCTGGTGAGGCATTGATTTCATCATAATTAGATTTATAAACATATGAACCTACAGTTTAGCATAGCTGTGGGGGCTCCGTCCCTATAAGGCGGCTGGACCGGATAAGGTCTCCCCAAGACTCCTCCGAGCCTGTGCTTCGGAACTAGGGGACCCCCTGCAGCGATTGTTCAATCTCAGTCTACGGCTGGGGAGGGTCCCGTCACTGTGGAAGGCCTCCTGCATCGTCCCTGTACCCAAGAAAAGACGCCCTACTGAGCTCAACGACCTACCTCGTGAGCTGGATCATGGACTACCTAATGGACAGACCCCAGTAAGTCTGTATGGGGGACTGTTTGTCTTCTACGGTGACCAGCAGCACCCGGGCGCCACAGGGGACCGTGCTCTCCCCCATTCTCTTCACCCTCTACCAATCGGGCTTCAAGCACAACTCGGATACATGCCACATACAGAAGTACTCTGATGACACTGCAATTGTGGCATGGGTGATGAAGGGGAGTACAGAGCATTGGTGGCTGACTTCGTGGAGTGGTGCCAACAGAACCAGCTCCAGCTCAACGTCTCCCAGACGAAGGAGATGGTGCTGGATTTCCGACGGGCACCTCCCTCTCCACAGCCAGTGATCATCGAGGACAGTGAGGTGGAGGTGGTAGGAAACAGACTGGACTGGTCACTCAACTCGGACTGTGTGTACAAGAAAGGGCAGAGCAGGATGTACTTCCAGAGGAGGCTGGCCTCCTTCAACATCTGTCCTAAGCTCCTTCTCATGTTCTACCAGTCTGTAGTCTCCAGTGTGCTGTCATACGCCATTGTGTGTTGGGGTGGCGGGGCCAGGAAAAAGAGATTTGGACCGTCTTAACAGGCTCATCCGCAGAGCGGGCTCAGTGGTCGGGCTGAGCCTGGACTCTGTGGAGACACTTCTGGAGAGCAGGACCATGTCTAAAGTCAGGGCTATCATGAACAACACCAGCCACCCCCTGCACACCACCTTCTCCCAGCAGAGAAGCACCTTCAGCGGCAGACTGCTGTCACACAGCGCCTCTACAGAGAGGCTGAGGTCCTCCTCCGTGCCCTGTGCCATCAGGGGGTACAAGGACTCTCTAAGGAGGAACAGGGGGGAGGTGGCAAGGTCAGCATGCGGTTGAATGGAGGGGATGGGATGTCAGCCTGTGCTGCAGTGTAGTGGGACCAAGGTGTTGTGATGTTTTGATATTAGATAGTGACACCTTACATTTTTGACCATTGTGAGATAGATATTAGATATTAGATGTTGTGATATTAGATAGTTGTGATAGTTGTGATATTAGAGAGATAGATGTTGTGATATTAGATAGATATTAGATGTTGTGATATTAGATAGTGATGCCTTACATTGTAAGAAGGGTGTACCTTACCCACCATGTGGGCCTCCTGCTAATTTTCACTTGCACTTTTTATTTTTATTTATGTTACTTTATTTTAATTTTATACTCTTTATATTTTAGTGATATGTCCTCTTAATGCTACATGTGTCTGCTAGTGTTGTGTATGTCTTGTGTTATGTCCTTTGGTGTCAGTGTTTCTTTTTTTTTTTTATCCAGTATTTAGTCATTATGTAATGCCTGAGACAGTGCAATTTCCTCCGGGATTAATAAAGTACCTACCTACCTACTTACCTACCTACCTACCTACCGACCTACCTACCGACCGACCTACCTACCTACCTACCGACCTACCTACCTACCTACCGACCTACCTACCGACCTACCTACCTACCGACCTACCTACCTACCTACCTACCTACCTACCTACCTACCTACCTACCTACCTACCTACCTACCTACCTACCTACCTCAATTTGTGCCTCTTCCCAGTCGTTTCAGGACCGCTCAGCTTAAGAAAGTTGTTACACATATATAGTTGCTGACAAAAAAACACTGTACATTATATACATTAGCTAAATTACGGAAATTTAGTTCGTACAGCAAACGTGTTTGAGCATTTTAATAGCGACATATAGAGAGATAACATTACGGTCTCACTGTTTAGCATGCCAGCACAGCTAGTCCAGTCATTGCGCAATCCATGGTGAGGCTCAGCTGGCTGCTGCCTCACAACAGGTCTCTTCTCAGTATTTCAGCGGTAAATGTGAAAATTCAGCGATTTCGATCAAAAATAACCTAAAATTGGTGACGTTAAACGGAAAATAACTCTATAATACACATCCCTGGATAAATATAACCTTTTTACCCAAATTAACTGCTAAACATAGTTAAGCACGATCTAGCACACTTGACCTTTACGTTTGACATGTCATGATGAGTTAACAGGGTTTCTGTGGGTTTTATGAAGAATCTATCCTGGTGTAATTACTGTTTGCAGAACACAATAACTGCGTTCAATATTGATTAGTCATATAAAATTTTGCACTGCGCCCATATATTTGAAAAAATTCTTATTTATATGGACGAAACTGAACAGTCCTGCAGGACAGTAGCAGTCAGCCATGAGTGGTCACCAGTAGAAAGAAGAAATATTCATCAGTCAAAAACCGAGCTGATATCGTCTTGATTTGAAGTACCATGTGTGCACATTAAACATACAGTATATATTTAACGTATAATATGTGCATTTGCACATGTATACTGGTGTCACCACGGTAAGCAGCATACTGTAAGTCAAGTAGGGTAACGCCTGACAATAACGTGAATTATACACTTTAAAAATTTGAACATTAAGTACAAGGAGAGACTAGGGAATACTGGATGCAAAAATAATATTTGAGGAGGATCTGCATCATGTAAAATCGACAAAGTGCTGCTTTATGGACATAAGAGTTCAATTAGCATTTCTCACAGCTGCTGCTCCTTCATGTACGTATGTGGAAGAATCATCCACTTAATGACTACTTGGGCACATATGATGCACACGCTTCAAGCTAAGCAACACAGATTTAATGTGTGATGATTTAATGTGCGGAGCAGCTGTTCATTGTCACTTCCTCTCTTCTAAAATGCAACACACATCAGTGGAGATCAGTTCAGACCTCTGGGTCTATCTTACGTCACAGCTGTGCTGCACTGGACAACATGTATTGTATGTCACAATGTTTGGTTGTTAGCGTTTCTTTTTTAGAAGCAAATATTTAGCATTATCATGCTAATTCTCGGGCTTCCTCCCGCATCCAAAAACACAAAGCTGAATTGATCAGATATGTGTGTGCGTGAGTGGCTGTCTGTCTATGTAAGGCCCTAGTATGTGCTGCCGACGCGTTCGGATTGTCAAGAAAACGGATGATGGATGATGGATGGATGGATGGATAGATGGGTGGGTGGATGTTACGGCATACAGGATCTCAGTGGGTCACAGGATCTTCTATCAAGTTACCTCTGTCCACTGAAACTGCGGTCAGCAAAATCTACCCGTGTTCTTTTCTTAAGCTGCCCACACAATAACCCCACTGCCACTAAACCACCACCACCACCATGGCTCACTCATGACAATGCCACCAGCAAACTTTTTACAAATGATGAAACTGAGGCTGTCTGCCTTAATGGCGTCTGAAGTCCTCTGATGAATCCTATAAAACTTCTGCACGGGTCCACTGAAATCAACTGTGGTCAAGTGATGACTCGATGAAGATGATAATTATAAGAGATCTCCCCTGAGACAGCTTGTGTCACTTTCTACTGATAGTCTTCAGTTATACGAAGCAATTATTGCCTCAGATCTTGGTGTTTGATCCCAGACAATGTAGCCGTGGTGTAGTTCCACATAGTCTGCTGTTTTGAGAGATTGGGTGGAATCCTTGTGAACAAAGTTGAAGGCACTTGTTAGAAAAATGGACATTTCTATAGACAGCATGCCAATGTCATGATTCCTCTCAGAAATCTTTTACTTCAACTCATGAAAATTCACAGTAAATACAAAGTTGTTGCTTTATATTTTCTCAAGTAGATTTAGTTGATAACTGTTTTGCTCTTTGAATATAAAAGAGGACAAGCAAGGGCATTCTTTTTTGTAAATGCAAGGGGAGCTCTTTTGTATACTTAATTGCTTTTTGCCAATTTAGTCAAAGAAGCCGGCTTTCTTGCACGGCTTAATATTGCAGTACTGGTTTCAGTCAACACAAGATGACAAGGCATAGAGCCAAATATAAAAGTGACTCCTCTGAGCACATTTGATTTTCTGTCAGCTTCATTTATCTAAAGAATATACATAAACCACAAGCAGATGAAGGGATATTAACCTTGAGCATATGGTGTAAAAGGAAACTCACCAAATATATTGGAACTCATGGAGCAGATGACCTTATTGTATGACTCACATACAGGCTGGAGAGACTGTCACTTATTTAGACTAATGACTTTAGCACATTCAAATCAATGAAAAAGCCATTAGCCATGAAAGCAGGGATTCATGACAAGGAGAAGGGAAGCAAGCGGTAGATTGAAGCTGACACCGTTAGAGTCGGCTCAAACAATGAGACCAAAATTAATTTTAACATCCTTAAGTATCAACCTGGAGAAACCTGAAGAATGACATCTACCACACTACTGGTTAATAGACTAGGCCAAAGGTTTACTGTAACCCATATTCTCATTTGAATCCTCATCTCAGCTTCACTTACTTATCTGCTTCCACTTTGGCCCATCTCATCTATCCTACTCTCATCTCGTCTCTTCTAGTCTAGTCTACTCTCAGCTACTCTACTCTCACCTAGTCTCGTCTAGTCTAGTCTCATCTAGTCTCGTCTAGTCTAGACTAGTCTCATCTAGTCTACTCTCACCCAATCTCTTCTAGTATAGTCTTGTCCAGTCTCATCTAGTCTACTCCCATCTAGTTTTGTCTAGTCTAGTCTGTTGTAGTCTAGTCTCATCTAGTCTATTCTAGTCTCATCTAGTCTTGTCTAGTCTTATCTAGTCTCGTCTGCTCTAGTCTTGTCTCGTCTCATCTAGTCCTGTCTAGTCTAGTCTCATTGAGTCTGGTCTAGAATAATGTAGTCTAGTCTAGTCTCATCTAGTCTAGTCTTGTCTCGTTTTATCTCGTTTGGTCTAGACTAATCTAGTCTAGTCTTGTCTAGTCTGTTCTAGTCTCATCTAGTCTATTCTATTCTAGTCCAATCTATTCTATTCTAGTCTTGTCTAGCTTATTCTATTCTAGTCTAGTCTGGACTAGTCTCATCTACTCTATTCTATTCTGTTCTAGTCTAGTCTAGTGTAGTCTACTATAGTCTAGTCTATTCTAATCTAATCTAGTCTAATCTAATCTAGTCTATTCTAGTGTACTTAAGTCTAGTCTAATCTAGTCTAGTCTCATCAGGTCTAGTCTTGTTCCACTAAGGCCATGTTCACATGTAGTATTTCCAGAAACCAATATATTTTCCTACAGTTAGGCCTACCGTCCACACGACAACACATAGCTTTGCCACAAAAACTTTTTTGAAAATTCGGGCCAAAGTGAAGAATTTTGAAAACACTGGTCATGCGTCTGCATGTAGATGTCTGTAACCGGAGTTTTACATTACAATGCGTCTTGTCTGCAATGAGAACTGCTGTGACGTCATATGTGCGTGACCTGTATTTACATTGAGAAACAGCATGGACGTCTTTAGACTATGTTGGTGGTAACAATTGTCCAGGTGTTTTTTACTATCTTGGTTTTGCAAGCTCAAGTGCTGCTGCTTCACACTGAGCACAGACGGAGGTCCGCTGTTTTCTGACAGATAAACGTTCCATGTCTAAAAAAAGTTCCTCGTCAAAAGCCGGAGGGTATGGACTGGATAGCATTTGGGGAAATACTACCACCACATGGTTTGGCATACTTATCAACATGTTTATCAACACACTCATGCAGTTACAAGTGGATGGAGTGTTTTCTAAGAACGAGGTTGTGTGGATTCAATTTTTTTCTAAGTGGTGGGGAATAATATTTGGCATAAAGAATACCCAGGTACGTGCGGACATGGTCTAAGTCTGTAGGGATGAGTCTACTTTCCGCTGTGGCCTCCTGTTGACGAGCCATTGCTGGTACATCTTGTGCGGTGCTGCTGCTGCCCAATATTGTACACACAACTATCATTTTTTCCCATTCCCGACCAGAAGAATGAATCCTTTGTTATGAGTACATTTTGTCTCATCATAACTGCAGCTACCTTTCAGGGAAACTGGGTGTAATTATCCAATGTCAGGATATCACTGCTGCTGGGGCAAAATATCACTGGAACCCACCGGGAGCTAAGCTAAGTCAGCTCCTTGTAAGGACAAACATTGTGCCAATCTCCTCTCTTGTCCTCTTCCTTTAGTGCCTTGAGCAGATTCAGGCAATTATTTATCACACAGAGTCACCAGAGAATCAGAAAATACTGTGGAAGGCCAAACCGATGTCAAAGTCTGCTTAATATAGATTTAATTCTTAATTATTGTCAATTTCTGCCAGTAAATGTAAGTAAATATTATGATTAAGGGGCAGGGCAATGGTACAGTTGGTAGTGTTGTCACCTCATAGCTAGAAGGTTCCAGGTTAAATCTTTTTCTGTGTGGGGTTTGTATGTTCTCCCTGTGTGGTTCTCTCCAGATTATCCAACTTCTTCCCACCTTGAAAATCTTGAAGTTAGGTGAATTGTTCCAAATTGTTCGTGAGTGCGAGCGTGACTGGTTGTTTGTCTTTAGTGTGGCCCCGCGATGCACTGCCCTAACCCTAACCCTAACCCTAACAGCTGTGACCCACAAGGCTGGAAAATGGATGGATGTTATGATCAAGCCATGAAAAAGTTAAGTAGGCTTAGCACAATAATAACGTAAAGAAAATGTGAATGTTTTAAATATTTTGAATAAGAGCAGCATTAAATCAACTTTATACACATTCTTATTACCAGTTTATTTGTCATCTTACTACTTAAGTAATAGTTTTACAGTATTTTTATATGGTTTAAGGAGAAACATCCTTGTGTCTGTTGGGCTTCAACAAATAAATGTTTGAGGTGGACTTCATCACTGAGAATATTAGTTCACATATGGAGATGGAGATGGTCCACACCCCTCAACTTGAAGTTTTCAGATCATCTTGAAAGCTTCTCATGCAGCGCTCTGAACATGGATGAGTACCTGCAGCGGTAGTAGGCATTAGTTTGGTATGAAGTTAATTTTTTCAGTGCGGTCCAGGCCACGTGGCCCCCATGGCCCCCATCTGAGAGTTCTGGAGTGTTTTCACCTTTCTGGTACTCTTCACCTGCAACAAGTCAGTTTAACAAGTTTTATACCATTTTCCTGTTGGACTTGGAACCGTATCACCAGGAGTGTGTCATCCCATCCTCTAGTCCAGCGGTCCCCAACCTTTTTTTTAAACCACGGACCAGTTTAAAGTAAGACGGTATTTAAACGGACTGTCCTTTAAGATGTGGCATAAATACAACAACAACAAAAAAATAATACGACCAGCATAAAAACTGTATTTAATCTCAATATAAGAATAAAGGTGAATCCAATGTACATCAACTTTGTTCGCAGCATCCTCGTCACTTCACACCGTTTGTTTCTTGTTGGTTCTGCTAGCTTGGGAATTCAGTTTAGCGGTGATATATTCTGTGTTAGCGGTTGGAGCGACCCCTTTAAGAAGGTAGTCATGTGACAGAGGCAAGCATCTTAACAAGGGTCAAGAGTGACGCATGGACAGATGTGGAGGACAGAATCCACTCATTTAAAACTAAACATTGTTTAGAATCAGAACAGAAAGAAAACAGAAGTAATGGAAGTTCTGGATTCCTTCTGTGTGACCCAGTACCGACTGACCCACAGACTGATACAAACTGACCCACGGTCCGGTACCGACTGACCCACTGACCGGTAAGAATCCATAGCCGGTCAGGGAAATAACTGTGATCCTGATCATTTTAATATGCTTGTTTGTTCCCAGTACAAATCTGGGCTGGATTCCTGGCTACCTCAAAATTTTAGGTCAATATTAGACATTAGAGTAAATTGTGGTGAACTAATTTCTTTTTCCCCTGGTAACATATGCCAGCGCTGACAATTTAATAATCTCCAGTGATGGTTTCATGGCTGCAGAGGAAGGCGTGTTCTCACTTCCTGCTCTCCTGACTCTTATCGCAGGCTTTGATCCGGTCGCAGCATCCTGCAGGACGGACTGAGGCGCTGAGTGGGGACTTTCTAGATCCAACCTTTAATTACACACCAGCACATATCTTAAGGTCATTAACAAGAGGTCTTTAACTGTTGTTGGCTCAACTGAAGATTAAAGCCGGCTCTGGAAGTCTGCCAGGGGTCAATCGATTTGACTGAGTCAGTGACCGCTGTTATTTCATTTTCCTTTCTATTTAATCTATCCCAAGAAGCAATCACACAGCGGTGGTGTCTGCTGGGCCCAATGACACTGAAGAGTGGGTCTTAGTGTGGTTGGTGTGTTTCGATCTAGTCCAGACAGTAAAGGTTCATGAATGAACAGATAAACAGACATAACGATGGCTATAACCTGTCTTTGTGCCAGGTGAGAAAGATGGTAGCATGTTCTCCTCTGGTCTTGGTGTCCATGCGAACGCCTGACATTAAGCTTCTGGACTCAGGCGGTTCTAGTTAGGACTGGAGGCAGAGCAATGAAGACTCTGGATATCGGTGTTGAAAGAACATGGAGGACCTGCAAGAGGTTGATGCATGGATATGTCGATAACTCAAGCAGAGCAGGGAATATAGTTATTGATACTAATATGTATCAGAGACAAGCAGTAAATCATGGTGATGAACAATCGTGTCTAATCGGATTCATCTTGTGATTGCGCTGCTTAATACTAGACCAGCAGGAATCAACAAGACATTAAGCTTGATATGAAAGAATAAATCAGCTGATCTCTGTCGAGATGTTCACCTGTATGTGTGTGTGTGTGTGTGTGTGTGTGTGTGTGTGTGTGTGTGTGTGTGTGTGTGTGTGTGTGTGTGTGATAGAGAGAGAGATCATCAGTGAGGGATCATCAGTCAACACACTGAGGGGTTTACAGATGTGGACCACCTCTATGTCACATCCCTCTGGTGCGGTCAATCAGGGGAACAATGGAACAGCCTTGAATTGCTAACAACATAAGTCGGAATATGAATATGAAGGTAGATGCTGAGCAACACCAACAACCACCAGAACCAAAGAAGACTCTTGGATGAAGATGGAACATCTTCAGGGAACTTTCTACAAGTCCAGTGGATTGATTTAAACAACATTTTATAACACAGATCAGTTGGTTTATTGCACTGAGAGCATTGCTGAGATCACTTGTGAGAGTCCTGATTGAAGGAGTCCATATTTTAATAGTTCATGGTCAACTGTGTCAAATGCTTTAGATGGTGAATAAAAAGTGTTGCACAATGCTGTTTTCTAATGTCATTTATGACTTTCATTTCGGCAGTAATTGTACATTTCTTTTCTTCTGATTGATTCTGATAAAATAGACCTAGAATATAAAAATTTCAATTGCTCCGACACAAGAGCTCCGGCAATCATGACCTATAATAATCTATAATAATAGATTAGATATTGGTCTGTAATTAGATAAAGCTACAGTGTTACTGTGAGGGGAGAACAGAAACTGATTTCCACACAGAAGGAATTTCATTTTCATCACTAGAAGGTTAAAAGGAAGCGTAAGAGGCTCTGCTACAAAGTCAGCTGCCAGCACTACAAAATAAAGATCTATTAAATCAGGTCCAGAAGGTTTTCAGTGGCTTTAAGAGGTTTAAGAACTTCCTCAATACAAAAGAGGAAGCTGTTAACCAGCATGCACTGGGAGGTCTGTGTGGGGTTTGACAAAAACAGCTCTCACCCATTCAAACTAACAGCCACATGATATTAAATGATTGTTAAAACAATTTAATATCTCTGTTTTGTCATAAACTGGATACAGTTCTTTAAAGCATAAGTAGGTAGAGTCTGAGTGCTTTACAGAGAGGGATTCGATCGCTTTCCAACATGTCTGTGGGTTATTTATGTTGTTAGTATTGAGTGACAAATAATTTTCTGATTTGGCTTTTTTTTTTACAGAAGTGGATCATTTGTTCAGTCAGTGATAGAGCTAGTTTTTCTCACCTTGGACCAAGCCACGAAAAATATCTGCCAGCTCAGGGAGCAATTCAATTCTCTTCCCATCAGCATCACACAGATCATGAAAATAAGCTTGTTCATTAAAAGTGTTCAAGAATCCTCTTAAAATTAAATTACACACGGTTTAGATTTTGGCACCATTGTGTTTCTAATCGCAGCAGCAACCCACTGGTCACGTAAGTCACTGCAGAAAATGCCCAGAGAAGAGATAGGAAACAGGTAGAGGAAGGAAGAAGGGCCGAGCGATATGGGGGTGGAGAGGCAGAATAATGTGAAAGCCTATTGTGGCAGCCAGAAACAGCTTGACATTAATTATGATAAGCATAGCAATGCTTCAGAAGACAGATGAATTCTCCGCGGTCCCAGCGTCTACAAGGCCTGGGAAGCTCTTCTCATAGCGTCCCAGAAAAGCCACTGCATAAATAGGGGATTAAACACTGCTCCAAGGCCTCATGCATCATCTGCAAAATTAAATTGTTCTTCAGTGGGCAGAATCCCTGCACAGTGCGAGCAGAAAAGTCTTTATCTCGTTAGACACAAGGAAGGCAAGATAGCAGACACTTTGCATGCTGGGTACCACAAAGAGGTCAGCAGGTCTTATAATAGATATGCATGCTGCAAGCATATAAATCCAGCCAACAATAACTAGCTGCTCAGTAACAACTTATTGAGTTGTTTATATCAAGAACTCCCATCTAGTGTCCTCTGGGATCCAAACTTTTGTTACCACAACAACACACTGACATTTCATTTACCCGAATTAATGATTCACACTTTTGTATTATCCAGATACCTGAACAAAGTCATAAGGATTTGTAATTGTCTTTCTTCTATAATAGGCTACTGCAGAACCATTCTAAATGTTCTAAATGTGTAAAGTGCTGTGAGAAAGTAGGAACAGGGTTAGGGTTAGTCTTTAGGGGTCAGCGGTTGGGGTTAGGGTTAGGCGTTAGGGTTAGGGTTAGGGTTAGGGTTAGGGTAATGGTTTGGGTTCGAGTTAGAGGTTAGGGTTCGTGGTCAGAGTTAGGGATAGGGGTTAGGGTTGGGGGTTATTTTACGGTTACGGTTTGGGTAGAGTTAGGGGTTAGGGTTAAGGGTCAGAGTTTATCCCCTGACGGATTACTTCTGTTGTTGATCACCCCCAGAAAATGAAAATGAAAGAAAATGTCTTTTTTTTCCTGTTGTTGCTATAGTGACACCATATTGAAATGTCACCAGGAGCGCAGAACCAAAAACCCCTAAAACATCATACATTGTGTTTTGCAGAGGTTCTGGAGGACATGTGTGAGCAGACAGAACAGCTGTCTACCTATAGTTGAGTTTCATGCTATTCTAATTTCCAAGAAATTGGAATAGCATGAAAAAGTTTATTTCCATAATTTCAGTCAAGAAGTTAAACTTTCATATATTATAGAAAGTTTAACTCTCAGGCAATGCCTCAATGCCATTGTCCATCGAGGCAGTGATTGAGGCAAAGGAATTCCCAACTAAGTCTTGAAGATGGACATATCTTTTTGAAAGTACCATATTTTGATTGTTTTGATGTGATTCTACTTTATTTCTTTTTGTTTCTACAAAAACTAAGCAGTAAATGGTGAGTTCTTCGCAGCCTTCAAGCGTTTTGAATTAGAAAGCTTCAACCAAAGGCACCATTCACACACTGAAGAGGCCAGACTTCTACACAGGATGAGGTAGGTGGACGTGGAGATGTTCAGACCTGTCCTCCTACTGTCACTCCTTCACGTCCTCCCTCGCTGAGACACACACCTCGGGTGTGAATGGAGACAATCCCATGTAAAGAACTGCCGTGTGTGGGTTTAACATGTGCATCCAGAATGGGATGCAACACATGACGTCCAGTTTGAGAAGCCATGATTTTGCCCACTCTTAAAACATAGTTAGCTCAATGCCACTAATTCTGCTAGACTTTCTTGAGTTTTCTGTTCAGATAGATTTTCTAAGCAACTCAACCATGAAACAGACAAAATCGGGCTGGGGTGAAGAATTAGGTCTCACTAATTCCCCCAGTCTCCTCCAGCTTCCATGGAGAACATTTTCCTCTTTATTGTTAGACCAGCTGGTCACAAAATGTTTCTGTCTTTAGTGTAGTACAGGAGTTAATAGACAAAGCTCACTGGACCTTGTAAGAGCAGCTAATCAGATATTAAATCACCAGGAAAAGACACGCCCTCTGGGGTCTGATTACTTTACCATCACATTTTAAGGTGCTTGCATACAGATGGACTGTTTCTATCACACATCACTGTCGTAGTTTTCAGCAAGATGAACTTCTTGCTTGAGCAAAGAGATCATTTGACCCCAAATTGGTGAAGTTGAGTTTGCTGGGCCAAAACTCTCCTTCTGAAGGTTACTGCATCCATTTAAGTTTGTAGCTGAGAGTTTTTATCGCTTTTCAAACTCCCACTTTGTGCTCCTTATCACCTGTTTGATACACTGCCTACATCTAAAGGCAGTAGGTATGTAACTATCTTTTGAAATGCTAACTCTGCTAATCATCCCCCAGCAGACTACACGGTCTTAGTTTCATGTTCTCATTCCTGCTCGTTATGTAGCACCAATCAGTATCCCAGTCTCCCTGAAGAGTGTAAGAACATCTGACGAATGATCGCAAACCATCTGAGATAAACCCTCATGTTTGCTTGACGCTGATTAAGTAGAGCTGGTCTCATATAACCACACAACCACACAATTAATCAAGACAAAACCATCACCGGTAAATCTCAGAAATATTTAGAAGTACGATTGAAGTCCAGATCCTAAAGATCTCCCTCAGGACGTCCTCACACTCCTTCTGCTCACAACAGCAACACAAGCGTTGAAGCCCTTTGTTTGAATCAAGGTATATTTCTTAGCAGGCCTCCTCTAGAATCACAGTTCCCATGTGGACGTTGATGATGTAACACAGGACATCATGTTTTAGCAGAAAGAACTCATTCGATCAGATTAAGATGGAGGAAGGTAGCTTAATAGTCCAGTTAGGAGAGGATTTGTCTCCCCCTCTCTCCGGGAAGTGCAGATTCATCTTACGATCAATTCTGTAGGTTTTACATCCTCACCAGTGTTTCAAAATGAATGCACATCTTCAGGGAAGCTAAAGCTTGAGATGGATCTGTCCTTCTAGGCTGCAGGTAATTCTATTTGATTAATCTGATGGGCTAATACAGCAGTGGCATTGGCATATTGATCCAAGCTCATAACAACTCATTCATATGGAAATAGACAAACCAGAGGCTTGTGGTTATAGCATCCTCATTCTATAGTTGTTCTAAATGCATTCGTTTGAAGAGGATTTGCTGTTTTAATCAATCATGTTGACCTCACAGGGTATGTCACCCTGCTAGCAGGTAGAGCATCTGTTCCCCCAGGTTGGGGAAATAGTCTCGTTTTTGATGGTGGCCCCATAAGTGGTGTATGTAGTGTCACCCGAAACTCAACATATGTGTTGAGCTTCAACTCCACCAGGAGCCTTTCCACTGTACCTGTAATGTAAAGAACATCTGAGTCAGGATGATAGTCTGTCACTTGATTTGATTCTTGAATGCAGGTTCAGTCCAGCAGTAGAGTCCTTTAATCACTCCTGCTTATTCTTTTAGAATACCCACTGTCTGCACAACATCATCACTTTTGCATTTTGATGCCTCAGTTTTTAATTTTTTTGTTGGTTTCCATGGAAATACGATTTTTAAATTTAGTCTAATTTTTTTCCAGAGCAAATCTACCAAACGTGGATTTTAGCTCATCTTCAAGATTTTCCCCCGGTGACGCCACTCTGCAGATATTCACACGGCCCTGACAGCTGGGAATCATGTTTTCTAAGTATGTCTCCCATCATCCCACAGGACGCAGAATGCAGCTGTGTTACCTGCATCATTACTCACATCCATGTCACAGCTGTTTATGGAACATACAGGAAGTCCCTGATGGTTCTCAGGACAGCAGGACCCAGAATCCAACATAGCACAAGTAAAAACAGTTAGACAACGTGAGTACTAATAGACTGTAGATAGACAGATGAGGGCTAACATACTGTAGATAGACAACATAAGGGCTAACAGACTGTAGATAGACAACATGAGGGCTTACAGACTGTCGATCGACAGCATGAGAGCTAACAGACTGTAGATAGGCAACATGAGGGCTTACAGACTGTAGATAGACAACATGAAAGCTAACAGACTGTAGATAGACAACATGAGGATTACAGACTGTAGACAGACAACATGAGAGCTAACAGACTATAGATACACAACATGAGAGCTAACAGACTGTAGATAGACAACATGAGGGCTTACAGACTGTAGATAGACAACATAAGAGCTAACAGACTGTAGATAGACAACATGAGAGCTAACAGGCTGTAGATAGACAACATAAGAGCTAACAGGCTGTAGATAGACAACATAAGAGCTAACAGACTGTAGATCGACAAAACGAGAGCTAACAGACTGTAGATAGACAACCCAAGGGCTAACAGTCTGTATGCTGCTGAATACAGTCTGACTATTGCTTTAATTCTTGTGCACCTTCCCTTCATTGTCTGCCTGATAACTCTCATCTAACCCTGAATCCCTGGCCTATAAATACATGGTGATTATGAATTCTAATAAATTCTGGAGCGTTAAGCTCAGCCAAGGCGTAGCAGTCATTAATAGATCCCAGCAGCAGCGGTCCCATCCGTCATTGTGCCAAAGGTAGAAGACTCGAAGAGGAAAGGAATCATTGCACACGTCTTGATCCAAGATACGCTAGGGGCCGACTATGGGGAAAGTTTCATGAAAGTAAAAGCAGATACTACAGCTAGTATTAGTAAAATATACACATTACCAGGCCAGTGGTGCCATGGATAACACATCTGACTATAGATCAGAAGATTCTAGGACAGTGGCTCAGCGGTAGAGAGAGCGCTAGAGGTGGTCGTTCAATGTTCCCAGGATCGACAGTTTGATTCCCGCTCCCGCCCAGCCACCCGGTGTGTGAGCTGACAGTGGGAGGTGTGAGCTCACCTCCGAGGCACCCTTGAGCAAGGCATTGTCCTTTTTTACAACTTGCTCATTTGGGGCACACCAAGCTGGAGTAACCTGCCACTCTACCTCCCATTGCATATGTACAGGCCCCTTGTTCTTTGCGGTTAGTGCATTCCAGGAACCACACGTGATTGAGGAATCCGCGATCGAGATCACGGTCTATTTATTTTATTATTTACAGTAATTTAAACATTTATGAATTCTCCCCATTCAGATATTAAACCACCTTCTATCTGCATTACCTTTTCCCACATTCTTATTGACTGTTTAAAGCATTTTTGTGTCTCACAAAAGTCAGAGACTGATGGAACGGAGCGCTCTTCCGGATGGCATCGGCCAATAGAACGCGCGTATGGTATCATGTGACTGCCGACCAAAAATCTGCGATAAGTTGGAGTCGTTACAATAATTTTTCTTTAAAAAATTAATAATGATTGATGATAATGATGATGATGATATTAATAATAATAATAATAACAAGAAGAAGAAGAAGAAGAAGAAGAAGAAGAAGAAGAAGAAGAAGAAGAAGAAGAAGACTTTTTTTTTTACTTTTTCAAAAACATTTTAATCACATTCAAAACATTTTACAATTTTACATTAGATTAAAACACTAAAGAGCTTCAGAAACACTAAAAACCAATAAGTAAGAGGAAATACAATCTAAAATCAGTGCATTATATCAGGAAGTTTGCAAAATTGAGTTGATCATCAATTAAGGTGCATAGGACATTTTTGTGACACCAGATGTTCCTAAAGTTATTTAGGTCTTTTGTCATTTTATAGAAACCAAATTCTAGTTTTAAGCGACATCTGATGTTACAGCAAAAAACAGTAGCTGCGTCTTGAACAGTATTGTTTTCAATTCTTCTCTTCCTGGTCACGTAAATTGCAAGTTTTGCTTCTCCAGAGATAAAATTTAAAAGAAGAAGAAGAAGAGAGAACGGACCACTTTTGAATAACTCTACCTAAGTTTTAGCTGCTGCCCTAAACCTTCATATACAGTAACTGTAACCCTTAATTGTGTTTTAATTGTGCAAACCAGTCCAGACCTGTGCAAAACAATTAAAAATAAAAAACATTCAGGTTGCATTTGAAAAAAGACGATGGACCTGTATCAACGGCGTTTACGTCAAACCCAACTGGATAAATGAAATCAGCACCAACACAAAGTGTTTTCCCCACTTCCTGTCATGATGGCGGCGTTACTCTGACTTTATGCAGCCCTGGCAGCAGCTCATGTTTCCAGGGTCAGCCTGTCATGGGATCACAGCCTTTGGACTCAAGGCCCTGGGGGACGCGACCTGAGCTCCGGTGTCAGTTTGTGCTGCCTCATGATGTGGAGTTAGATGGTCAGCAGCTGACACCCCAAGAAGGATGGGAAACAGCCCCACCTCTAACGGAGTTATGGACTGAATTATTAAAACCTCGTTTTCTACATGTCATTAAAAAATTTAAAGGAGGAAGTTCATGAGAGAGAGAGAGAGAGAGAGAGAGAGAGAGAGAGAGAGAGAGAGAGAGAGAGAGAGAGAGAGAGAGAGAGAGAGAGAGAGAGAGAGAGAGAGAGAGAGAGAGAGAGAGAGAGAGAGAGAGAGAGAGAGAGAGAGAGAGAGAGAGAGAGAGAGAGAGAGAGAGAGAGAGAGAGAGAGAGAGAGAGAGAGTGAGAGAGTCTGGGCGTTTCGCCCGCGCCCCCTCGCGTTGCGCTCGGGAATCCACAGGAAGGATCGGGGTCGGTGCAGCAGCAGCAACACCAGAGGAGGGGGTCACACGGACCCGCTGTTCAATCCGAGCCCCCCCCCCATCAGAACCGGTCCTCCGGGTGTCAGACGCGACGGAGCGGAGCTGCGTGAGGAGGAGCGAGGGATGAAGAGTCTTCCTCCGGCTGGCGACACGGACTCTTTCCCTCCCGTGACTTTGGAACTGTTGAGCCACAGCGGCTTTCCGTGATTCCCGTGATCGTGATCTGAACTATGCTCCAGCTCGCCGTGGGTTCGGTGCCCGGCGGACGTGGGCTTCATCTCTGACCATATTTGGAGCTGTTCGAAGCGGACGCCGCGCATCCAGGTCAACGGATGACCGACTGATGTGGGGGCTGCGCTCCGGCTCGGTGCGTCATGGAACCGGCGGCGCTCGTCAACTCCTTCATCGTTCATTCCCTGCTCGTGGTTTGTGTTGGAGGTAAGTGTCCCACGGAAGTCAGAAACACGGGATTGGAGACATTACAGATTAAACAGCAGAGTTAGACACACGTTCAGGGACTCGACCCCCCCCCCCCATTATTGAATGAAACAGCGTGGAGCTTAAGGGATTAGAGCCCAGGTCACAGACACGGGCATCAAACCCTTTCAGACTGTTAGGATGGACAGCTTACGATGAACCAGTGCATGATGGTCAACCAGGTCTGAACTGTTTCTGAGAGCACTTTCCCTCTGACGTCAACCCCACCCCCCATCCCCTCCATCAGCTGCTTTCACTGAAGCCCCCCAGGATGTGAGCGTTGGGGAGGGGGAGGACGTGGACATGCCCTGTGCCTTCCAGGCCGTGGGCCCTGGGCTCCGGTCCCTGGAGATCCAGTGGTGGTACCTGAAGGAGGACGTCCCTCCAGGACTCTCCCTGGAGCTGCAGATCAGTGCCCCAGCCGCCAGAACCAAGGTGAACACCACCCACTCTGAAGCCCCCACACAGGGCCGGCCCAACCTCCAAGGGGCCCAAAGCAACACGTGTTTCTGGGGCCACTCTATCACTAGATGATCATTCACACATTGACCATAAACATATTTTATTGTCTAATCTGTTCTTAGCTCAGTGTGAGAAGTTGTTGTTATAGGTTCTAATGTTCAGTGATGGTTCGTTATCGAATAAGCAGACGACTAATTTAGAAACTTGCAAAGAAATCTTACTCTTAATATTTGGCGAAAGTCATCAAGTCTTCCAAAAAAATATGCAAATATATTTTTTCAAAGTTAACTGCTCTTGGGGGGCCCCTGTTGGTGGTCAGGGCCATCAGCAAGAACTTCTTGGGTTGGCTCTGCCAACAGATCATAGACCACTGAACCCCAACACCCGGGTCGTAGACCGATACCGACTGACCCATGGATCGGTACCGGTCCGTGGGTCAGTCGGTTTGTGGGTCAGTCGGTACCGGTCTGTGGGTCTGTCAGTATCAGTCTGTGGGTCAGACGGTACCGGGTCAGTCAGTACCGGTCCATGGGTCAGTCAGTATTGGTCTGTGGGTCAGTCTGTACCAGTCTATGGGTCAGTCGGTACCAGTCTGTGGATCAGTCGGTACCGGTCCGTGGGTCAGTCAGTATCGGTCTGTGGGGCAGTCTGTACCAGTCTGTGGGTCAGTCGGTACCGGGTCACACAGAAAGAATCCAGAACTTCCATTGTTTCTATTTTCTTTCTGATCTGATTCTGAACTATGTTTTGTGTTAAATGAGTGGATTCTCTCCTCCACATCTGTCTATGAGTCACTCTTGACGCTTGTGGAGATGCTTGCCTCGGTCACATGACTACCTTCTTAAAGGAGCAGCACCCGCCGCTAGCACAGAATATATTACCGCTAAACTGGAACTAATGTAAGAACCAATAAAAAGGCAAACGTTGGTCTGTGAAAATACTATCTGATGTTAAATTGGTCCGTGGCGCAAAAAAAAGGTTGTGGGTTCAAAACTAGATCCTCTGATTGGAAGAGAGTTTTAAAGGTGAACGCCACATGTTGTCATGTGTCGTCTCTTTATGTTCTTAACCGTTTTGACATTTGGAATCATTTCACAACTCAGGCAAACGTTACAGTTTCCACCATGAAGCCTTGTTGTGGTCACGGTGCCACCCCCCCCATCCCTTGGGCTGCAGGACGACCGCGGTGTTACGTAACGGGTCGGGTCCGCGTTAGCGAACACATGAGGCCATCGGGACACTTTCTGTCTATGTTTCTGCCGTTTCCAGACCTTGTCTACATTCTGTTTGCTTTCATTCATCCTAAACTTAATGTTTTTTTGTGTTAAAGTCGTGTTTCTAGAGCTCTCCATCCATGGTGCAGCTCTAAATAGCATCCTCCTGACGTGGTTCTGATCCTCAGGTGGTAGAGAACACTCTTTAATCAGGTAGCCATGATAGGACCGTCTGGCAAGACAATGTGGGCATTTGTTTTCCCCAAGTATGACTCATCGGGCATCTTCGGTCGTGATAGGATCCAGAGACAATGACCTTCTCTGTGGTCTGAGCCCATCCACACGTGAGTCCCGGGTGGGAGCAGAGAGGTTATCCACGGTGTCTTTGAGAACCCACTCCACCCACTTTGCTGCTGTCAGCGCCTTCCGTCACTCGAGGGGAAATGTTGACTTATTGTCACCCACGATGTGCATCTTCTAGTAATTTAAGAGCTGATGTTCTGCTGAGTGTTCAGCGGCTGCTGGGATGTGATTCACTCTTCTTTCTCTTCACAGGTCACTCCAAGGGAAGCCACTAAAATCAGTGTAAGCATCCACTTTCCTGTCTGCGCTGAGTGAAGAGAGGTTGTTAGCCAACGTAATGATTAAAAGATGGAGTGTCATATTTCAGTCTGCACCTCTTCATGATGGCGTTGCTATATTAAAAACAGGGTGTCTGGGGGGGGGGGGGGTGTTCTAATGGCCGATACACCTGATGCTCTAAGAACGATGGGGCTTGGTGTCGCTGAAGGTTGTAGCAGGAAGAAAATAATCAGCTAGTTAACGGATTAATGGAGCTTCTGCTAATTCTAATATGTAAATTTTGATGAAATCCTGGATTCTTCATACAGCTTCCATCCCATAATATTATCAGACCACTGGATCAGTATTTCCCCAGCTGTGTCAGGTTGACTTTTGGTCATGTTCTATTTCTGTTGTGCCCTTATTAGGAGTAGTTGATACCACCCGCTGTTAACTCATTGGCTGCCAGCTCTTTGTTCCCACTAATCTTCATCGGTGGACCTTCTCCGAAACATTTATCTGTAGGTTTTTTTTCAGTTCTTGACCGATCCCATGATGCTTCACTCAGAACGACACCCTGTTCGCTCGCCGGTGAGCTCTGACATACCCAACCTGTGTAGCATCAAAAGCTGCTGCAATATCTCCATCTGGTTCTCCATCCTCTGTTCCGTGACTGGATCAGTCGTCACGACGATAAATTCCATGATTAGAACGCTGATAAAACCTGTAATACAACATAGTTTTCAAGCTCAGGCACCATTTTCTGAAAATTTTTTAGCAAATTATCTCCAAAGATCATTTGCTTTTTCTCTTTCTCAGGCTTGAATGTGATTGGGTGGAAAATCTAAAGCAGTATGGCAGAAATCCCGGATATGCAAAAAGCTAACATCACAGTTAGCACAAAACTACTAAAAAAAATGATTTATATGAATATAATTTGAAATTTTCATTAGAAACTGTTTTCCCCCTTTTTTTCTTTTTTTTTACGTGACGGGGTGGTGATGAACGGAAAAAGTTTTGAAAGGAAATTCTACCAAAAAAATTCTAGAACATGTCCTGTTAGTGGTGTCACTTACAGGAAGTTTATTGAATTTTGGCGCAAAATTACATAATTGTGACAAAGTGGAACATAAAATAAATGGACACACATAAATCATCTTATTTTATTGGTTGAACTAGTTTATTTTTATATAATTAACACATTTCCTATTAGGAGTAAACATATTTTATTGATCTCATGACAGAGAAATTATCTTTCCTCATATCCTAAGAGGAAAATATTGCTCACCATAAAAACAATAAATTTGTCAAATTTATTTGATCTTTTTTTAAAATTTTCATTACTTGAATGACACTATGCTCAGAGTGTAGTTGAAAAAAGGATTTTAGTTTTACACAAAAAGTCAAAAATATGCAACTTATATATTTGTTATCTACTGTAATCCCTCGCTTATTCACGCTTCATGATACACGGCTTCACTACATCGCAGATTTTTAGTAGGTAGTCACATGATACCATACGTACGTGCCATTGGCTGACAGGATCTGTGTGTGAGCTGCGTTCCGAGAGTCACGTTTCCTCCTGCGACTTTTCTTTAACAGAAAAGTCTTTTCAAAAGTCTGTAAGAGTGTGGGAAAAGATAAGTTCTTCAATACACCTTACGGTGATACTTGGACGCGTCATCAGTGATGAAGGTAATACAGATATAAGGTGGCTTAATATTAGTATGAAGAGGGTTCATAAACGTTTAAATTACCATAAATAATAAAATAGTTTATTGCTATATCGCGGAACACATTAACTGCGAGTAACAAGGGATTACTGTAATTGTATTTTAGTTAGACAGGAATCTCCATGGACTATGATGTTTGCAGATGACATTGTGATCTGCAGTGAGAGCAGGGAACAGGTGGAGGAGAAGCTAGAGAGGTGGAGGTTTGTCCTAGAAAGGAGAGGAATGAAGGTTAGCTGCAGTAAGACAGAGTACATGTGTGTGAATGAGAGGGACCCAAGTGGAAGAGTGAGGTTACAGGGAGAAGAGATCAAGAAGGTGGAGGATTTTAAGTACTTAGGGTCAACAGTCCAGAGCAATGGAGAGTGTGGAAAAGAGGTGAAGAAATGTGTGCAGGCAGGATGGAACGGGTGGAGAAATGTGTCAGGTGTGATGTGTGATAGAAGAGTTTCAACTAAAATGAAAGGAAAGGTGTACAAAACTGTGGTGAGACCAGCGATGTTGTTTGGTCTAGAGACAGTGTCACTGAGGAAAAGACAGGAGACAGAGTTGGAGGTAGCAGAGATGAAGATGCTGAGGTTCTCTCTGGGAGTGACCAGGAAGGATAGGATCAGGAATGAGTACATCAGAGGGACAGCACATGTTAGAGGTTTTGGAGATAAAGTCAGAGAGGCCAGACTGAGATGGTTTGGACATGTCCAGAGGAGAGATAGTGAATATATTGGTAGAAGGATGCTGAGTTTTGAACTGCCAGGCAGAAGGCCTAGAGGAAGACCAAAGAGGAGGTTTATGGATGTAGTGAAAGAGGACATGAAGGTAGTTGGTGTGAGAGAAGAGGATGCAAAGGACAGGGTTAGATTGAGGCAACTGATTCGCTGTGGTGACCCCTGAAGGGAAAAGCTGAAAGGAAAAGAAGAAGAAGACTAATTGTATTTTAGTTCATGCCAAGAGTTAAACTTGAATCAATGGTTTCACACACTCAAATATCACTGATAGCTTTATTGTGTCTTCCGTTCCTCCTTGAATGTTGGGTTCAAACTGAACGACCCGATTGACATCTGTAGGCATCTTTGGCAGCCAGTGAGTTAACATCTCATTCGGGTGGTCTCTATGGTTACCACCTGTGGTGTTCCAACAGCCATGTGCTCCTCCTCCAGACGGTCCGTGTGCAGGGCAACGCCATCTCCCACCGCCTCAGCCTGTCCAGGGTGAAGAAGGAAGATGAGGGCGTGTACGAGTGCCGAGTGTCCGACCTGTGGGCCGAAGAGTCCGAGGAGTTCGCCGTTCACGCTGCGCTACACGTCGCCGCGGGCGACGGCATGGTGGCAGAAGAGGCCGTGTCTCACATCCAGAACCGCTGGCCCCTGAGGAACAGGAACACGGGCGGGGGAGGCGGAGCGCGCCAGACCAGCACCGAGCCTGGCCGCGTGGTGGAAGGAGGTCAGAGGTCAGCGCAAGGGGAGCAGCGGGGGCCTAAGGAGGTCCACCCGGGCCTTCTCCCCTCCATCCTGTCCACCCCCACCATGGTGGTTAAGTCGTCAGCCTCGCCGCTGCTGGGGAACGCAGCCGTCCAGCGGCAGCGTGGAGCTGGTGAGTGGGTGTGGGGGGGTTGGGATGTGCGGCCCCCAGTGGTGGACCAGTCCAGTCCCGTAACTAATAAGTTAGAATGTGGTGGGGCTGGGAGGGGTCCAGATGGGCATCATTTTGGGGTCATTTTTGTCGGGTAAGTCCTTCCTGTGCCCCACACTAACCTGAACCAAAACAATGCTAATAAATATTACACCTTTGGTGGGGGGCAGGCGGGGTCAGCCTGGGGGTGTCCATTGATCCATCATCAGTTCTGATTACATAAATAAAGGCAATGATTGATTGGGAAAGAACGAGATACTGTCTCACTGATGTATCCATCCGCCAACACGTGGTAAAGAACAAGATACAGTCTCACTGATGTTGTATCCATCCACCATCAAGTGGGAAAGAACGAGATTCGGTCTCAGCTGATATTGTATCCATCCACTGACACATGGTAAAGAACGAGATGCAGTCTCACCGATGTTCTATCCATCCACCAACTACCGTTGTGTCCTGAAGTATGTCCAACAAAAATATGGACAGCTCGTACCTCAAAGAACTCGTATGTGCAGCAGCTCATTTCTGGA
Source organism: Antennarius maculatus (assembly GCA_013358685.1). Lineage (NCBI taxonomy): Eukaryota > Metazoa > Chordata > Actinopteri > Lophiiformes > Antennariidae > Antennarius > Antennarius maculatus. The sequence continues at coordinate 28,793,956 of CM023606.1, forward strand.
GGTACTGCTGTATTTTGTGTAGTGGGTTCAGAAACATGTCTTCTGTTCCTGAAAGTGAAACTTTAACTTAAAAAGGACACTTGAACAGATAATATATTACACCAAACCACTTTAATCAGGAGAGACTCGAGTGAGGAAGAACAGGATGACACTGTTGAAGAAATATTCATTGTATTGTGAGCAGAAGTATCGTCTTTGGCACTCAGACTCTGGCAGGAAGTAGATCACTGATGATGGATTAGGTTCTTCCAGTGTGAAGGAGACTTCCCTCCCCAGGAGTCTTCCCAGTGGAGGTCGGGTGGGAGGAGTCTGTTGGTGGTGTTCATCTGACCTTGAGCTTCAGGATTATTTGTAAGAACTGCAGCTGGAGTGACTTCGTAAGAGCTCAGCTTGTCCTGCTGCTGCTCTGGTGGTTCCGTTGTTTCTCGTAACTCTGTTGAAGCAGTTGAAGTGTGATGTCAGGATCTCATGGTCTCCTTTTTCTCTTTTCCTGTTCCAGGCAGAGGTCTGCTGACCACCATGGACCCTCTCCTCTTCATTGGCCTCCTGTTCCTACATAAACTGCTTTCCTTCCTGGTAGTCCAGTGAAGAGACTTCAACCAAGGGGATTGTACCATCTAGTCCTTTAATTGAATGTTCTATACCAAATAAACTCACAAAGCAGCCAGCAGTTAGCGCCCTCTGATGAGGAGAGGTCACCACGAAGGACGAGTAGGAGGCCAACAAAGAGAGAGACTGCTGAAGGACATCGTCAGACACTGAAGCTGACATTAAAGCTGCGTGACTGAAGTGGTGATGGGGCGTCCAAACTGATCCTCGCTCAGTGTCTACATGCATGATATATGTCCTTCTGCTTTAGGCGTAGCTCTCCCCAAACTCCCGATGCTCATGTTTCTATGCGGCACTTCCACTTTGGACACGGATCAGCTCCGTATGACCCCCGTGTGTTTCTGTCCGTAGAAAGGTGGCGTGATCGGCATGACTTCTTCTTGACCACCCAAATGTTTTCTGCGGGCCTGTCAGACATCTTCACAAATCAGACCTGTAACCAGTCCACCAAGGGTGTTGGTCCACCCAGGGCGTTGGGTGGTCCACCCAGGGTGTCTGCACACCCAGGATATCAGTCCGCCGGGGGTGTCTGTACACCCAGGGTGTCAGTCCACCTAGGATGTCGGTCTACCTGCGGTGTCGGTCCACCTGGATGTCTGTCTACCCAGGATATCAGTCTACCCGGGGTGTCGGTCCACCTGGGTGTCTGTCCACCCAGGATGTCAGTCGACCCGGGGTCTCGGTCCACCTGGGTGTCTGTCCACCCACGGTGTCGGTCTACCCGGGGTGTCGGTCCACCTGGGTGTCTGTCCACCCACGGTGTCGGTCCACAGCTGATTTTGTAATAAAAGGTTGATATTTAAGTTGTGTATTGATGCATTTCTGTCGCTGTGGAGGGATATTTGACAAGACAACATCCATCCATTCATCCATCCATAAGTCTATTATCCATCCATTTTTCATAATTGTCTCATCTCGCTGGTCACAAGTGTTGCTGGAGCCTATTCCAGCTGACTAAGGGTGAGAGGTGAGGTAGGATGTGTCGCCAGAACCTTTTTGCTTTTTTGCTGTGCGGCCCACTGCGCCACCCTGGTGCACACATACATATTTATAAATGTCTATAAATGCATATATATTTACTTTTCACTCTTTTTCTTTGCTGAGTGTGTGATATGTTTAGAAATCTACATTGGCTGGAAAAGAAATTCCAGTTCTTGTAAACACATTGACCATAAAAATGCTTTGGAACGGATGAAGCTTCAGTTTCATGAAGGCTCCTTCCAAGACGAGCTGGTCTTTATTCAGACCCAACATGAGAAGAATATTAGAGAACAAAAAGAACTCACTTTGACAGAAATAAACCTCAAGCAGACCCAAGACTTAACAGTTAGCGATAGGGATGGGGAGATGAATGGGGGTGATAGATGGGGGAGGATCAGTAGAGAGAGCCTGACATGCAATCACAACAAAACCAGCTGTTATAACAAAAAGATTGTTGTCTGTAGTATTTGATATTATTCCTCTAATTAATACCAATGATAATGACGATGGTGATGATGATGATGGTGATGGTGATGACCTACAGAGAAAGGGGAAGACTAGTGTGATCTGTGGACCTCCTGGTGGACTGGGAGTCTTTTTAAACAATGAATAATGGTTCGTTAACGTTACCCAGACAGTTTTTTACAGTGATCATCTCTATCAAAGCAGGACATTTCGATCGGGTCCATCAGGACGACACCTAATGTAGGCTGTTTACAGCTGACCACTACATGGGGATCTGTGTCGCATCTGTCTCTTGAGTTTTTGTCACGTAGATCTCACTTTCTACATAATGAAACCAGTTGCTGGAGACATCCTCACTGGTTCATCCCTGGAGAGAATTATTGCCGCTCCTTGTGGCTTCTGGCAGAACATGGATGTGCATTCATTAACACAGAACCAGGCCTCTGCCAGCAGCTCCCAGCATTCAGCTTGTCTGCAGCCTCACAGTAAACATCTCTCGGATGGAGACGGAGGCTGAACGGCGCCTGAATCCATCTCATCTGGGGAGTCAGAGCATAATATCATATCATCCAATTCCTGAGGAGGATCTTCACTCACCTGAGCTTTAAACTGAATGCACAGATTCATGTTTGCTGCTCTCAGAAGTGATCATTTAGTAAGAACAGCGTCAGTGCTGGACAGGATTACACACAATTGATTTTTCGGCGCTGAAAGGAACTGCTGACTATTGTGTGCATGAAGTCAGCTCTAGATGAGGAGGAGGGAGGAACACGAGCAGCCGTGCTTTAAGCGCCACCGGCCAGATGCTGTGGTGAACATCTGGCAGCGAAGACAGCGATAAGCTGAAGCTTACCTATTGGACAAACCATCCAGCTTCCGCACAAATCTGATTGGTTCCCAGGGTAAATAAGGTCGCGTGGGATAATGTGGAGAATGAAAAGGTGCCTTCGTCTTGTTTCTCCGCCATCAGCTTCTAGGATACAGACAGACTTGATCTGACTCAAAGTCGAGATTAAACTCCACCTGCTGAGAGCGGTTAAAGAGAGTGGAAACATGCGGATTTCTGCCGCAGAAACATTCAAATAAATAAAATGAACAATGGAGGATCAAATGAAGTCATAATGGTTCAAACAGCTGATCTCAGATCAGCTGAAAGCCCACCAGGTGACTTTGTGGCCTCATCGCTGCAGCCAACAGATAAAAGGGTTGGAGGGTTGGATTAGACCTTCTGGAAGGTTCTTCCCATCATGCATTGCCAGAGAAGAGAGAAGATGTGATGCTGATGAAAACTTGTGTCCAGATGCAGCAGTGAGGGACTAGAACCCAGTGGAACATGACCAAACCAACATGTTTTAGTTTTCATTGTAGTCCTGAGATGTAGTTTAGTTCTATTTTTATTTTTTAAAAAAGGCTATTTTTCTGTACAGGTAAACCTGAGTTTATGTCATCCAAAGTTGTTTAAATCAATCCGCCGGAGATACACGGATACACGGAGAGATAAATATCAAGTCATTTTACTCCACTTCTGTCTGTCTGCCGCAAATACAGGAATCATAAAATCACTAATTAACCATTAACAGCACATAATATCATATTACTGTACAATAAATCAGAATAAAAACATAGAATATATTATTAGCCTGAAACAACCTCCTTGAAAATAAAACTTAATATTCAGCTTAAAATAGATTTGTATTAACCATATATTATTAAAATAACATGTTTTAGTTATTATTTTAGTCCTGGAGTTTTGTTTATTTTTTCATTGACACTAAACAGATTTTTTTCTGTAAGTATTCTAAATCAATAATCTATATTTCTATATGGCAGCAAAGAGCTGCCAGCTGATTGGTTGTGGTTGTAAATCAATTATGTGTGTTGCGTTGATCCGCGTCTGCCTGTCTATAAAACCTGCTCTTGTAACTTGGATAAATAATAATTTCAGAGTTATTTAATGTTAAGGAGTAGTTCCATTTATTTTACATTACATGGAGTTACATTTAGTTACATTTATTGGTTACATCTGGCCCTTTAAGGACAGCCATTATTCTGATGTGGCCCTTGATGAAGATGAGTTTGACACCCCCAATGTAGAGCCACTGGGAGTCTTCCTCTGGAGCATTAATTACATCTGGACACAATGAGGCCTCCATGAATGCAGCCCAGCTGATAAATGAGCACCTTTCAGTTCGGTCTTATTTTCCCCTGACCTGCCTCCATCCAACGTTTAATCTGTTCTCTAAAGGGGATTTGGGGAAAGTGAAATTACCAATGTAACGTTGGGTGGATTGATAAATCCAAAGCGTTCTAAATGTAAATGCCAGAGAGCTGGATTAGCCGGACACGGGCTCTCCAGGACCAACTCGTCTGGGAGGGATGAGTTTTAAGATTAGCAGCTGTAATTGTAATCAGGTAGCTGTGTGTGTGTGTGTGTGTGTGTGTGTGTGTGTGTGTGTGTGTGTGTGTGTGTGTGTGTGTGTCCGTCAGCTTGTTTGTGTGTTTGTAATTCACCTGTAACCCAACAGATAACAGAAGTGCATCATTTAAAAGCAGCCCTGATCTGAAGCTCAAAAATCATTTAAAGCCTCTGAGCCTTTAAAACTATGGGAAGACATTTTCAAATAGATTAACAAAAGACTAACAAAAAAAAAACAAAAAAAAAAAACATTAATATCTGCTTGTCCTTGTTGTTGACTTATGTTACACACCACGGAAAATTTATCAAATTAATAAAAAATAATAATAAATAAGATAAAATAACCTTTAATCGTCCCACAGTGGGGAAATTTGTGAAAAATGAATAAAATAATAAGAAAAAATAGTTGTGATGATTGTCCACTTTTGAATGCACCAGTGTGTAAAATGACGTCAGCATGCTGACTCACGTGTGCATGAAACTCTGTCCCTCTGCTCTTATAGGGTCAGCCTTGTGTGTGGATTCACTGACATCTAGTGGCAGGTCTGCAGATTGCAGCGGCTCACATTAGTCAAAGGAATGAAGTGAAAGAACTTCCTGGTCACCTGTATTATTTAATCTGTAAGATTAAATTGTTATAAATAATTTGAAGCCTTGAGACTAATAGTAAATCATAAAGAAATCAACAGCACTGTGTGAGAAGGCTTTGCAACAGCTACTGATTACCTCTCGCTAGAAAAAACTGCTGACAGCAAAGTGAACACAGAATCCAAATTAATTAATTAATCTCCCATCATTCATGACTAAGTGCAAAATAACTTGATCTTTATTTCATGTACAATAAGTGATAGCAGTCAGATAACTAGAGACCTACCAGCAAAATCTGACATCTAACGGATATAAGTGATGAATACATTTTCCAGCTACAGTAAATAGTAAATGATTACCCCCCCCACCCCACCCCAAAAAAACCAAAAAAAAACAATACTTATGGCCCACAAGTATTGATTAATTGAATCATCATCCAAATTTAAATACAGTTAGTCCTCAACCTACAAAACTGGTTCTGAGAGGATGTTCATAAACTGAATTTTCATTATCGATTATATTCCCATAATCTCCATTGGAGGTCATTTAAATCCAATTACTTTTCCAAATTTTAAAGTAATGTCATTACTATTCTAAATACTAAAGTTCCATTCCCTCAGACTGACCAGAAACAATTACAGGACATTAAAACAACACAGAATAATAAATCCTGTAGTACCGTAATGTAACTTTAACATCTACCTCTGCTGGATGAATTTTCACCTGGGGGGTGTAGAGGTTAAACCAAGCTTTAATCCACTGAGGTATTCCATCACACTGACGTGAATGACGCGCTGATGTCACTTCTTGGTCATCAAAAGTCAGACACGCCCCCTTCATATTTGATGACTCAGCTTGATTTCACTAAGTTTCTCAGTTTAATAAGACTGAATCGCGCAGATGAGTCCTATGACGAGAGATCAAAACATAACGGTGATTTTTGGGTTCAAAATTTAAGTGGAGAAATGAATAAATTATGAATATTTTTGTTGAATGGAAGTGCATTTTACCCCATTGATTTTTTTTTTTTTTTTTTAATTCTAAGGACTGTGTTTAAAGTTTGCTTTCCAGGGACGCATGTTGTCTGATGATCGTGCATCCCTGTGCATCCCACCCGCTAATGAGAACACTGCCACCTGACCTGAATTGTCTTCAGTCTCCTTGTTGGTGAACATCTCCATGAACAGAAATGCATTGTGGGTTTGTTTCCCGCAAAGAGGTGCACAGAAATGTGAAGAAAAGAAGGAGGAAACGCTGCAGATGACGACAACAGGAAAAAACTAAAAGACCACAGGAAGTCTGACATCAGAGCAAACTTCACTGAGTCTGAGATCTGCTGAGTCATGTTAACATGACATGTAAAATCTGAATTTAAGGGGTGTTAATGTTACGCTGCTCTGGGGGGTTGTGGCAGGAAGGGGAATTATAGTAGTCGGACATGGCGACTGTGAATGTTTGTAAGTCAGATGATAGTAAGTTGTGGATCGCCTGTATAAAAATAATTTGCTGCACTGACAGATATAGTTAACCAGTAGTTTAATACATGTAGTTCAACAATACTAACTAACTAACAACTGTCATTGAGGTTTTGATAAATGTCTTTCCATATGTCTGTTCCCTTTCCTGCCCGAGATGCTAAAGGAAGCAGCTCTGCAGCGTCTGCTGTGACCGTGTGTGTGTGTGTGTGTGTGTGTGTGTGTGTGTGTGTGTGTGTGTGTGGGGTTGGGTGACTTGATGTACAATAGGTTAAGGAGAACATGAGACGGGTCAATAATCCAGGTTCTTAGGTTTCCTGTTAATCGCTGTTAAAGGAAGAGTTCCCACACGACACAATGAGAACAGTATGTACCACTGGAATGTTGCTAATGCTACCTAGCATCCATTCATCCATCATCCATCCATCCATCCATCCATCCATCCATCCATCCATCCATCCTTCCATCAATCCAGAGCCTTTTCTAGCTACATGTCTAGTTTTTAAGGTTTTTAGTCCGTTCATTTTCCTTTTGATCAATCTAAAGATTTTTTAGTGTGAAACATGACTTCTGTGCGGAATGACTCACAGACATATGCATGCGCCTGTGCCTCCTGACAGGTCTCGGTCACGTGACAGGTTACCAGCCGTTACCCCAAAATGAAGCGCCCACAACTGTACCAGTGTTCTGGATTAAAATCAAGGCAAAATATCCTGAAATCGCCCAAAAAGCAGTGAAAATCCTGTTTCTATTTCCAACCTCCTGTCTTTGTGAAGCGGGATTTTCTGTACTGACCAAACAAAACTAAACTATGGAGTCGACCGGACGTCCGGAACACACTTCAGGTATCAATGTCTCCCGTTACCCCTAGAAGGGACCGGCTTGTTGCAGAGAAACAAACTCAGCAACAGCTGTAGTACTACATTACTACAGCTGTCCTGGCGACATTAACAATTATCAAGCAAATGAAGGCCGGTCGGTGAAAATATTGCCTTAGATGAAACTGGTCCGTGGTGCAAAAAAGGTTGGGGACCGCTGCTCTACGTAGAGTGACGTCCTTGACTCTGACTCCCCAAACAAGGAGGGTGGCGTCCCAGAATTGATCCTGCTGTGTGGACAGAGGGTTCCCCTTTTGAATCCCTGTTCTACATGATGGCCCCTACAGGTTTACCTTGGACTTTGATTGGATCTGCTGTAGGTGTCCTGATGGATAGTCAAAATGAGTTACCATTATTCCCCTTATAACAATGAATATGTTTGGTGTTGTTGTGTCAGTTATTGTTAGTATGAGTTCTAATCTTTCTGTTGGTGCTGATGTAGACGTCTGTCGTTTGAATCTAGGACTATTGCTTTACTTTTTCACACAGACGTCTCTAGGATCTACCGTACCATGACCAACCTGATGACATCATCATGTCAGAGGTGGGCTGGTTGCCGTGACAAAGCCATTGTTAGCAGTCCGCATGTGTTTCTGAACAATGGGTGTAAATCAGCTGATGCCAGTCAGAACCTCGTCCTCCTGCTGCAGCGGGACGTCCCTGGTGCCAAAGAGGCAGCTGAACGGGTCAGGCCACCCATGGTGCTGCATCCTGCTCCTCGCTCTCTCTCTCTCTCACACACACACACACACACACACACACACACACACACACACACACACACACACACTCATACACACCGTGTATCCAAGCCGTGGGGGTTGTGAGCTTGGCTGTGGTTTTGTGTTGTGGGTTGGGAATCAAACACACACAGACTGGTACACACATTCCTCACCCTAAGGTCTGCCAACAGAGTTCTGAACATCGTCTTGAAACTTTCACTTCCTTTCTCCTCATCACCTCCCATCTCTCTGGTTTTCCAGACCAAACAGAAAAAAAACAAAACAAAAAACAACACGAAGATATAAAAGTGAGAAACACAACATAAGAAATAGACAACACTTTGACAGCCGTGCTTCTCCTGGTTCCTCCATCAACACTTTAACAAACTCTGACCCTGCCCCTGCTTTTTCTTCATGAAGCAATATGTGATGTAAAAACACTCATAACTCATGGAAACTATCAGGGGAACATGAATAAGGTCAGGAAAATAAGATACAGCTGACTTCAGGGTTCTCAGATGAGGAAATTGGACAAGACTTTTGAAACTGTGCTGAACGGATTCAAATCTGACTACCAATATGATACTGGACTTGTTGGTAACTGTGAATCTGGGCAAGGAGCAATTATCCGTGGTATTCCCCAATTGTCCATTCTCAACCCGCTTCCTTTGAGTTTTACATGCTACCACTTGTGAACTCATTCTCTGCCAGTTCTTTGTTGCAACTGATCTCCTTCAGCGGACTTTCTCCAATACATTTATCAGTGTTTTCTTCCTGTCGTGACCCATCTCAAAATGCTTGACCAGTGTGACACCGTGTTTGCTCGCGGAGAGCTCTGACGTACACAAACTTTGTTGCATTGTATGCTGCCACAACTTCTCTATCTTCCTCTGATTGGCTATCCTGTGTTCTGTAACTGGATCAGTCGTCATGATGCTAAATTCCAACATTAGGAGCCTGATTTTCACTGACGAGCTCCGCCAGACCTTCCTGCTAAAAGACGTAAGTGAAGTCTGCAAATGTCATTGGCAGCCAGTGAGTTAAGGGATTTAGAGAACACATCTTACCAGACGTATGCAGATGACACACAACTGTATATTACAGTGTTACCACATTGCTGCAGTCTTACATTTACTGAATAAAAGCAGAAGAGGTGGAACAAAGTTAAACATCAGAGATCACCTTGACTCTGTCAAGCAGAAATTATGGAGTTGTAGTTCAACAGTCACATGATGGCACTTACACATCCATCCATCCATCCATCCATCTTCTTGTACAGACTTGTGGGTCATGGTTCATGTGGTGCCTACCTCGGCTGGGTATGGGCGAGAGGCAGGGTACACCCCAGATGAGACGTCGGCTCATGGCTGTCTCTACAGTCTTCAGAAGTAGGATGGGAGTCGGAGCATTCAGCTATCAGGCTCCACCCCTGTTGAACCATGTGACAAGTTCAACCCAGGGGAGGAGGACAATCCAAACTTTCCTGTGGACAAAACCCATTATTAAGACGAGAGTTCAATTATCCTGATGTAGGTCTCAACTACTGGGGGACTTCCCATAATGCACTGAGCTCCTCCTCTTCTTCCTCTTCTTGTTTACACATCCATGTGTCATTAGTTGATTAGTTGATTTCACTAACCGGACTTCATACCAGTCAGTTGACGTGATTGGGTCTACTGCTGGGGTCATAGGATCAATGCCCACCAATACTGCTACTACACTACGACAACTAGTACTACTACCACTACTGCTACTCTTCATAGAATGAGATAACTATCAGCTCAGGCCTGAACATACCTCCAGGGTTGGAACTTTATGGGCTCACGTCTCCTCTGCTTCAAAGTAGACCTTGATGGGCATGAATAAATAATTGACACGGGTAACTACAGACGAAGAACAGAGCCCCCCAGAAGTGGATCGTTCCCAGAAGCAGTAGCTGGTTCACGTTTCTCAGAATGTCTCAACAAACAAACGGTTGATTGACCCGGAGTCGCTTTTATACCTCAACACACCCTCACATAGCAACCGTGCCTCCAGGCCACGCCACATGTGACCTTTGTGGTCCCCCTAACCTGGAAATGGGAAGTAAAACATTCCCTCAGAGGAATGACACGTAGACAGGCGAAAATAAACACCACAGAAACACAGGCATAGGAGGTTCTGATGTCGGTTTCCGTCGGTCGGAGAAGAGGTCGGGGTGGGTCAGACGGATGCTGGGGTAGTTCTGTGCTTCTCTGTGAAATGAGACCAGGGAGAGGGGTCAAAGTAAAAGCAACTGAACTACCATGATGTAAATGTAGTAACTGTGACTTGACTTTGGCGTGTACCGGTGTGCTCTCAGCAATGTTGACCCACGTTTATCAGAGAGGTCGAACCAAAGACACCACGTCCCACCCACTGGAGCATTTAGTCTCAGCCACATTTGAGCAGCACGATCCTGATCCTGATTCTGATCCATCGCTGTCATTTTCTTGGATATATTCCACCTGCTCTTTGACTGTGAGGTACAATTAGTTTCCTATTTAACAAAATCAACATTATGTAGAAGCGATTAGTGATGATGGTAACTGAGAGTAGATCCATGGACATCAACTGACTATGACTGACATCTGAAGGCTCAGACCTCCATTCCACTTCTGGAGGTCTAGGGACCACAAGTAAACCTACATCCTGGGGCTGTGATGTTCTTGACAGGTCGCAAGGGACTGTGAACACTTGAAGGTTTGTTGGTGACCATTAAGGACTTTGAATGTGATTTATGTGATAATGATTTATTATTAGACTACAGCCGACCTGGTGTCTGTAACGTTTATCGAGAAAATGAAGGCCGGTCTTTGAAAATACTGTCGGTCCAAAAATATTCTTGGTCCATACTGTCGGTCCGGTCCGTAGTACAAAAAAGGTTGGGGACTGCTTAAATAGGTTATACAGGTTATAGAGGTTATATATGTTATAGAGGTTACGATAATCCATCCTGCCTCTGATCATTTCCGTTACTCTACAACACTTTGCTAGTAGACAGGGGAACACTAGAGGGAACTAGCTGCTAGAAGATTAGAAGATTAGCTATGGTGTTAATGTGTGGTGATGTTGTTGATGTTGGCCCTGGCAACATCAGTCATGATATCACAGGTGTGCATGATGTTGAGACACATGGGTGGGGTCTCAACCTCGATCTCATCACCCACGTGATGATGTCCAAGTTTGACTTGACTCATCTGTGCAACAACCCTGTCAGCAAGTACAATCATGTGTCGGTGGATGGATACAACATCAGCTGAGACCGGATCTCGTCCTCGTTGGTGGAGTAAAGATGTAGCTTGTATTTTCTTGTGACTTTTGCGTTTCTTTTCATTCTTTAACATTGTTTATGTAACTTATATATAATTAATTATACACAGTTAAAGTCTGCATGTCTATTGGTTGATAGAAATATGGGTTTTTCATAATTTACGTGGTTTGGATTTTAACAAGGCTGGGATGGATTAAAATTATGTTAATTATTTTAAATGAGGAAATTAGTTTGAGTCACGAGTTCAGTTACAGAACGGATTTAACTCGTTTCTCTTGGTTTTACTGTATTATAATCTGAGGTTCTACTCTATTATTATGGGATGTTCAACTATTCTCAACATGTTGACAACAGGAAATGTGTAATGGACATCTCCGCCTGTAGGGGGCGCTGTCAGCGCTCCATCAGAATGGTTCATCAGATGGTTCAGAGGAGCGGTTCTACTGATCGTTCTGGACCCCCCTGGTCCGGTATGTCCCAGAGACATCTGTAGGTAACTGTGAGCGGCGCTGGTCACACGGGGGCTTGACGCCGCCGCAGCTACTTTATGTGAAGTTGTCTCTTTATACAGGCCTTTCAGCCCACCATCCACCCACACACCCACCCACCCACCCACAGCACAGTACAGTACAGGGGCAACAGAAGGAGATGTGAGGCGATAGCCTCCTTTTTCAGGGCAGAAAAAGACCCCAATTGTGTCTGAGCACCCTGCTCTCCCTGGCCTCGCCTCGCATGCCTGTGGAAGTGTAAAGAAAGGAGAGAAAAAGATTTAGAGAAAGGGAGGGAAGGAGGGAAGGCCGGTTCGCTGTGCAGCTGCTCCTGCCGAGGCCTTTGGATTACATCAGAGTGCCCGAGAAGAAAGGAATGAGAGGAGAGAGAAAGCGAGGGGCGAGGGGGGCGTCCAGCGGAGGGTGTGAGGCACACTCCACAAATCAGAACGCCGGCGTTCACGCTTTCCATCTTGCTCTCTCCCCCGCATCCCTCCATCACGGCGGTGGAGAGGCAGCCCTTCACAGAGCTATCATTGTTATCAGGACACACACACACACACACACACACACGCATGCACGTGCACACGCAGCAGAGGAAACAGCGTGTTGCGTGTTCTTCTGTTATCCGCGCTGATTAGCTCCTGGTCAACTTTTCATTTTTTAAATCAGACACTTTTCTGACTTCTGTTCTTTAAGAAACAAACAGTTCATGAAAACAAAAAAACAACAACAGAAAGAAGAGAAACAACAGGTCTGTTGATCTTTTTAGAGTTCTTGTTTACTTCTTTCTGCTGTAAACAACAACAACAACCTGCCTGTTTCTGGATCAATAATAGAAACATTTAATGGATAGATAGATAGACAAATAGATAGATAGATAGATAGATAGATAGATAGATAGATAGATAGACAGACAGACAGACAGACAGACAGACAGACAGACAGACAGACAGACAGACAGACAGACACAGATAGACAGATAGATAGATTGATGTGTTGTGTGTAGTCTTGTATTGATGTGTTGTGTAGTATTGATGTGTTGTGTAGTATTGATGTGTAGTATTGGTGTTGTGTAGTACTGATGTGCAGTATTATTGTGTTGTATGTAGTGTAGTGTTGATGTGTTGAGTAGTATTGATATCTTGTGTAGTATTGATGTATTGATGTGTTGTGTAGTATTGATGTATTGATGTGTTGTGTAGTATTGATGTATTGATGTGTTGTGTAGTATTGATGTATTGATATCTTGTGTAGTATTGATGTATTGATGTGTTGTGTAGTATTGATGTATTGATGTGTTGTGTAGTAATGATGTATTGATGTGTTGTGTAGAAATGATGTATTGATGTGTTGTGTAGTATTGATGTATTGATGTGTTGTGTAGTATTGATGTATTGATGTGTTGTGTAGTATTGATGTATTGATGTGTTGTGTAGTATTGATGTATTGATGTGTTGTGTAGTATTGATGTATTGATGTGTTGTGTGTTGCAGGTTGCACCATGTTCTCTGGAACTCTTGTGGTGGTTCTGCTGGTGCTGCTGCTGTGCAGGCGGGTTGTGTGGAGCGGGTTGTGTGTCCTTGTTGCACATAAAACATTCAGGAGGTCTGCAGACCCTGGAAGACCTGAGAGCAGTGGACGCTCTGGAGATGAGACTATGAAATAATACTGAAGAGCCCCGTTCACAGAGGCTCAACACATGTGAAGAAACTCAACATCTTCCTCGCTGACTTCTTCACAACCTTTGCAGTCGTTCTCCAGGTTTCTTTCCTAAACTCAACACAACAGTCCTGTTCAGTTTACCCCTTCTTCCTCTTCTTGACCTCAAAAGGCCTCCTGCAGACCACCATCAGATGTTACCTGTTCCTCCTGCAGACCACCATCAGATGTTACCTGTTCCTTCTGCAGACCACCATCAGATGTTACCTGTTCCTCCTGCAGACCACCATCAGATGTTACCTGTTCCTCCTGCAGACCACCATCAGATGTTACCTGTTCCTTCTGCAGACCACCATCAGATGTTACCTGTTCCTCCTGCAGACCACCATCAGCTGTTACCTGTTCCTCCTGCAGACCACCATCAGATGTTACCTGTTCCTCCTGCAGACCACCATCAGATGTTACCTGTTCCTCCTGCAGAACACCATCAGATGTTACCTGTTCCTCTTGCAGACCATCATCAGATGTTACTCGGTCCTCCTGCAGACCACCACCTCCACACCTCCACCAACCCAACCTCTATCCCCTTTACCAACACGTTTGGTGACATCTTGTCCAATCACTGCTCTGTCGTCTGTGAGAAACCTCTGCACCAGTTCAACCAGCTCACTGACTACCTGACTGACTAACTATCTCACTAACTAACCAACCAACCAACCAACCAACCAACCAACCACCCAACTAACTAACTCTCTCCCGCCTCACAGCCATCCTGGGCGGAATGTCCGCTGACCTTCAGCGTCCTCTTCACCTCCTAGACAGGTTCTTCCTTCGGTTCCGTCCTCGACCCGTTACTGTCCTCTGTAGAACCACTGACCAGATCTGATGGTTGCAACCTCCAGAACCTCAGCTCCATTAAGAGAACCACAGCTCCATGAACAGAACCACAGCGCCACTAACAGAACCGGGTAGTCTTTGTTAACCCGGGCCTCGACCCATCCAGTATGTGATATACATTGATGCCCTAACACACACACAAACCCACACACACACACACACACACACACACACACACACACACACACACACACACACATACACACACAATTTGCTCGACATGTCGGAGTGAGTGTTTTTCACAAGAATCCTGGTTTTGTGTTCCACCAACAGGTATAGATGAGGAGATGTGTTTGGAATGTGGTGGACAGATGTCAACATAAAGGATCTGAGCCCAGGAGGAGGAGGGGGAGGTGAGGGGGGTGGGCGACAGAGGGGGAGGAGGGGGGGCGACTGAGTTGGAAGAAGGGGTGACAGAGGGGGAGGTGGCACAAGACAGAGGAGAGAATGGCCTCAGTTCTTGGAAATCTCTCGGTTGCTGCCACGAGAAACCATCCTAGAGGAGGGAGAGAAGCTGAAGCCCTGAATGTACGCTGCCATCAGGGTCAGATCCGTTCAGACCCATTCAGACCCATTTAGACGCATTCAGACCCGTTCAGATCCGTTCAGATCCGTTCTGACCATTCGGACCCATTCAGACCCGTTCAGATCCAGTCAAATCCATTCAGACCCGTTCAGACCCATTTAGACCCGTTCAGACCCGTTTAGACCCGTTCAGACATGCTTAGATCCGTTCAGACACGCTTAGATCCGTTCAGACCCGTTCAGACCCGTTCAGACCCGTTTAGATCCGTTCAGACCCGTTTAGACCTGTTCAGACCCGTTTAGATCCATTCCAGACTCTTTTAGATCCGTTCAGACCCGTTCAGACACACTCAGATCCATTCAGACCTGATAAGATCCGTTCAGACCCGTTCAGACACGCTCAGATCTGTTCAGACCCGTTTAGACCAGTTCAGACCCGTTCAGATTCATTCACATCTGTTCATGTCGTTCTTCCCTGTCAGACTTCCAGGAACTTCTCATCACATTCTCCAGGATTGGTGATTAGTCACCAAACACAACTTGTGCGCATTAAGGGAAGCATGTCTGAATATTGGTGCAGCTGTTGAAGCTGAATGTGGGGCTGAGCCTGCAACCAGAGAAAGTCCAGGGATGGTGTCCTGATCAGGGACTACAGTTCCGGCTCCTCCTCTCCTTCTTCCTCTTCTTCCTCTTCCTCCCTCTGAAGCTATAGAACCCATGCACACCCATCCTCCGGTGTCCTTCTGGTGACTCCCCACGTCTTTAAAACACCATTAAGATTCCTCAGATGCCACTGGCTCTGTCTGACCTCTGCCTGTGTGTGTCTGTGAGTGTGTTGTCAATGTTTTGTGTTCGTTTCTCGTGTCAGAACGTTTAGTCGTGAACCATATCAGACCGGTTTTCTTTGCTGTGGAAACGGGTTGGAACAAAAGTGTTCTCAGTTTTAAAGGAGAATAAAAAGTATTGAACTTTTTACACCTGTATCAAACTTTGTAGGTTATCCAGGAAGTCTCACTTGTTAAGGAGTGCTATAAAACCAGAGCTCCTGAGTGGGACCACCGTCACAGTCTGGACCCCCGGGGGCGTTCTATAGATGCAATGACCTCGGCTTGTCTCCAGCCTCTGACGCAAAGGTTGGGAACGGCACAAAACAGCAGACCTGCGTGATCCGTCGAGCCGTGTTCACCTTTTTGATTAAGAAAAGAAAGACGGAATCTTCTCGTCTACTCTTCTCTGATTGTATTCTTTTTATTCCTGCTTGTTTGTCACACCAAATAGAGTTTGATTAAAGTGTGTTAACACTCTACACATCCTGTCTTTCTGGCTTGTCTTTGGTGGCTGACACCTTCCTGGATCAGTTTGATTTGACTTAAAGCTATCCTTCACTTTCCTGCCGGTTGTAAAGTCACAGCTGGACGTGTTCATCATCTTTCAAAAACTGAAAGTGATCCAGAGACAATTCCCCCATGTCAAGATCATACAAGACAACCTGATTTTTTTAGTTTATTGTTTAATACGTGTCCACTGTCGTCACTGCAGTTTTGTCTGCTTGAGTTTACTCCAATTTTTTATTTCAGGATATTTCTCCAGATCCACAGAACTATGATTGCTCAAGGTTTTAAAGAGGTACAGGTAGCTTATTATTTCATATTTTTATAAAATTCTTGTAGGGCAACAGACAATCTGAATGTTTTATTCTTTGATCGTTTCGTGTTGGCGTTCAGATGGCGTTCATGACGTCTACCACAGCCCACCACCATGGGGCGATCAGCATGGCTTCTGTTTTGTCGTCAGTTCATCTGTCTTTTATCGTGACTATTCACGACTATTTACTGTTGTGTCACCGTCAGGTCGCATCTGATCTGTGTTATCCGACGTGGAACTGCTGGTTGCAGGGCGTTGTCCAGACGGACGCGTCAAACAGAAGGCTGACCATTTGTCTCCCAGTGGACAGCGTCCAAACACTGGTGCTGCTGGGACAGTGGACAGGCTAAGTTAACCCATACACACATACACAAACATACAAACACACCACCAGACAGCCGTTTGTGTCCCACATCGAACCAATTCAACTCTATGCCTCACTCCCAGTGCCGCACGGGAGTCCTGGTGCGCTATAGTGAAGGCTCACAGTGTGAGGCCTTCACCATTGCGTCTGCCTGCAGCCTGCGTGAACCCTGAATGCATGCGAGGCTTTAACGACACAACAGGTCACTTCCACGAAACACAATTCTACAGAAAATCTGGAAAACTTTTGTCAGTGCAGTTGGTAAATATTTGCATACTGTTTGGTGCTTGTTCTCAGAATTCCTCGAAAATAATTTCTAGATTTATCCAAAAGAATCTTACTAAGAACAATCTTACTAAAGAATCAACGCAGTCATTTCACGGTCAGGGTGAAGCTGTGCACAAGGTGAGCTCCAGACTCGAAGATTCAACCCCAAACCCTTTTATTTCTTCAGTCTATAGGGGATAACATTTTCAGATGTTTGCATTTAGTGAATATGTAATTACAGCACATTGTGTCTTGCCTGTCTATTCACATTAGGTTGACTTAATTGTGTGAAAATCTCAATACAAAAATGGGCTTATTTCTGAGAGAGGCGTCCAACGCACTTCTTTTTTTTTCAGAGGGACAGCCTACATTTTTTCCAGGGTCTCTTAAATCAGCTGCCTTCCTGCTACATTTATATGTTGTTAGGTAGAGACTACGAGTGCTAACGCTGCACATGTTATATTTGCTAATATCTCAAAGTATTTTTAGCACGCTTCATGGTCTGTTCAACGTGAAGCGGGGGCAGGAAGGTACATGGAGCTGAAAGATTCCTCCTAAATCAATAGCAAACTTGTTTCTTTCAGACTCCAGCACAACACTTAGCTAAGAAATGTGTACACGCAAACATAAGTAAAATCAATGAATATAATCACAAATATGATCTCAAAAAGAGAAAGTTTAGAGCAACTCTTCATTCTGCAGAGATCCATTAATTACCCCATGAGCGAGAACATAGAGAGACATGCTGACTTCAACAGGCAGAAACCTCCAGCAGGTCCTGATTCTAGGTGGCCGATCCACTGCTTGGACCAGATGGATGAGATGTTTCTACAAGAGAAGAGGCTGATGGTTCTGGTTCAACTGACTTCTGGAGACCATAAGAAGCTCTGCATCCAGAGAGTGAGACGTTTTAGATCAGGGGTGTCAAACTCATTTTCATCGAGGGCCACATCAGTATAATGGATGTCCTCAGAGGACCATATGTAACTAATAAATGTAACTAAATGTAACTCAATGTAATGTAAAATAAATGAAACGACTCCTTAATGTAAAATAACTCTGCATTTATTACTTTTTCAAGTTACAACCATTACAGTAACACAGAAAAACTGGACCTTGATTTTAACACATGTTTTAGAGGGTAGGAGGGTACGCCCAGCTCTTGAAGGTATGTTGGAACCTGATCATTATTTTGTGTGAGGAGAAGTTTAATTTCTTATCACCGAGAACAGTGAACACAACAAACGCTCCACTTTAGAGACAAATTCTCTTTTAGATAACAAAGGTGGATGAGGCGGAAAATTGCAGTTAAAGTGTTTTTTTTTTTAATTTCCTGATAACTTGTTAGCAAACAGAAAACATGGGTGGTCACGTGACCTCCATCCAGCCAACGGGAAGTTGGGTTTGTTTCAATGATGAAACAAACCCATGTGCTAACACAGCCGTCCCACGCTAACGCGCCGCCTGATGGCCTGGTTTCCACGCCTGTCGGACGATGGCCCTGATACGGCAGCGAGTTGAAAGTCACCGCAGCTTTATCGCTCGGCGGTTCATGTTTGCATTCCTTGTCAAACAAAGATAGTGCAGTTATCAGTGAGCCGTGTGTCTCCACCTGCTAATCTAAGTCACCTTGTCTCACTCTGTTTGTCCATCATTAACACTGATTGAAGACCAGGAACGCATTCACACGTGTTGGACACAAAGATGAATGGTTCTAAGTGAAGCCGAGTCCATTCAGGAGGATGTTCTGGCTCATATGGGCTGTAGATGTTTCATGTCAAGAGTTTCTCAGATAGGTCATTGAGACATTTAATGGTTAATGGATGATATTCTCAGTGGGTGATGAAGACTCAGCAGATAGGGAGGAAGATCTGGGTGTGTTTACCATCCCTTGTGTTTCGTCTCAAACTTTGTGCTGTACTGTCTGATGTACTGCCTGTGTTGTCCTGCCTGTATTGTACTGCCTGTTGTACTGCCTGGCTGTTGTCCTGCCTGTGTTGTACTGCCTGTTGTACTGCCTGTGTTGTCCTGCCTGTGTTGTCCTGCCTGTGTTGTCCTGCCTGTGTTGTACTGCCTGTTGTACTGCCTGTGTTGTCCTGCCTGTGTTGTCCTGCCTGTGTTGTACTGTCTGTGTTGCCCTGCCTGTGTTGTCCTGCCTGTGTTGTACTGTCTGTGTTGCCCTGCCTGTGTTGTCCTGTCTGTGTTGTACTGTCTGTGTTGTCCTGTCTGTGTTGTACTGTCTGTGTTGTCCTGCCTGTGTTGTACTGTCTGTGTTGCCCTGCCTGTGTTGTCCTGTCTGTGTTGTCCTGTCTGTGTTGTACTGTCTGTGTTGTACTGTCTGTGTTGTACTGTCTGTGTTGTACTGTCTGTGTTGTCCTGTCTGTGTTGTACTGTCTGTGTTGCCCTGCCTGTGTTGTCCTGTCTGTGTTGTACTGTCTGTGTTGTCCTGCCTGTGTTGTACTGTCTGTGTTGTACTGTCTGTGTTGTACTGTCTGTGTTGTACTGTCTGTGTTGCCCTGCCTGTGTTGTACTGTCTGTGTTGTCCTGCCTGTGTTGTACTGTCTGTGTTGTACTGTCTGTGTTGCCCTGCCTGTGTTGTACTGTCTGTGTTGTACTGACTGTGTTGCCCTGCCTGTGTTGTCCTGCCTGTGTTGTACTGTCTGTGTTGTACTGTATGTGTTGCCCTGCCTGTGTTGTACTGTCTGTGTTGTCCTGCCTGTGTTGTCCTGCCTGTGTTGTACTGTCTGTGTTGTCCTGCCTGTGTTGTCCTGCCTGTGTTGTCCTGCCTGTGTTGTACTGTCTGTGTTGCCCTGCCTGTGTTGTACTGCCTATGTTGTCCTGCCTGTGTTGTACTTCCTGTTTACCGTGGGTCAGAGACGACTGCAATTTCATCTGTGCTGTATGTCGTGCATATATGGCACACTTGACAATAAAGCTGACTTTGACTTGACTTCATGAGCTAAGTGTTTGGCACATACACACCTGCAATCACATCAAATTCAAGGAGCTTTACAATCAGAAAGGTTCAAATGCTAACCAAATGCTAATAAGATCAGCCATGAGTCCTGGTTCAGAGCTTGTGGTTGTGGTTCATGAGGATGATGAAGTCGTCTTCATCCATCGACGGTCCAGCCTGTGTTCACTGTGGTGCAGGTTTGTGATCTGCTCAGCGCTCATACAGAATTCATTACCCATGATTCAGTCTGTTTGTGAGAGAGGATGGCGTTGATGCAGCTCTGATGTCCAAGAAGTGCGTCTTCAGACTCCTACCCCCCACCCCCCCAAACCAGTCAGAGGGGACAGAGACGGGGGACAGCTTGACCCATTGTTAACCGGACCCATGCCAACATGATGCCCTTCTGTCCTGGATGAATGTATGTGTGTGTGTGTGTGTGTGTGTGTGTGTGTGTGTGTGTGTGGGTGTGTGTGTGTGTGTGTGTGTGTGTGTGTGTGTGTGTGTGTATGAGCAGGCAGGTGCTTCTTTTGTCTGTGGGACAGTCGCGCTCATCCAAACAATGGTCCAGAATGGACAGTTGCCCCCTACTCAATATTGTGGCCCATCCGCCCCCTGACCTTGAGTTTGCTGCCTTCTCATGCTGTCATAGCTTCAGTGAGCAGGGGTCCAAGACCCCCAGACTCCATGTCTGGCAGGCAGACTCCTGAGAGGTTGATTAGTTCATGCATTTGGATTTGAATGGAATATGAGCTGATAGATGCTGGAAACGCTTTCATTTCCTGGAGGCGGGGGGGGGGGGGGTTAATGTATAAAATAAAAAGAGGGCACAGACATGGTTGCCATGACGAGGTGACCGCGCAACGTCTGATGCTCACAAGAGGTGGTTGGATCCATGGTCCCTTGTTTAGGTCACGCCGGCTGGTGTTTAAAGCAGTCCACTTAAAATAAACCTGAATCCACCTGAATGGTGGTGGAATATAGAACAAAATACCGTTAAAAGCACAACATTTCATATTATTGTATAATAAATCAGAATAAAACATTTAATTTAAAACATTTAATATATTAGTAGCCTGTAGCAACCCCCGTGACCCACAATGAAGAAGTAGATAAAGACGAGATGGAGACGTTTTTCTGTACTATATTAAAAAATAAATTGTAATTATTTGTCAGCTTCAAATAGATTTCATATTAACCAAACATGATTGAAAATACGTTCATAAATGCGATTGAGTACAGAAGTGGGAATGGTTTAGCCTGGAGACTTACATTACGTCTCCTGAAACCGATTGAAAGAGTTTTGTCGGTATTACGCTTTAAAGTGACATGAAAACGTCTCCTCAGACTTCAGCATCACGCTGGAGGTTGTGAATGTCATAGAATTTGACTGAATTAATTGAAGGCGTTGGTTCTAAGATCACCTGGTTGTCATGACGACACGGAGCCACAACCTTTAGCTCGTGGCGCTGATGTGATGCTGCGGCGTCCTTTGTGAACGTGGCTGATGA
The DNA here is from genome assembly GCA_013358685.1 of Antennarius maculatus. Lineage (NCBI taxonomy): Eukaryota > Metazoa > Chordata > Actinopteri > Lophiiformes > Antennariidae > Antennarius > Antennarius maculatus. The sequence goes on from CM023606.1 coordinate 28,815,693, forward strand.
GACATTGACCTGACTGGAATGAAGCCTTCTGCTCTGCTTGGGTGCCAAGAGACGAATAAAGTCCTGCTGATTGAAGACATGCGTATGGAGAGTGACCTGATTAACTCACATCATTTGTTCAAATATCACTGAATAATCACCACAAAGTGAATCTGGGTCGTCTCTGCAGCGCTTTTGTTCGTCGTGTGCTGCCCGTCGTCCACCGCCGTCTGCTGACCATCAGAACGTGGGTGGCCACCTGTCGCCCAAATGTCCAGCATGCGTCCGACCTGAGGATACGACTGCAGGGCAATATGGATCCATGAAAAAAAGTAAGAGAACCCCCCACCACCCCCACCACCACCACCACACACACCACCAAACGTCTTGTGTTCTCACGCCATCCTTCGCTTCCCACACACCTCCCTGACCTCATTGCATGAACTACATGGATTTCGTGTGTGTGTGTGTGTGTGTGTGTGTGTGTGTGTGTGTGTGTGTGTGTGTGTGTGTGTGTCCGTTTGTGTCCTGAAGCATGGTCAATACGAAATGGTGACCACTCCTCACCAGGAGGCCTCTGTCTTCTTGCAGAGCTGACCTGCTTCTCAACTCATTAGCAACATAGTCTCACACACACACACACACACACACACACACACACACACACACACACACACACACACACACACACACACACACACACACACACACACACAGTGTTTGATGATCTTCGGTCTGTCTGGAGGAGCTTAATCACCTCAACAAGTTGTCCCATCATTTCACAGCATTTGAAACCCCAACATTTCCATGTCTTTTTGGACATTATTAATATTAATATCTCTCTTTTTTTTCCCTAACAAGCCCATCCAGGGAATCAGCATTACATCTTCAGACGTGTACATACCAAATAATTTGTTTCAAACATACCAAAAACTGAATTTCTGATTGATAGTTAAATTCTTCTAAAACATGTTCTGGAACCCACCAACGTTCTCTACACCCTTTGACGATTATTGAATTTGTTAACACACACACACACACACACACACACACACACACACACACACACACACACACACACACACACACACACACACACACACACACATACACACACACCAGTGAGCATAAGCTTCTAAAGGCACCTGATAGACAGATTTAGGACACACAAATGCATGTACTCATATGGGGCAAACGTGATGTCAAGGGGTTAATTGGAGTGCTGGTCAAGCAGATTTGGGTCTGTCTGCATTGATGGGGGGATATACGTGTGGATATATGTGTAGATTTACGTGTGGATATATCAATCAATTAATTAATCTGTATTTGTAAAACACTTAATCACATCAGCAGACATTTCAAAGCGCTCCAACAGACAGAGAAACCCAACAGAACCCTCCAGAGCATAAGAGACAGTGGCGGGGAAAAACTCTCTCATTGAGGAAGAAACTCTGGGTAGGACCCAGACTCTGGAGGGTGGTCATCCGCCTTGACCAGTTGGGTGGGAAAGGAAATACAATGGGGATAGAGACAGGACAAGAAAAAGAGAGAGAGACAGAGAGAGAGAGTGGCAGATAGGCCAGATAGAATTTGCAGTCCAAGTTGTGCTGTAGTTGCTGAAGTGGGGGCGGGATTTCCAGGCCTTTGGATTTCCTGTCTTCTACACTTAAAAATACCTTCACCAGTCTAGGCCTATAGCAGCTTATCTAGTGGAAACTGTGTTGTTTTTAATTGTAGGCATTATCAAGAGAGGAGGGTTTTCAGTCTACTCTTAAATAAACTAAGGGCGTCTGCCCCCTGGATCGAGGCCGAGAGTTTGCACCAGAGTAAAGGAGCCAGATAGCTAAAGCTTCAGCCTCCTGTTCTAGTCTTAAAGGTCCCATATTATGTATTTTTAACTTAATGTCATTCAGCTGCCAGATGTCCAACTAGACTGTATTCCAAATATTTTGACCTAAAGTGATCTGTGGTCCTAAATACCAGCTTTTCAAAATTCGGAGGACCCATCGTGTCGCCGTACATTTATGACCCTGAGTCGGACCCAGAAGCGGGGGCTCCTGAAGAAACACCGACTGTGTGGCTGCAGCAGGACGTTTCTGAATGGTTAGTACGTGTCAACGTTACTTAGTTGGTTCTGTGTTGTGTTTTGTAACCTACGTCATCACAGGACGTTAGCATCGTCCAGTAGCTACTTTTTTATCTACTCTCGCCTCTCATCGCACAGTGATAATGTCATATGTCTTATTTTGTATTTTGTATGTTGTATATACTGTATAAGGACATGTTTACTGCTAAAATGTTGCTGTATTTCTATACGTGACAGTAAAGTCTGATGGTGGTTCTGATAGTTATTACCATGTGGCTAATGCTAGCTTCTGCTCACGGCTAAGTTACTTTATTTTTCTATCACATTGATTTCACCCGTTACTAAGCTGCAAAATATTTGAGGCAGTCCTCTGTGACAAGACACACAGAGCTAACGCTTGTCACATCACACCAGGTTAATGGTGAATTGATGCAGCCATATTGCAGTGATGCCTTTATCTACTCTATTTTGAGATGTCTTCACCTTCTGTTAATTGTACAGGTGTTCCTGTGGACACTGGACGGATGCCAACGGAAGCAGAAAACATCTGCTGTTTGGAGATACCACAAGTAGCAAGCTCACAGCGAAACCTTCACGTCTGAGACCAATACATCGGTAAGTCATTCTTTGAAAAATGTCAGAATAAAAACTACAGTTATGTCTTATTTTGCTTCATCAGGCATACCTTCATTAATGCAAATATAGATAGAACAATTGTATTGTATTTGTATTTGCGACACCTTGATTTTTGTCTTATTAATAGACATGTTGAACATTTTTTGGTATTCACAATCCATTTCTGTTGACATATACAAGCTTTTATTTACATAAAACAATACATCCAATAACAATAATGAGAACACGGCCATCCTATCAGGAAATCAACAACAGTCGTAATACTCAGGATTGAAAACATTGTGAAATAAATAATTTTCTGTCCTTTTTCTGTAGACGGTGCAGACATCTGGCCTATCGCACCTTTGTTGGCTGGTGCTGGGGCTACTTAGGGTGCATCCCAGCCTGTGTGGTCCTTCGCATACGCCGGGAATTTCCTGAGGATGAAGGCCACTACGCTGGATTTAGACTGAGTCATGGTTGAACCTGGTCATGTAGCTGGCAATGACTTCCTCCTTGTCCGAACGCTCATACTGGGCAGAGATTCTCTGGGACAGGAATGGCCATCATCTCATTTGTGTATGGCATGGGGTCCACCAAGACTTTGTCAAATATGAGGTCAGCTACAAAACCTGTTCAATAAAACCCAAAGATATATCTTTACTTTATTGATATTGTTTATTTCTTTGTTTAGAAAAATTGTGTTCAAAATACATCCTGGTACTTGCTACTAATTAATTTATTTGTATGGCTGCTTTTCACTGTGTTTTGTTGAGAGCAATTACCAGCAGAATTTCAAAACGTGTTTGCTTGAAATATTAAAATATTGCAACAATAACAGAATGTTGGCTCTGTCTTGTGAGGTTTGACTCTGCATTGTCCCTTCAAAGCCTTTTGGAAGTGGATCTTGTAGAGGGGTACACCTTTCTGGGTCTCGGCTTGTGGTCTGTCTGGATTTTCATTGAAGTACATCGCAGCCAGGTAGAGTCTGGAAGTTACTCTACAGTGAGAATAGTTATTTGAACGCATGTTGGAGCGTGCGCGCACACATGCGACGCGCATCCGCGAAACAAAGGAGACCTCCCTACATAGCCTAGCATAACATGACCTCGTTCATGCTAACAAACAATAAGAAAATATGAGACCAACTTGTTGTAGCTAGAAACTGTAGGTCCGGCACGCACACACGTGTTGGAGCGTGCGCACACACACACAATACGCAAACGCGAAAAAAGCACATCGGCTTACATAGCCTAGCATAACATGACTTGTTCTGTTCTTCTGTTCCTCTTTGGATGGGACGAAAAATAAACACTGGCGTTGATTTGTACAATCAACAACTGAGCAACTATCCTGTCTCCTTCTCACGGACGCCATTTCAACAGACTGCTGCCTCATGTCCGACGCAAAGAATTCCACCTTGGGGATGGCCACGCTCTTGAGCATGTCAACCAATCCATATCGTCAAATACTCTGTCCGATTGCACAGAGCCCCTTGTCTGACGTCAAGAACGGGGAATCTAGCGAAATATGATCGGTTTGAGTCGTTCAGAGCCATGACTTCCTACAAATCCAAATATCTATTGATGCAGGGAGCGTTTGTTTACCAGATTCTAGGAGTTGGTCAGGTTAGGGAGGACCACTATGTATATGTAGAGACCTGAAAAAGTGTGATTTTTATAATAGGGCCCCTTTAAAGATCGGGAGCCTATGTAAGGATGCCAGCACAGGAGAGATGTGTTTTCTCCTCCCAGTTTGAGTCAGTATGCGGGCAGCTACATTCTGAGGTAGTTGTAGAGTCCTAATGGAGGATCTTAAACAGATTAGATTATTGCAATAATCTAACAAAGGCATGAAAGATTTTTTCTGCGTCTTTAAAGGATAAGAAATTTCTAATTTTGGCAATATTTTATAAATGAACGAAGGCTGTCCGAGATACAGACTTAATATGGTATTTAAAGGACTGCAGTGGCCTCCTTGGACAGGAGGTCTTCTACAGTGGTATGAAAAAGTTTGGGCACCCCTGGTCATTTTTAAGATTTTCCTTTATAAATCATTGGTTGTTCGGATCAGCAATGTCAGTTGAATACATCATAAAGCAGACAAACACTATTTGTTCAACTATTCAGTGATGTTTGAGAAATGAAATGAAGTTCATAGGATTAACAGAGAGTGTGCAATAATTACTTAAAAAATAAGCACATGCATAAATTGGGCACCCTTGTTGTTTTATTTATTTGAGTACCTTTTTGCACTAATTATTGGAACACAAAGTTTGTTTGATGAGCTCATTGACCCTTGATGTACATACACAGGTGATGCTAATCATGAGAAAGGGTATTTCAGGTGACCAATTGCAAGTTGTTCTCGTTTTTGCATCTTCTCTGAAGAGTGGCAACATTGGAGCCTCACAACAACTCTCAAATGACCTGAAAACAATGATTGTTCAACATCGTGTTTTAGGGGAAGAATACAAAAAGCTAGCTCAGATTTAAGCTGTCAGCTTCAACTGTGAGGAACATAGTGAGGAAATGGAAGACCACAGGCACGGTTGCAGTGAAGGCCCAAGAAAAATCTCTAACAAGCAGAGGAGAAGGATGG
>CM023606.1:28825973-28868473 GCA_013358685.1 Antennarius maculatus
CAGCAGTACTTACAGGAGACTGAGTCGTATCTCCATGTCAGGGATAAGTCACATACATCAATGGGAAACCAGTGGGACTGGAGGGTTGCCAATTCAAGACTTCTGCTGTGCTGGATGTAACTCATCAGGGACTGAAGTCACTGCCGACTCTTGTTTCTCGTAGTTTCAAACTTATTGCAACAGAAAACATAGCATGATGCAACAACATGAAGAAAATAGTACAGAACGTGCCAATCCGCTCCCTGATATCTATGTATTTTCTTCTATTTCTCACATGCTACTGTTCTATAGAGAAAACTAATTCTTACATATTTAATGTAATAAACATTCTTATTTAATCCAACCACATAGCAGGAAATTCCAAAGTATCCAAGAAACAAAACCTAACCAGTGATTCAAGGACGAGCCAGGTAGAAGTCGTCAAAGCCATCAGAACTGTGATCCATTTCAGAGCCGGAAGACACGGACACGTCCCTGAAGAGACCTCGTCTACATCCAGGCATGTTCTGTCCCAACTCAACATCAGGTTTACCCATGAGTAAACGTACAACAACCATGGTGGTGGAACAGAGCTTTCAGGTAAAGCGTACCCTAACCCTAATCCTAACCTTAATGCTAACCCTAATCCTAACGCTAACCCTAACCCTAATCCTAACACTAACCCTAATCGTAACTCCAACCCTAACACTAATTCTAACTCTAACCCTAATCTTAATACTAATCCTAATCCTAATACTATCCCTATTCCTAACCCTAACCTTAACCCTAATCCTAATGCTAATTCTAACTCGAACCCGAACCCTAACACTGACCCTAATCCTAACATTGACCCTATTCATATTTCTTACCCTAATCCTAATGCTAAACCTAACCTTAACCCCATTCATATTGCTAACCCTAATCCTAACCCAAATGCTAACCCAAATGCTAACATTAACCCTAACCCTGATACAGGGTTAGGGTTAATGTTACGGTGGATTGATTTAAAAAGCTTTGGATAACCATGACCTGGATAACTCAGAACCTACACAGACAACCAGCCCTAATCTTAACCCAAGCTCTAACCCTAACCCTCATCACATGTGAATGAGGCTTCCAAAACTCAGGAATGATGTGTTTCCTGCTGCAAATCACTTTGAACTCAGTGTGAATTTTTTATTGATTTGAATGAAGCATCTTTGGACAAACTGTTTTCTTCGGTCTGTATAAAAAACAGGTTGTATTGTTCACATCAGAACTTTATTATCCACGGAAACATGTTGAATTAAAGACGTTGTACCCCAGGGCTTAAATCTGGGCCCACTCCTCAAGCCCGTTCATGTAAACCGTTAGCGCCGCAGCTAAACCTGTCCTAGCAAAAACTGATTTCAGTATGATGCAATGTATGATGATATGAACGTTGGTAAAGAAGACACACGCTTTGAATACATGCATGACTATCTGTAAATAACTTGATCACATTCATATTTTGCGATGTGAAGGTTTGGCAGAAAACACCCACAGATTCCGGCTCCTTAGATCAGAAACAATAGGCCAACGCATCTCACCGGCCAATAAACACAAAGAACCGGTTCCAGAGATGTTGTCACTGCGATAGACGCTTCAAGCGATGTCATGGGAAAGACAAAACCAAGACTCACTGCTCAACACTAGGAAGGTTATTGATCCATATCAATGAAAGAAGGACAGAATTTTGTCTAATATGACTTGTTAATTTATATTATGTTTTTGTGTTGTTGTTGATGTTGTAAAAGCGACACCAGATTGTGATGGAGCTCTAGTGATACAGCCTGAGAATGACCTTTAATATATGTGTGTTAATAATTATGATTGGATATGTAACAATTCTAATGACTGTATAAAACACATGTCAAGACAGCATTCATCACATTACCCATCAGCCACAAGTAGGTTTAAAAAAAAAACACTGTAAATAAAATTACAAGAAAACTGATGTCATCTGATTTTGATATTTGTTATGTCTGGAAAAATGCAGGAATATATTTTATGTATGGAACGGTGACTGCATGTCTTGTACTTTTAAACAGGTGGATCAGTTTGAGGTATTAAATGTTGTAGTTCATCATTCATTGATTAATAATCAGACACTTCATCCAGCCATGTTTTTGTAGGTGTCTGCCTCTAGGGGGCGCTGTAACGCCAACTCCTCACAATAGAGCAGAGAAGAGAACACAAAGCGTTTTCTGAGGGACCCTTGTTTCTGCTGGGAGCTGAAAGTCATTCCCTGCAGAACCTGAAGGGTTGGAGGTAATAAATTATGTTGATTCAGAGGGTGACACCAGAAATACGGCTTCCTGAAACAGAATGATCACTTCCTGTCTGACAGAAGTCCGCCACTACATCCACTGAAACGCCTGAGAAAAGCATTCTGTGTTTGTTCTGAAACAGTCACGTCCTTCACTGGGGTTAATCTAAGATACTTAAATTTACAAAAGCAACTAATGAAAATCATGAGTCTGTTATGAACATATTAAAAACATATGCAGCAATTTAGAACTAACTGAGTATGGATCTCTAATAATGCTCTATGTGACCAATCACAATGAAGTACGTAAGTATAGCATTATTTCTTGCATTGGTACCGGCTGTCAAGTGTAACGGGGATTTTAAGTAAATGACCTGTCTAATAAGAAATTCTAATAACAAACATTGCCAAGTCAGATTAACATATTTTTCAGTTTCTAATAATTGTGTAATTTCACTATAAATGACCAGCACTACTGTAAATAGTGATATCATTCACCTCTTGTGCTTCAGCTGGGTTTGGATGGTGCATTTAAGTACTTATTTCACTAAAATGACTTGTTAAAAATTCAATAACATAATCAAAACGTCAGAATATTAATGTAATGTCCCTGAACAGAGATTTAATGATAATATACTGCAGCCTGAAACTGTTCACACACTTGAGACAAGAAGACTTACATGTCTGGAAATACTGTTGGGGCTCTAAACCCTAAAACAACGTGTTTGATGCATCCAGTCATGTTACATTGGGTTCTAGTCCCTCTCTCACTGAATTTGAACATCAGTATCACATCTTCCGTCTTCTTTGGCAATTTATGATGGGGAAAATCTTCTTAAAGGTCTGCTCCAACCCTGGCAACTCCAGGAAGAACATCTCCACGACTTTCAAAAGTAGACCTTAATGAAGAACCTCTGTAAGATATCTAACGGAGGACGACCATGTGACTGGCTTTCACTTCAGCCAGGAGCCTGGAGGCAGTTAGGAAACATCTCTCCCCAAGTTGAAGCTTAATTAAATTTGGGGCAAGACGTCCAGAACCCACTGGATCGCTTTCAGGTAGCCAGAGTGTCAGGAAACGGCAAGCAGAGGATCAAATTGCCATGCAAGAAGAATCAGATTGGAATCAGGGCTCTTCCTGCTGGCTGCAGCTGAGCTTCAGGCATCAAAGCCAGCGTGGCCCAAAGGGCTGCTGGGTGACCTGGAGGTCAACGTGTGCGGTCGGACCATCCGAAACTCTCACCAGCTGTTAGCCACTACCGTTTAAAGGTAAGGTCTTTAGGACCCTAAAAGTGTATATGTAATACCTCACTGACGGTTTGGGAGTGGGATGACCTGTCGCTAGGTTCACCTCAGATTTTGACACGTTCCTGTCAATCTGCTGTCAGAGGGAAACATCTATGCTTCTTCATCTGTAATTATTTTCCTCATCATGCAAAACACATTTCAATATCATTGTTGTGCCAAAACCACATTTAGCACTAAATATATTCACTGATATCACGAGAGAGTAAAAATATCAGCTTTCATACAGCATGACGTCCAGCCCTCCTCTACTTTTGTCTCGTGACCCCTCCTCACTGCTCCACCCATGATAACATCGTTATCTATGAGGCAGATGGAGGTGTAGGCCAAACGGATACTCCAACAATCTTCATTTACCCCTGAGCCACACCAGAGAAGCCCCAGTCTCTGCACACGCCAACATAGTTGGTGTCAGAAGGATGGGCCACTAAAAGCACCTACAGCTACTTAGTTCTGTTGCTGACATCAGCAACAGAACTAAGAACTCATGTCATATTTCTCAACATATTTGGGGGAAAAAAATATGCATCTGTTAAAGTAGGGCGGTTGTTGATGGACATTAATCTGTGCCGTTTAGAGTAGACATCGACCAGTCAGTGGGCTGTAAAGCTACACTTCGATTTTCAGTACTTGGTCGGTGGGGCTGGACCAAAAACAGTTGTAACGGGTATCAGACACTTCCTGCCTTATGGAAATGCAAAAAACAAAATTGTGATTAGAGTGGAACTCAAGTTTATGTGCTGGAATTTCCCTGATTTTTTGAACAGCCTAAACCTTGGGGTCTTGTTTGCTGTGATAGACCTTTGCACAATGAAAAAAGTCAGTCACCTTCTCCTGCATTTTTCTTTTATATTATTTAATATTCATACCAAACAGAATAAATATAGAATAAATAAATAATTGGTTACATCAATTCCCAGAAGGAGCACGTACAGCTATTGCCAATTTTCAGGGAACAGAATCCAGAGTTTGTTTGTACCTGAATGATTTCAGCTTCCACCTGTGTTGGTGGGCCAGCTGGATCCAGTTTGACTGGGTTAGATCCAACAGAGGGTCTCGCACAAAGATTTTTAAAACACAAAACACATTTAAAAACACTGCACCAACCAGTTGATCTGGTGCTTCCAGTAGAAACTTCCAGAGGTAGCTGATTCCCACAGCCTCAGTGAAGCCCAGCGGTTAGCAGGGATCCCTTCCCAATGAAGACGTATGGTCTTTCCGTCATCATTTTCTACCTCCCCCTCCATGGCACTGTTCCCCAACCGAGGCTCCCTTCCAACAATAAGGGCCTTCATGGGGGCCATAATGACAAAATGAAAGCCAGTTGTGTGTCTCTTGAGGATTTAATGACTTTCAGAGCTGCTGTGGAAATGTTGGGTTTAGTCCAAACGCACACCGCCTCCTGCAGAAAGACGAAGAGGCTCATGGGAGCGCTGAAAGACTGCTGCGGATCTATTAGAGCTTAATGTTGTTTCTTATAATGAAGACACACCAGAGCTCTGACACAATGACTTTTCTGAAATGTGGAAACAATTCTGATTTAAATCTGTGAGCCAACTAGTCAGACCCTCACCTCCATGACGGCCATTCAGTGTACAGGACTGAAAGGACTGGGCTCAATAAATTAAAATCTGTATTTCAAAACTAAAGGGCTTGTGTTGTCAGTGGTGGTGTTGAACCAAAGGGATTTGTCATTTTCACGCCCAGTACCCAGATTGTGTCAGTAATACTGACATTTATCAACTCCTTGAAACTCCTCCTCCTTACGTTGTAGCCATAGTGTGCACTTCCTGTTAAAACAGGAAGTTAGCCACACTTTAAACTTATATGTGACCATGGAGGAAGATGGCAACAGAGCAGAGACGGTTTGTTTAGAATAGATTTCAGCTTCAATTCAATTCAATTCATTCAATTCATTCATTTTTTTAAATTAAATTTAAAACATAGCTTGTTATCAGTTACCATCCATTCTTAGACCTTTTGCAGTCCTCACCATTGCATCCTTTCCATAATACAGGAAGATCTACGCAGTACAAGCTTCTTTTTCTAAATAGATTTCCATGGTTTAAATGATATTACCACAAAGAACAGTAATCCACAGGTAAACCTCGGCTTACAATTTTCCGAGTTACGTCTCTCGGTTATACGGTTTTCAAAAATAGACAGAAAAATAAAAATCAAGTTTAGGTCATTTTACTCCACTTTACGTCTGTCCGCCACAAATACTGGAAACATAAAATCACTAAACCATTAAAAGCACATAATACCATGTTACTGTATAATAAATATCATATTATAAGCCCGTGACAACCCTCGTGACCCACAATGAGGAAGAAGCAGCTGAATACAGTAATGTCTTTTATGTACTATACCAAAAAATTAAATTTAACTGGAGTAAGCTTAAAATAGATCCATTAACCAAATATTATTGAAATGCATTCACAAATAAAGTTCAGAACAGATCTGGGAACTTATCTCCAGGTTAAACTGTAGATAAGTTCATTCGACTTACGTCATTTAAAAACTCCACACTTCTCTCTCAGCGCCACTAGCGTCAGCTCGTATTGATGCCAGAGTTTCTGAACATTAGGCTTTTCTAATTGTAATTCATTTTTCACAAAAAAATATTGCTAGGTCCTCTGCGCCCTGGCACGCAGATGTCTGTAGCGGTCTGTGTTAGCCACCTAGCTAGCTAACAGCAGCGAAACAGCACATGCTATCGTTTTGTTCACTGATATGGACTGAAAGGATTAGCAGCTTGTTGGCTTGCTTGTTTATGAGTTTGTTTGTTTGTTTGTTTGTTTGTTTGTTTGTTTGTTTGTTTGGTCGGTCGGTCGGTCGGTCGGTCGGTCGGTCGGTCCATCCATCCATCCATTCATTCATTCATTCATTCATTCATTCATTCATTGTTTGTTTGCTTGGTTTCTTGGTTGGTTAGTTGATTGATTGATTAATTACCGGATTTGTTGGTTGGTTGATTGATTGATTGATTGATTGATTGATTGATTGATTGATTGATTGATTGATTGATTGATTGATTGATTGATTGATTGATTGTGTGTTTGCATGCTTTGTAACCGGAATATGTTTGTGAGGTTACAGTATTTTGACGCGCCTCTGGTTAGCTGTGGCGTGTTCCTGGTGCCGCTACATGACATGAGTTTACATGTGTTTGATCAAACAATCCAATCATCAACCCCCAGAACTCTGACAGTTCTACCTCTTGTCATCTGGTATGTTGGGCATCATGTAGACATTTTATTCACACATTTTAATCTGATAAATGTTCTCTCCAGTCCATCTACAAGATAACACCTATGAACAAATGGTCGGGGGGTGGGACTGCATGACAGTCTGCTGTAGTAAACCTTATATACAAACCTTTAAAGAGTGTCAGGTACTTTTCGTACAGAGTTAAAATGATGAAATTGGGAAGAGAAGGTGTTACATGGTATAAAGGCATTCCTCCGCTGACAGGGACCGATGCTGTCTAAGATTTAGAGACTTCCCAGTGCCTCCAATGGTGTGAAAGGTGTGTGCTCATGGACACACTGTCCGTATTTGTCATCCAAAATGGTCCTGAACCAGTTCTGAGTGACACCTTGTTTGCCCCAGCAGCTTTAAAGTGAACCTTCCCACATGCCGGAGTTGGACCCGAGCAGACCAAGCCTCCTGTTTGCCTGTGTGGGCAGGATCGAACTAGCTAACCGTCCGCCTGTCTGCTGCTAACACACGGCATGTGCATGGGAAGTGAAAGCCCATTCCCACACAGATGGATTTACTGGAGGACAAGAAAAAATGAATGCAATCTTATCTGAGTGCACATGAGGAGATTCATATGTCTGCTATCTGTTTCCAGTCGGGGTCAGCAGGTTAATGCTGCATCTCGCTGCAGAGCTCTGGAATGTGCTGTTTGAGTTGATGTAGTCATATCCTGGAAGCTGATGGAACACATTTCTTTTGACATGCTATGCTTAGCATGCTGTCCATTATTGTCTGATGTTCCCACCCACAAAAGGCTGCTCTCCAGTGAAGAAGTAGGTTTTCGGTCATTCTCACTGCATTACCGTCTGCTGTTGCTTCCTGTCTGTTTGATGCTAACAGTCAGTGGGCTTTTCCCTTCGCAATCATACCTCACAGGTGAGGCCAACTCATGCTCTGTATGCAAATTACAAGCAAATATTATGCAAATATTATACAAATAACACAAAAATGCTGTAAATCTGATTAGTAGACATGGAGTCATTTTATCTCTGCTGTTAAGTACCTAAACCAAACCTCATTTATGGTGCTGCACCTTGTTCATATTTAACATTAAGGACTGAGGATGGTGAATTTATGGCATGTTTGCATATATCTGCCTCTTGGTGCCAATCATAAAGATACCATTAGACTGCTTGGTTAGGATTAGGGTTTCAACACCTTACGTCTGTTAAGGTGTTCCTCAAACCATTCCTGAGCATTTTTTTGCCCTGGGAGGCAGCTGGGTGGGAGGTAGGTGGTCCACCTTGAAGTAATGTCCACATGGACTGGAGGACACAGGTTTACCCAGCGGTACTTTGCTCAAATAATTTACCTACCTCCAATAGCTTTCCTTCTTTGAGTTACCTTTGCAGTGCCTCCTGGTGACATGTGTTTGCATGGTGGTTCACCCACATACACCACGAAAACATGGTCATTAGATACCGCCAGACCTACGTCCACAGTTCTACGGCCCGGTTCAGAGCACAAGTTAGGTGCTTTGGTTGGCAGTCAAGGGTCAGCGTTAATACTCTGACGGGTCTGTGGCTTCACCTGCAGGAAGTTCTGCTCACTCTAATCTTCCCTAAGTCACCTGTACATTGATGTACATTGAATGCAGTGGCAGTTTTTGTCAGACTGGAGGCTCTTGACCCAAGGGTCATTCCTGGATTATCTAATTCCCGTACATGAGTAGGAAAACAGGCTCAGAGAGACGAGGGGGAAGAAAGACTGGAAAGAGGTGAGCAGAGTTCAAACATGAAGGAACATGCAGAATCGGCTGTTGATGTTTCAGTCCCATTAGAGGAGGGAACATTGGTGCAGGCAATGAAATTAGGTCTCTGTTTATTTATATAAAAATGTACAATCATGAAGTTATGTTGGAGTAATTACACACCTTTAAATTCTGCTTATTTACAAAAAGTTGGTAGGCCAGTGGGAAGTAGCAGCAGCCTTTGTTGTTCTTTCATGAAACCATTCTGCAAGTTCTTTACAAGGTTGCTGTCGGTTTTAAAGCGAACACCTGCAGGGGTCTCATGCAGCATCTCTGGGATACCTCAAGCATCATCAGGAGGCAACAAAAAAATCGTGCCGGAAGGTTGGAAGAAATAATGAAGCTGCTTCAAGGGGATTTATTATGTCCATTCTGGGATGACTTCTGGTCATTTCCGCATTAATAACGTGTAGTTTCTTCTATCCACTCCATGCTGCCCATCAGTTCTAATCATCATTTTTATACATTGTGATCTGCACACACAGATGAGCTGCGTCTCACCTCCATCACTGAAGACTGATAAAAGTGGTTGAAGCGAGTTGATGATGGGTGTGGACAGAGTCAGCTGGTGATGACTGGCAGAAGAGATACCCTCAGTTATCAGACCAGAGGTTTTAGAGGGTTGGTTTAATTAATATTTTTGCCCAACTGCAAATAATTGAGATTAAATACTTAACCTCTGCACGTCAACTTCCACCCACGCAGTTTAAATAGAAAAAGGGAGCTGGAAGTGTGTTCTTCTTGCCTCGTGGACTTTTGGCACCTTGTGCTTCCGAGCCCACAATATTTTCTCCACCACAATCTGTGCTTGAAGCAAAAAAAAAGAGTTTGGCAGTGCAGAACATGGTTTCCAATTCTTTGATCGAGTAACGTGTGTTCACTCACGAGGAGATTCGTCAGCAAGCAATAAAGTGGGGTACTGCAGGCCTGGAGGCTTTGGTAGCAGGACTGAAAACCTACCAGCCGTAGGCTCACAATAACACTGTGCATCAACAGTTTGGTCTGGCACAACTTAATAAGTTGTTTTTCAATCTGTGCATGAAAGAACTTTGTTGGAGGCAAACATGACCAGCTGGTATGTAGGAGTGTCGCCACCCAAGAAGCCCATGATAAGACATCCAAGTACACACACACACACACACACACACACACACACACACATGAAGCCTGATGAGGAGGGTGGGGTCTCGCAGCCCATGGCTGATTCCTGCGCCGCTGCTGAATTTCGTGATCATAATCAACTTTATTGTCAAATGTACCATATATGCACGACATACAGCACAGATGAAATTCCAGTCCCCTCAGACCCACAGGCAGTAAACATTCATTCCTCTGTTGTTAAATATAAACATTTTAAATATGTTGAACATGTTAACCTGCCATTATTGTTGAATCACTTTATGCTCTGTGATCCATCACTGAGTGGTTAGGGACAGGATCATAACCCTAACCCGAACACGAACCCTAACATATGTCATATGTCACACACACATGCACAGATATCAATGAATGAATGACTCTGACCTTGTTCCTGCAGTGGAGGAAGTAGATCAGTGTCCCTTCTGTCCTGGTTCCTGATGCTGTTACAGGCAGCAATGGGGGAGCATCCCCCCGACTTCTGTTGCTGTGATTTTGAGGCATCAAAGTTATTTTTATAGTGCGTGCCCTTTCATCATTTGGACAGTCGAAAACGCTCATGCTCATCAAAAGTTTAAATGCTAGACATCAAAGGCTTACAAACCTAAGAAGGCCCTCCGACACATCATATAAGTTGTGTCTCCATGTCTGTTGGGACACTACACTGTGAAGACTGTTTCACAAATACATTTTTCTGACACTTATCAGTATGAAATACAAAAAGCAGAAACGCAGGAGGGAAAGAAAAAAGTGCAGAGTTCGTCATCATAATCATCTCAGGTACTTTAAATATGTACAAGAAGAAGCACTTGAGCAGGAAGCGTACCGAAGCACACTAAAACATTGTACGACCCGATCCGATTTGAAAACGCACCAACTTAAATATGAGCTGGCAACAATGACAGAACTTCAAACTGTCAAGGAGAACGAGTTCCAAACTAAATATAAAGAGGACTACGCCATCATTGCAGCTCAACAGGCAGAGATCATCTCACTCAGGAAACGTCTTCAACTCCAAAGAAATAAAGCTGCAAAGATTCAGCGAGAGAAACAAGTGGAAATTCATGAACTGAGAAAGAGATTGCAGGAAGAGATTCGCACAAACCAACAAAAAGAGATGTATTACTTCAACTGTCTTTCCAATTTTCAGAAGGTTGAGGTCCAGATAAGTGCCCTGCAGAACAAGGTCAATCAGTTTGGACACAAAGCTGTCAAAGAGATCAAGGACATCCTGGAGTTGAAGAAAGACATCAGTATTCTCTCTGAAACCTTCAACAGGACCACCAGAGTTTTTCAGGAGGTCATGCTCCTTGACAAGTAGGTGTGAGTGGGAGCGTACGTGTTTGTTTGTCTGTAATATCGCCCATGAATGAGCTGGTGTCTCATCCAGGGTGTATCCAGCCTCTCGCCCAGCTGTATGTTATCATGAAGTAATTAGAGCCACCGTAATACAAGGCAAGACGCTAACGCCGATATTTAGGAAGGGTTTACTCTGGGTGCTCCAGTTTGCCTTTGTTTAAAAAAACCCACTAAAGCAGGGATTTTATTCCATACCTGTGAAAGTGGATTGATGGAGTAGAAATTAACTGAGCAAATGTTTACTCTCCTTATGCTGCCATTCATTCATTCATTCATTTCCTTATCGCTTTATCCGCTTATGCGTGTCACGGGGGTTGCTAGAGTCTATCCCAACAGGCTTCTGGGTACAAGGCGGGGGGACGTTCTGTACATATTCCCAGCAGATCACAAAAAAATAAATAAATAAAGTGAATCCACCACTAGAATCTGAACCTAGGATCTCCTGATAACTAGACAGGTACTATAGCCAACTGAAGAAGACAAGAGTGAGGAGACCAGTGTATAATATTTTGATTTCTATTTTGTAAAATCAAAATCTCCTTGAAAATATATTTATATAAAATCTTTCAGTATATGTTAAAAATCACCAAATGTAAATAACGTGCACTATAAAATTCTATTTTTTGATAATAAAATAGAAAAAACCCAACTGAGTCACAGCTTGATTTCTTTGATACAGTGCGCCCTCGTTCCTCACGGTTAATGCGTTCTACTAACCACAGACAATTAACAAATTCTGCGATAGAACAACAAACTTTATCTTATTATTTATGGCAATTTAAATGTTTATGAACCCTCCCCATACTGATATCAAACCACCTTCTATCTGTATTACCTTTTCCCACACTCTCAACGACTGTTTAAAGCACTTTTGTGTCTCACGTAAGTCTGAGACTCACGGAACGTAACGCACTTCTGGATGCCGTCAATCAATAGAATGGACGTACATTATCACGTAACTGCCGACAAAAAAATCTGCGATGACGTGAAATAGCGAGCGTTGATGTGCAAGGGCGCACTGTATTTGGTTATTTGTTACGTCATACAGCTTGTGCTTTGATCTATGGTTATGTCATACAGCTTGTGCTTTGATCTATGGTTATTTGTTACGTCATACAGCTTGTGCTTTGATCTATGGTTATATATTACACCATACAGCTTTAGCTTTGATCTATGGTTATTTGTTACATCATATAACTTGTGCTTTGATCTACGGTCATTTGTTACATTATACAGCTTGTGCTTTGATCTACGGTTATATTTTACATCATACAGTTTGTGCTGTGATCTACGGTTATATTTTACATCATACAGCTTGTGCTTTGATCTATGGATATGTCATACAGCTTGTGCTTTGATCTACGGTTATTTGTTACGACATACAGCTTGTGCTTTGATCTACGGTTATTTGTTACGACATACAGCTTGTGATTTGATCTACGGTTATTTGTTACGACATACAGCTTGTGCTTTGATCTACGGTTATTTGTTACAACATACAGCTTGTGCTTTGATCTACGGTTATTTGTTACGACATACAGCTTGTGCTTTGATCTACGGTTATTTGTTACAACATACAGCTTGTGCTTTGATCTACGGTTATTTGTTACGACATACAGCTTGTGCTTTGATCTACGGTTATTTGTTACAACATACAGCTTGTGCTTTGATCTACGGTTATTTTTTACAACATACAGCTTGTGCTTTGATCTACGGTTATTTGTTACGACATACAGCTTGTGCTTTGATCTGCAATCTTTGTTACAGGCGTACGCACCTAATTACCTACCTACCTAACTAACGAATTAACTGACTGACTAACTAACGGAGGGACAAGCACCATTGTAATTCAGGCTAGCTACGCGTGTAAATTACGCAGGTTGCTTGTCCCTCCGTTTGTTGGTACAATCATAATAATCAAGACCCGTAAGCGGTTAGCGGCACATACAGGTTCCCAGCGTAATTGTCGTGTGAACGGAAGGACAATTATAATACAGTTAGATGAAAAATAAAATTAATTAAATCTATTTTGAAATGATGCAATATATTCTAATCGATATATGCTAAAAGAATTAGTCCATTTGATTACTTTTCTTTCCTGATTAAACCCCCGAACGTTGTACTTGTCAACCCCAGATAGCAAATAATTTCACATGTGCGGTAAGTCTATGCACATTTTCTTACAAGAGAGGAAATAAGCAAAATGCTAACAAAAGTTTTGTTGTTTTTTTGTGACACGTGGGTTGAAATGCGTGCTAAGTGCAGTCTGAACTAGCTTTTAATCTGCTGCTGACGTGTTTTAGTTTCCACAAGAACGATGCGGTTCCGTATCGCTTCAGTGGCAGTGAGACGGGCGGTGTGAGTGTGTGTAGGTAATAACCACAGGTGACCTGTGAACGACGGCTCGCCAGTCGCTTTAAACATGAGTGACAAGAAGGCTTGTGGCTTGTGTCGCACCTCCGCATGCCACTTATCCACCACTTCCTGTCGCCTTTGTGTTTGTCCCACACACACACACACACACACACACACACACACACACACACACACACACACACACACACACACACACACACACACCATCTGCTCTGGTAATTCACAGGCTGCATGCAGCAGCAGCACAACGCTTCCTCTTTTTACTGAGCTTTCTCTTATTCATCCCTCCTTTGCTGCTCTCTGTCTTTTATTTCGTGGGAGAAAGCCAGGCTTTTCTTTTGTTTGTACCCCACCTCCACACAAACACACACACACACACACACACACACACGTACACACACACACACACACACACATCAGAGGATGGCGGTCTTTCACTTTCCTTAATCTCTCATGTCTTCCTGCATCTAAAAGAGTTTTGATTGAATTGTTTCTCATTTTAATTTTTCTTTTCTATCTCACTCTTTTTTTTTTATTTACCAATTTCATAGAAGACAGACCACATCCCCCCCACCTCCCTCAGTTGAATGCAAATGTATTTACATTATTTGAAGGGGGCAGTATATATAGGCGTAGATGTGACTGCTGTTCTGCAGCTCAGGCACCAAATGAATTTCCAACATGTTTGAAAGGTGACGAGTTCTTCTGGTTAGGGTTCGGGTTTTGAACACGGGCTCCAGAGTTGAAACTCAAAACATCGCCCACTTTTGTTTTGTGAACACAAAATCCAACCCACCCAAAACGGCCACCAGAAATCAGCCCTGCTCGGCACACGCCTGTTCCTGCAGTTGACGAAGGCCAGAGCAACGACGAACGCAAAAACACACAAATACAAAGGTGGGTCGGGTTCCTCCATGCTTTTCCACTGAAGAGCTGCTGAACCACCACTGTGTGCCACTCTGTGGGTCCCACTACCCATGGATGGCTGAGTTGGGTTTGCAGAACTATAGAAAAGCTTCATCAACGATCAAAAAAATCAGCTTAGTGCGTGTGTGTGTGTGTGTGTGTGTGTGTGTGTGTGTGTGTGTGTGTGTGTGTGTGTGTGTGTGTGTGTGTGTGTGTGTGTGTGTGTGTGTGTGTGTGTGTGTGTGTGTGTGTGTGTGTGTGTAATGAATAAATGATAACAGAACAGTAGATAATAGCTATACATGGAGGGTGTTACATCACCGGCCTCTGCTTGTGAACTTTGGTCTTGTGCCAAACGTTCTTTAGGAATTCCGAGCATGCAGCAGGTATTACATTTACCCGGGCCTGATGGAGATCTGCAGCCTGAGGAAGACCTGCAGCCTGAGGAAGACCTGCAGCCTGAGGAAGACCTGCAGCCTGAGGAAGACCTGCAGCCTGAGGAAGACCTGCAGCCTGAGGAAGACCTGCAGCCTGATGACACTGCAGGGGAAACAGAACATCTCCTGGCCTTCACTCGGGTCCTCACAGCCTGTCTAAAGAACATAGTCTGCACTGATTTGCTGACTAGTTCTCATGAATGAACCAGCAGCTTAAAGGTTGTGTTTAACTCTACAGAAACAGGTCAGACATTATGGGTGTGAGCTGCATGCAAGGCTTCCTTTGTGAAATCCTTAAGGCACACACACACACATAATAGACATGGCAGCTACCTGATCTTTGTCACCGTGTCGGTATGTGCGATCTTTCATTCCACACTACTCCCCCGCAAGTCTCACAATAATCCCTAGCAGCTCAAACAGGTGTGTCGCTTAATGAGTCGTGATCAAAACCCGTTCACAAACCGACTCAGACACCGAGGCAGAGGGAAAGTTTATGAAAGTTACCAAAGTAACTGTCCCTTGGAATTATTTTATAATTCAAAATGTCATTGAACTCTTCGGCTTCTCCTGAGCGACAACCAGGAGTTCACTGAGGCCCTGATCCCCCCCAAGTTGTTGGACATGTTTGACTAACGTACAACTTCAAGGAACATCTCCTACAGCTCTGCTGCAATTTGTCATCAGAATATTAATAGAACAGAAGAAATCTCTGCTAATTTCTCTCATGCAGATCAGAGACAAGCCGACACTGAGTGACGGCTGTCTGTCCCTCAGGCGACACCCTGATAGATCGTCATGACTCCATCAGGAGATTAAAACCACCACTGAACCCTTTGCCTCTGAATCTGGTCTGGGTGTGTCGGCTCGACATGCAGACAATTGTTAAACACAAAACTGACAAAAAACATCAGAAAGAACCTTTATAAGCACCTTCATAACATGCCGCAATGGTACTGGGTGGAGCGTTAACTAATTTCTAACGAGACAGCAAAGAATGAAACACAAGAACACAGTGAACATTAATTGTTCTTTCTTTTCCATCAATGGCAATTTATTAACACAGGAAAAAGGATTTGTTTGAGAGTTAGGTGCAGAGAACATTTTTAAAAAACTGTCATTTATGCTTCAAGAATCAGTTATTCTATTATCTAGTTAACTGCTGGGTTTATGTTTATAGTAATGACAGGAACAACCTGGGGTTAACAGGAGATACCAGGGGCGACTGGTCCTCAGCTTTGACTGACTGGAGTAAGAAAGATGACGAGAGAAGACAATTCAAAGCACTTTAACAGACAGAGAAACCCAACAGGACCCTCCAGAGCATAAGAGACAGCGTCGGGGAAAAACTCCCTCATTGAGGAAGGAACTCCGGGCAGGACCCAGACTCTGGAGGGTGAAGCCAGACTCTGGAGGGTGGAGCCAGATTATGGAGGACGGAGTCACAATCTGGCAAGGAACAGAGGTTCCACAGAGCAGTCTGACAGCTGATAAGATCCGTGCATCTTGGAAGTATAATGTACTACAGATGCAATAGAGCAATGTGAACTCTTGAAGGGGTTTTGGTGTTCTAGCAAATGTTCTAGCAAATGTACTTACTGACCCTACATTCATTTTTCTGCCCTCTAAATGCTATAATCAGGTGTCATTACCATCAATATGTGTTGGGATTTGACCGTATTTACACTTTTACCTAGCCTGCAGATTCAGACAGGTTGCATGTTGGGATGACAGGAAGTGACTGGCCCCAGGGCTAAACTGAACCTTTGTTGTGTTATTAAACTCACGTTTGTCACTACAGCTGCAGATTACCAGGGCTGGTCTCTCAGCAGGTGTGTACTCGACAAGGGAGAAGCTCACTGAGGCCCTGATCCAGGTCTGGGACGTGTCCCAGTCAATGGCAATTTATCAAAACAGGAAAAAAGGATTTGTCAGATGTTAGATGCAAATAAAAGATACGGGTTGCCCTCAACATATGAACAGAACTGGTTCCTAGAGGTAGTTCATGAGCTGAATTGTTTGTAAGATGTTACTTAATAAATTTTAGTCTATAATCATAATTTGGGGTCATTTACAATAGATAGACAGATTGATAGACAGACAGACAGACAGACAGACAGAGATAGATAGACTATTAATTCCACAGCAAACAGTATTTAAACTGCTCATAGACATAAATGCTCATAAAAACAAACAAGAGAGAAACACTGACCAGAAACAATTACAGGACATAAAAACGACAAACAATAAAATAAAGGTACAGATTGTTTGAGTTCAGTCCTCAATTGTACGTTGGTTTAAAGAAATACACAGAAAAATTAAAAAATAGGTTTAAATAATTTCACGCGACTCTGTTCACCACCAATACAGGACTCTTAAAAGACAAATTATTATTGCCTTCACTCATGTCTTTACACATGAATAATCTCCCACTCAGAACCAACTACTAAGTCTCGTGAACTAAAGACAAGGCTGAAATCAATCAACATCTAGAGGATGAAATATTGATATTCATGTTCCTCTGAATTCCGTTTGGTGAACACAGTTATCACATTTGACAGTGATCGGTCCCATTGTCAGGTCAGTTTTTTAAATTTGGACAATGCTTTTTAGCATCTACGTTAATTGTGTGATCTAGGAAGAGCCCTACAGGATATGAACAAAAAACTGTCTCCCTCCCTCTCTTCTCTAGCTCAAAGTCACATCCTGTCAGCATCAAGTGTTGGGAGGAAGTACAGGAGCTGGGGTAAACAAGAACACATCCTTACTTTCAGACGATGATCATGGTGATCAAGGTCACAGGTGTCACAGAAAAGCATTGTTTAGACTTCCCGCCATTGGTTTTCTGCCTCTGAGGAAGAGCGAGTCACTGCTGAGGGCTCCAGGGCTGTTTATTTTAATAGATGACACACCGCTCTGACTGCTTTTAAACTATAGCAGGTAGTTTGATTTGATTTGTTTTCTTCTAAAATAGCCTTTAAAAATAAGAACAGAGACCTACAGAAACCAGGACAGGCCAGGATGGGGTTTGGACTTTGGCTCTAGTGACATCACTTGGTCTAGGCAAGATACAAACCTGGTTACTCACTGTTGTGTTCTTCTAGTAATCAAGCGTACCCTATGTTATTACATCCGGCTTCAAAGCGGTGATGTATTGCGATTGTCGGGGTTACTGTGTTTGTCCGTTCATCCGTCCGTTAGTCCACCAAATATCTTTATAACCGTTGCAGATAGAAAGATGAAACAAAAAGCACATTACTTGGCGGCAAAGGGGATGAAAATGAGAGGATGACCTCAACCTTGAAAAAAGTAGGTCAAGGTCAAATTTCAACTTTTGTACACTCAGGAATCGGATGAGATAGAAAGACAAGGGAGAAGAGTAAGACCATAGACCAAAGTTAGTGCTTTGATCAACAACAGTCACAGCACTAGCTTTGATCTTTGGTCTATACTTTGGGTCAAAGATCAAGTCAGTGACTGCATTGGTTCTAGTATTTGAATTGGAATGTTATCAAAAATGTATACGAATCAAATTGTAACATATAATTTAAAGACTTCATTCATTCTCATTAAACAAAGAACAGCACAGATCAACAGTGATGCACTTTATCACGACATGATGACCCCCATGGGTGATTTTGAGCTTATTGTTCGGGTCAATCTATGGTCAGTACGCATGTGATGGGAATCTAGAGAAGACAAAACCTTTTGCTGTTAAATACCAAGGGTTAATGAATAAATACCTGTCTATATGAATAAATCCACATCATGTTTTTAGATGAGCTACCAAATAGCCTCATCTTTACATTTAAAGCCAGTGTTTACTTGAAAAAACATACAGGATTCTGTGATGACATCACTGCATTAAAAATAGACAGGATTCTGTAGTGATACCATTGCATTGAAAACAGACAAGGTTCTGCATCACTGATTTAAAAACAGACAGGACTCTGTCGTGTACATTAAAAATATGAAAAGACTTTCCAGCTACATTTACAGTATGTCACTGCTGAGATAAACTCAAATCCAGCATCAACATATCATCCAGCAAACACGTGTCCAGCTAATGAAAATGCATAATACTATGATTATGCATTATGGAGGCTGTGGGGGTTGGGGTGAAGCTGCGTTTGGTGGTGCTGAAGATTCTCGAAGACATTGTGACTGAATGTGGAATCATCCTAAACTGAATCTAGGTCCTACTACTGACTCTGAAGTTAAAGTGTGTGTGCAGCAGCCTGGGCTGTCACTCTGACCTCCTCACCTCCCCCTCCTCCATCCTCCCAGCATCCTCTGCAGCCGCGGTTTTGTGAATGGAGCAGGTTTATTCAGCTATGGGGAGCCAACCACCCCACATGCGTTGAAAGGCTTCTCAAAGGCCGCCCAGCAAACCCATGTGAGCACATGAAAGTGGTGACTGGACACTGGGGGTAAAATGTATGTGTGTGAGCTCTTTTGTGGTGGGGTGCCCGCACTTGAACTGTGGCCTGTTCATTCAGGATAGGGGGTCCGGTGTTCTTTATTGTGACCATAGCAGGGCACATTGACCTCTGCCGGTCTGTCCAGCGCCACAGACTTAATCCTCCTTCTCAGCCTCTGCTTTTTAAATTCTTGCTCTCTTTCAGTGTCAAAAGAGGACTCTGACTTCTTTCTTTCTCATTAGCTTCTCCAGAGATCAATAAAAAGGCTTCTTATTGGTCAGAGAATGTCTTGGAGGTGTGGTTGTGTCTTGAATTTTGTATGATTACTGTCGTTGCTATCTGGACCCAGCAGGAAGCGGATGCTGGTCTATCAGATGTGCCAACATTAAATACTCATTAGCTTTCCTGAGTAAGACCTGTCCAACATGACAGCGTCCGACTCATCTGGAGACCTGCGGGCAGCTGGAAAAGCCTCCAGCAGACCCGTGACCCATTAGGAGGACAAATGGCTTTAAGGTGCTACCAACGCGGCCATCTGGGGATCTGGAGATCAATTTCAGTCAAATAACATTTAAAGAAGTTTAGAAACAGCCTGGGAAATATGGTGATGCAATGACAATTGCCCCACAACATGAAGGTTCTGGGTCTGAGTCCTCTCTCTATGGAGTTGCATGTTGTCAACGTGTCTGTGTGGGTTCTCTCAGGGTTCTCCAGCTTCGTCCCACCTCCAAAAACAAGTTGCTTAGGTGGATTGGTTACACAGTGTGTGCACAAATGGTTGTTTGTCTTTCATGTGGCCCACAAGTGAGCTGGAGTCTCATCCGGGGTGTACCCTGCCTCTCGCCCATGGCCAGCTGGAAAAGACTCCAGCAGATCCGTAACCCACACGGAGGTCAAATGGCTGGAGACGAGACAATTGTCGTCTTCTGGATGGATGGATGGATGGATGGATGGATGGATGGATGGATGGATGGATGGATGGATGGATGGAGCATGTTGAGTCGATCCTACTGTAGGGATGTGAAAGTTGGACCAGAACCTGTGAGCTATGAAGATCACTAAATGGTACCAACACCAGAATGCTGAGAGAAGTTCTGACATCGAGTGGTGGTCACATCTACCCACTGAGTGAATTTACTTTAATGAGTAACAAAGTCATCATCTCCTCAAACTGAAGCCAACACACTATCTCAGATCCCATGGAACGCCAAAACTGGACTATGTTGATCTACTTAGAGAAGATATTGATGATGTCATAACCAATGACCACGGATAGAATGGTCAGGGGAAATGGTCGTCGCTCACCTTCAGACAACCAAGCACATCTTCTTGTCCTTTGGGCGACTCCCGTTAGGGTTTCCACAGCATGTCATCCTTGTTCATGTCAGTCTATCTTCTTCATTCTCCTCTCTAACACCCATCCATCCACCTTCTCATTGGTCTTCCTCTTACAAATAAAGTGCAAAACATAAATATGATAATTTCATTGTCTTGTGGTTTAAACAGTAGACCAAGGTGAGCAGCTGGAAATCAAAGCTGCTGCAGGTAAATGCAGGAAACACCTACTGTATGATTTCCTTTCAGAATCGCCTGATAATGATGATGACACCTGTAGATGTTCACCAAGGAGAAGACCTGACACCGCAGTAGTGAATATGACTGAATCCTGTTCTTCTGATGGTGCTAAATGAACACCAGTGTGTTGTGCTGTTTTTTTTAAATAAAAAATTACACAACATCAGCAAATCAGCCCCTGTAGACATTTCTACACAAGCTGAACACAACAAAGACCGATCAGGCCTACGTGCCTGCAGGCACGTGTGATTTTAAAAACTAGTCTACATCCAAGTACGAAAAATGTATACCATACTGTCTAATTCCCGGGGAATGGACTTGTTCTCTGTCTGTTCAGAGCTCCTGGACCTCAAGCTGTCTCCACAATCTGAAGACCATTTATGCAGAGAATTTATTGCTACAAACTGGTTGTGGATCACATTAATGAAACATTGTCATGTCGTACTGCCTGGTCGTGCGTTGTGTTACCGCTGTGTGTCTCATACCATACACCATTAGCTTTCGTGTATAAGACACCCCCTCATCCAGAAATGGAGACCTGCAGGTAACCAACCACTGGTCGTCATCACCATGTGCACAGGCTCATTTGTTGTTCTGTGTTAAATTAAAACAGTAATTAAACATGTTTTGCAGGCATATGAATATTTTGAGTCAGAGTTTTGGTTAACCCTGACAGGAAGGATTCCGTTCACTGATGAAATCTTGTCAACTTCTACACATCTACTGACCTCTCTACCTCCGGTGCTGTTCTTCTTTTAAACGAGATGACCCTCCAACTCCTGTGCTTTTATTCTCTTCACACTCACACCACATAATCTGGTTAGAACGGGTTGGATGCCTCTGATTAGATTTAGCAGCAGCACCACCGTAATTAAGCTTCCAGTTATCTTTGACTTCACTTGAGACGATTTCACAGGAGCAATCCTCCACAGGGTAGCCGGACGTAGACAAAACACTCTAAGCTGGCCAACTATTGAGTCTGTGGGGTTTAGGGGTTAACGGAGGCTGTGGGGGTTGGGGTGTTTTCTGCCATGTGGCTCTGATTTGGTGATACAGATGGGGTGGAGGTTGATCGTGGGGCAACAGTAACCTCAGGGCTTGAGTAGAGCATAACAAACACATGACTGGTGAATTAGCGGTTTAGCATGGTAGGCAAACGATAGGCTGGGGCAGCCAAACTACACCAGGTGTGTCAGGTTGCAGGATTATAAACACAATTCCAAACTGTCCTTCCTGCCCCTCAGTGACAGGGACGATCGCCCCACTGGGATGACCCTTTGTGGGTAAATTCCAGGAGTGTGTGAGGTCCAAGCCCACAATTCATCCAGTTCACAAGGGGCCTCATGCAGGCAGTCTGCAGGCTCTAAGCCCTTCTTACACAGAGGTGGGGCACAAAGAGTCGTCTACACAACACCTTTTGTGTTTCTCACACTGAACACAACCATTGCTGCACAACATGGTGCGTTTGTAATAATCAGCCTGTGTCGCACCAAAATACTCATCTAACGCACTTCATCCAACCTCATCCCACCTGTTTTGTTATCACATGAAAAACCTGGAAGAAACAATTTATCTTCATTGGTACATCCATTCATCCACCATCCATTATCCATGATCCATCCATCCACCCATCATTCATCCATCCACTATCCATCCATCCATCCATCCATCCATCCATCCATCGTTCATCCATCCACCATCTATCCATTCATCCATCATCCACCATCTATCCATTCATCCACCATCTATCCATCCATCCATCCATCCATCCATCCATCCATCCATCCATCCACCGTCCATCCATCCATTCATCCATCATCCATCCATTCATCCATCCATCTATCATACATCCATCAATCATCCATCCATCCATAATACATGTATTTCCATCTAGCACCCATCAATCAATCTATCCATCCTTGTGGATCATGGGTTTCTCTTTCTCGCTATGGGCAAGAGGCAGGGTACACCCCAGATGAGACAGTTTGAAAATTCCCTTCACTTCTAACTGCTAACGGGAATGTTTGCATAGAGGGCAGATCCAGATCTGCCACCAGAACCAGACTCTAGGTAGAATGAAGCTGAAACAGTCCACCGGAACTTGAACTTAAAGCACACATGTTCCAGTTTCTCTGGAACAGAAATTGTTACAAACACAACACAACTGCTGAGGTAAAGTCAGAGGATGACGTGAGAACCAGTGAGGAACAGGGGACGTACTTGGTATTATCCCACAGATATGGTGCTCCATGTCTGGCGTTGATCTCATATATGATATCATTGTACCAGCCAGGTTGAATCAACTCTTCATCGTGCCGTTATGAACTGGTCATGTCAGTGAGTGCGAGGCCAAAGTCTTCAAGTGCTTCATCGAAACAATAAAATCACAGCAGCTTTCAGAACATTTAATCCAACATTTACACGTTCTTCACTGCGTCAGTGACAACATGGAGAGTCGACTTTATCCACATTGAAACCGTTTCCCCGGTTTTTAATGCGTGACCCCTTTCTACAAGGACTGATCACAGCTCACGGCTACACATTTGATTTTTGACAAGGTCAGATGATACATCACCCAACCCTAGGTGAGATTCATGGTGGTGGTCTGCTGCTCAGAGGAGGGGGTAGGCTTTCTAAAACACTTTGTGGCCTCATCATTACCTCCATCGACACCTCCTTCGCCTTGCGTCCCGACACCCACGTTATCTCTGCACCATCTACGTTTATGAAATATTTCTTCATCTTAGATGGGCATAAATGAGTATTAAAATTTGCCTTTCAATAGGTGGCCAATGGAATGCCTGAGTATGAAAGACCCCTGCCGGGTGGTCCCTGCCTTTTTGTATTCACAGTAAGGGTCTACACCGGGGTAAACGGCTGGGGGTTGTCAAACAGTGTTGAGGGATTTTGGAACTCTCCTTCAGGCTTATGTCTTTTTGTCATGCATGGTTTTCCTTTGGCCAACTGTGGTGGACTCTGACTGCTCTCAACTCAGATACTATCTACCCATTAACATTTTTGAGCTCAAACTACTTATCAACGTGACATCAGATTAGCTAAAAAATTTAAAAAAAAAACACAAATCATGAATAAATTATATCACAAGACACTTCCCAAGAAGAGCTGGACCAGAGTGTGTTCTTTACTCTACGGAGACCCAACAATTCCCCATGAGAAGAACATGGAAACAGTGGAGAGAAGAACGTCAAGCAGACCCTAGAATGAACTCCCTGCTCTGTGATCCTTTCGATTTGTTCAAACCAGACCAGCCTGGGGTGTTTCCAGAGTAAATGCTAAGGGGCATGATGTGCATCGGTTCATTTCTCTAAATCCTTTGGCACCAAATATGATGATTTTCTAAAACTGAAAGACAGTTTTAGGAATGTGTTAATTTTAAAGTTCATATCGTAATTAGTATTAGTTTCTTCGTGGTGGAGCTGGAGTTCAAGATAATGTCATCAATGATTATCACCTAGTTTGGTTGGCTCGTAGAATTCTGCAAATCAAATTTAATGTTTGGTCCTTGCAAGGAGATGACCGACACACTACATTGGAAACATGACATTAAACGAATGAAAGGCCATGATGGAGCTGCAGAGAACCCACATAGACACAGGGAGAACATAGAAATGCCCCAGGTGGCATCAAACCAAGACCCTTCTTGCCCTGAGGCGACAGCGGTACCCACGGCGTTACTTTTGTTTTGTTGCTGGTTGCAGTTTAAACTCAAACTCCGGTTCCATGTCTGTCATCGTCCACATCACCATCATGTGGACTGTAGAGTAAACATAGCAACGACATCCTTCACAGCGTCTGGTCTCTACTCTAGCCAGTAGGTGGTGTTTATCAGCTTTATTACCAAACAAGAAGAAGGCTATGTGGGTACTGTTGCTAATCTCATTTAGCATGGGTGCTATATTTCAGTCCAAAATGAAACCACAGAGGCTTTTCTTACATTCAGTGTGCTTCTTCTTTTCCATCATGTTGATGATGAAGAAGAAGCAAACCACCATATATTAGAATTCAGTGTGGACAAACCCTTTTGAGTTACAACAGTGATGCGCTGAGCAGAACCACCTCTACTAAAAGCTGTTCCACACTGAAAGCATTCAACTGGACTCAAGCTGGACTTCACACATCAGGAACCGAACAGGAAGCTCAGAATCCAGCATTACTGCCGACCAACAGTGATCTCAGGATACGTCAATGCTTGTTCAAATTTACTGGAGAGATTTTTCCTACAGTCTGAAGAGCCCTGAAGGCATCTCTGTCCCTTCTTCATTAGATTGTAAGTCTGACATCCTAAAATACACCAATCTCATGATTATGGTGTGTATTTATGTTTTAATTATCTGTGACTCAGAGGTCATAAATGCCCCTCCGTTAACCCTGGTGCCTACTGTCTGAATGAACCTACTGTGTTATCTGTGGGAAGTGTTACCGCTGTCTCTGCCCAGCTGGATAAACTGACTGTTGATAAAGAATTTCTGCTGAAATCGGGCGGGGCAGCGACCCAACACGATAAGAGAGGCGATAACACCCCGCCCAGTGGTGTGGATCTGACACCGCCCGCCTGCATCTGAGGTGGAGGATGGAATTCATGTCAGCTCCAGCTGTACTTTTAATGTATGGAACATGAGTGACCTTCTGGTTTATTCTCATGCACTCTCTGGACTTTAAACCATTTTTATTGTTGATTCAGATGTTTTATAATGTTCCCAGTTTGGCCACTGATACAACAGCAACGAGCTTCAAGATAGTTCCAGCAGCTTATAAATATGTTTCTCAGTCCAAATGGTGAGAGAGACACTGTTCAGGGAAGCTTGTGTTGGTGTGTTTGACTGGGAGGAAGCATGAGGGCTGGTAATTCAGGAACATTTGTGAATGGCCTGCAGGCGCAACCCAGGCCCTGCTCTGATTGGTTCACAGCCCAGCCAATGGAAGGCTCCCACTCTGAAACCTGCAGTTCCATTCAGGAAAATGCAGCACAGAGGCAGAATGGAAGAGGAAGGGGAAGATTAGGAGGAGGAGGAAGAGGCAGTGGTTTCTGTCACTCACCTTTAAATCCCTCCTGAAAGTTGACTTATTTTTAATGAACGATGTTTAATTCAGGTTACTTATTTAGTGGTTAAATTTAAAGTCAATTTATCTCATTGTTTGAATGTGTGAAGCCTGTTGGAGTTGGTTTTTGAAGGGTACTATATAAATAAAGTTAGTGTCATGAATTCTTACAGACTTATTTAATTTTACTATGTACTGTATAATATGCCTGCTAGAATCTTTGGCGAAAATGATTTAATGAAAATGAACTCAGATAAAAACCAGAGTGAGTTATTTCAAATGTGCCTTTAGTAAGGAAGTGTATTTGTTGATGTTTATGCTTTGTTCTGTACAATAGGTGTTGCCATGGTGACATATCTGCTTTTAGCAAGTGATACAGTTATTAGGTTGTCAGAAAGTGAAACACAAGTTCAGTTTGACTGTTTGAACTGATTAAATATGATTTCCTCCTGTATTCATTCAAGGCCGGGAACCTAGTTTAAAAAGAAAAAACAAGCAAAAAGAAAACCTGCGACTCAAACAAAGAAGAGTCTTTAAGAGAATTTGCGTTTTATGTCAGGAAATGACATCACATAAAGCAGGATGTATTACTTAAAACATTAAAAGACATTTAAAGACAAAAGCAGGCAAATATAATTTATATATATCAGAAATAAAACCGTTCAGATTAATAAAATAGTATTGCTGACGTGTGTGTTTTGGCGTTTCCATGGCAATAGTCTGGCGAGTGGGATGCTTCGTTTGAAGAGAAATCATGTAAACTTCATCAAAACACACTCTGATGCTGACAGGAAACGCCTCCACGGCTCTTATTGGGTGTCCATTTCCACGTTTGTCAGCTGGCCAAAAATAAGTCCTCAGTAAAAACCTTATCTCTGAGGGACAGTCGCCTTTTGTGATTGAGTGTTTATTATGGTCTGTGGCTGTTTTGTCTCTTTGTGCTCTTCTACACGGGTTTGGACACTTTTCCAGGATTGTTTTCCTTTTATTTCCTTCTCTCCATTCTTATGCAGGGCGTCTCCTCCAACCATCCTGTCCAGAGTCCCCCCCAGGCATCTATCATGACTGTGTGTGTGTGTGTGTGTGTGTGTGTGTGTGTGCGTGCGTGCGTGCGTGCGTGCGTGCGCACACGCCTATATGTGTTAGTTTTGTCCTATAGTGCTTTGGTCTCCATCATGTATATCTGGACCATAAACGAACTGGTTAACCATTGTTGTCTCAGAGATGTGATCTGACAATGAATGAAACACTGAAATCATCTGTGTGACTAATAGCATGCTGGTGTTGCAGATAAAGTAGTACCTCGTGAGACCGGATCTCGTTCTTTACGTGTTGGTGGATGGATACAACATACAACATTTACGTAAATTATGTAATTAATTATATACAGGTAAAGTCTGCACATCTATTGGATGATGGAAGCATGTTTTGTTTTTCACAATTTGGGGGTTTGAGGCTTTTCTACAAGGCTGGAATGGATTAAAATGTTATTTTAAAAGGGAAACGTTTGACTTAAGAGCTCAGTCGCAGAACGGATTCAACTTGCATCTCCAGGTACAACTGTCGTTCAGAAACTGCCTGAGAGCAGAAAGACGATGTGGATCTATACATTAACCAGATGATGGAACAGGATAACCGTTCTTTATCAGGTTGTCTTAACTACTTCTTGACAATTGAAAACATAAACATCGTCTAGCTTCTCATCCAACATGCCAGAAACTTAAGAAAAACCTGCGCAAGCCGTCCATGACGTGACACATGCCCTGGGTTTGGTGCCTGCAGCTCAGCTCAGACATCCTACAATAAAAGGCTTTGGCTGAAATGACAAGAGCGCTCTTCCTGGAAAACTGAAGATTTAGTGTCTTCATTTTGGCTTCCTGCCTCAACTCATGACCAACTGTCATTTATGAGGTCATTCTAATCCAGTGGATACACTTGAGAGGTTGTGAACGCACAATGAGGATGTGTTTTGAGCTACCGAGGTGTCTAAGTAGTACAGGGCCACCTGGGATTGGGCTCTCACCTCTGCCCATCTCTAGCTTGATGGAGGAAAACAAGTATGACAACAGTAAAAGACCAAGGCAAGTGAAGAGCTGACCCACAGTGTCTCAGGACCCCGTCATGGACCCCAGGAGCTGCAATTTTGGACACAAAAGCTGCCTCCTGCTACAGGACAAAGAAGGCCATGTCCACCAGGACAGTAAGCTTTAGCTTGGGGGAAATGAAGACCATCCAGACACAAGGAAGATACACCTCATAAAATCAGGTTTTTTGTCTGAATTTTCTGAATTTCCTGTGGGATTATTAAAGTATGTATCTATCTATCTATCTGTGCTTGGCAGCTTGAAGTTAGCTTTTTTAAGCTATCCACCAACACCTCTACATCTAGGACGGACAGAGGTAGAGGGCCAGCCCCTAACCCTGACCCTCCGTATGGAACACAGCCAGGGATTGGGGATTGTGTTTGAAGCTGGTCAGATACTTGTCTTCCCAACAGAAATTGATTCTACCAAATCAGATCTGGCTGTTTGGTCCAACTCACTTCAGTCCAAACAGTTAAAGACCTTTCAAATGCCACAGAAATTAGGAGTCACTGTGTGAGGATGATGAGAAAAGATTCTATTTAGTTTCCTAAGTGACCATTTGGGGACTTACTCAAATTACCACCTTGATGCCACCAAAGAGACCCTGACAGAGTGACTGAAAGTAGAAGGTCAAAATACCTGATGAAGTTGAGTGAGAACTGATGAGTCATTGTAGTGATATCTTGTGGTTACCCCTAGCCCCTGGTGGTTTTCCCCCTAACCAACCCGACCACCCAATCCAGTTTCGGCAACTCTGACAGCCAGTCTGAATATGGAATCTATTTCATTTCAGTCCCTGACAATGCAACGTCCTCCAAGGAGACAGAATGTGGCTTCACAAACACTTCAAAATAAAGTACAAAGTTGAAAACAAAAATCCCTTCAGTCTGTAAAAAGATATAGAACTATATCTAGTTTCATTTAGACAGAATTTTAAAGATTGAAGCTTGACTTTTGTCAACTATCACAACTGATTTTCACGTTCATTTAGAGGTATCGTCTAAACTTCCACTGTTTCATCGTTTAAACAGAAGCGTCCCATGGTCTTGAACATTAAGGGGGTTGGTTCTTGAGACTTCAGGAGATTGAGCTGTTGAGAGAAATTACTCTGATTGTTTGTCCAGCTAGAGAAGAAACAGATCAAGCTAAAGAAATTAGTCAGGCTGGTAATGAAGTTCATGTCTGTGGAGACAACAGACGTGAGTGACTACTACAGCTGAGACACACCAGAGCGGTCCACAATCCCAGGGCCATGGACCAGTACCAGTCTGTGGGTCAGTCGGCATCAGTCTGGGGGTCAGTCGTTCTGTGAGTTAGTCGGTACCGGTCCATGGGTCTTTCGGTACCGGTCCATGGGTCAGTCCATACCAGGTCACACACAAAGAATCCAGAACTTCCATTATTTGTTTCTTTTCTGATCTGGCTCTGAACGATGTTTTGTTTTAAATGAGTGGATTCTCTCGTCCACATCTGTTTATGAGTCACTCTTGACGTTGTCAAGATGCTTGCCTCTGTCTCATGACTATCTTGTTAAAGGGGTTGCTACGGTTGTTCACACAGAACACATTACCAACATCTTTGGAAAGTTTCTTTGCTCAGAGTAAAGGAGCCAGTAGGAGAAAGAGGAAGAATTTCCCGCTACAAAGAAAAAGGAAAGCTATACGTAAATTTATTTTGTGTATTTATCCACACACAGCGGTCCATGAAAGTATTTGTCTGACATTAAACCGATGCATGGGGCACCAAAGGTTGGGGACCACTGCTCTAGAGTACAACTGATGCTAAATTTACAAAGATTAAGTTACACCCCAGACCTCGATACAAATAAACCTGTTTTTGTGTTGAGGGCAGATGAAGATATCCTGACCCATGTGGCGGTTTCCACTGTGGAAAGATCGAGGTGAGGAGGCAGCAGATACAGCTGACCGTGTCTGGACGTTCCTCGGACCTCCTTGTTGAGATTCTTTATGTTCTTTGTTGCGTGGGGTCACAGAGGTTGGTAGTTCGCTTCTGAAAGGATGAAGGGATGAAGGGTTAGGCTGCACCCCACCCTCGTCCAAGCCTGGGTGACCTCCAAACTATCAGTATGTCCCCAGCAGCTGTGTGTGTGTGTGTGTGTGTGTGTGTGTGTGTGTGTGTGTGTGTGTGTGTGTGTGTGTGTGTGTGTGTGTGTGTGTGGTGGGAGACTATTGTTCTTCAAAGTAGGTCAAAGCCCGTAGCTTTCACAATCAATTTAGGCTGATTGGAGAACAGTGGAGACGGAGACAATGAGACGTGGGCTGCAAGGCTGATCACACTTGTTGATATAAACTGAAGGAACAGGAACTAATGACAGCATTCTTTCTCTTTCATCGACCCCCGTCTCATCCCCCTATCACCAGAACCTACCAAGTCTCTTGGTGTACCCCATCATTGTCCTTGGCCCTCCGTCCCACTCCCTTGTCCTCCTCCTTTTGTATAGTGTAATTAGTCATGTGGAACATATGGAGCATCATATTACATAACTCAACAGCAGCTGCACTCAGGCTGCATCCAAGAAAATGCAAATTGAGGGGCTGCATGTCTTCGGCAGAGTAAGGCTGAAGCACTGAGCAAACTTCACGAGTTCTACGCTGTGTGTAGAATGTTGGGTTTAATGGGTTCTTACTTTCTTCATATAAACCATCACTATGTTCCTAAACCACTGCTGCTCTCTCCATACAGACTTTAATAATTAATTGGTATCATTAAGTAATGATGACCGATGCTGCCTAAATGTCTCATCTTCTCTTTTCTATTGTAGCCACATCCATTTTCCATAAAGATGTCGGCCATATGTAATTTATTATATGTGTGCTTATATTTGTCATCTGAAAAACAACACATCTGATTAGATGTGTTCAATTCTATGGATCTTAAAACTGCAATTTGAACATTGTCCTAAAAAACTTCAGTAACTACAAAGAAAGTGCTGTGATTGGGTAGGACTCCATCAAAACATAGATTCTAATAGAAGTTTTCCTGAGCACGTTTTAATTACACTCAACAAAAATATAAACACAACACTTTTGTTTTTGCTCCCATTTTTCATGAGATGGACTTAAAGATCTATAATTCATTCCAGATACACAACATTACCATTTCTCTCAAACATTGTTCACAAATCTGTCTAAATGTGTGATAGTGAGCACTTCTACTTTGCTGAGATAATCCATCCCACCTCACAGGTGTGCCACATCAAGATGCTGATCTGACATCATGAGTAGTGCAGAGGTGTACCTTATACTGCCCACAATAAAAGGCCATTCTGAAATGTGCAGTTTTGTCTCACAGCAAAATGCCACAGATGCCACAAGCATTGAGAGAGCGTGCAATTGGCATGCTGACAGCAGGAATGACAACCAGATCTGTTGGTTGTGCATTGAATGTTCATTTCTCCACCATAAGCTGTCTCCAAAGACATTTCAGAGAATATGGCAGTACATCCAACCAGCCTCACAACCCCAGACCACGTGTAACCACACCAGCCCAGGACCTCCACATCCAGCAGGTTCACCTCCAAGATCGTCTGAGACCAGCCACTCAGACAGCTGCTGGAACAATTGGTTTGCATAACCAAACAATTTCTGCACAAACTGTCAGAAACCGTCTCAAGGAAGCTCAACTGCATGCGTGTCGTCCTCATCGGGGTCTTAACCTGACTCCAGATCGTCGTCGTAACAGACTTGAGTGGGCAAATGCTCACATTCGATGGCGTCTAGCATGTTGGAGAGGTGTTCTCTTCACAGATGAATCTCGGTTTACATTATTCAGGGCAGGTGGCAGACAGTGCGTGTGGCGTCGTGTGGGTGAGCGCTTTGCTGATGTCAATGTTGTGGATCGAGTGGCCCATGGTGGTGGTGGGGTTATGGTATGGGCAGGCATCTGTTATGGACAAAGAACACAGGTGCATTTTATTGATGGCATTTTGAATGCACAGAGATACCGTGATGAGATCCTGAGGCCCATTGTTGTGCCAAACATCCACGAACATCACCTCATGTTTCAGCAAGATAATGCACGGCCCCATGTTGCAAGGATCTGTGCACAATTCTTGGAAGCTGAAAATGTCCCAGTTCTTGCATGGCCAGCATACTCACCGGACATGTTACCCATTGAGCATGTTTGGGATGTGCTTGACCGGCGTATACGACAGCGTGTACCAGTTCCCACTAATATCCAGCAACTTTGCACAGCCATTGAAGAGGAGTGGACCAACATTCCACAGGCCACAATTGACAATCTGATAAACTATGCAAAGAAGATGTGTTGCACAGCATGAGACAAATGGTGGTCACACCAGACCCCCAATTAAGAAAAAAAAACTGCACATTTTAGGATGGCCTTTTATTGTGGGCAATATAAGGTACACCTGTGCTCTAATCATGATATCAGATCAGCATCTTGATGTGGCACACCTGTGAGGTGGGATGGATTACCTCAGCAAAGCAGAAGTGCTCACTATCACACATTTAGGCAGCTTTGTGAACAATGTTTGAGAGAAATGGTAATATTGTGCATCTGGAATGAATTATAGATCTTTAAGTCCATTTCGTGAAAAATGGGAGCAAAAACAAAAGTGTTGCCTTTATATTTTTGTTGAGTGTAGCTATGAAAGGATGTAGAAAGCAAGGAAGTGAGCAGGGTTTAGATTTAATTTGTGTAAAATTAAAAATTAAGAATTACCTGACATTGAGTTCAGGTAAACCTCGGCTAACGTCGCTAATCAGTACCAGGAGATGTGACGCAAGTCTAAAAACTATATTAGTTGAATGAACTTGTCTCCAGGCGAATTGTAGATAACTATTCCCAGTTCTGTACTGAACTTTAATTATGAATACATTTTAACAATATTTAACAATAATCTCATTGTGGGTCACGGAGGTTGCTGCGGCGTAATAATAAAGGTTAGAGTCTGTTTCAGCAGAAAGATAGTTTATTATCCCAAAGAGTTAGGATTAGGGTTAGAGTTTGGGTTAGGGGTTAGAATTAGTGTTAAGTTAGATTCAGGGTTAGGGTTAGAGTTAAAGTTAGGTTCAGGGTTAGGTTCAAGCTCAGTGTTAGGGTTAGGTTCAGGGTTAGGGTTAGGTTCAGGTTTAAGTTCAGGGTTAAGTTCAGGGTTCGGGTTAGGTTCAGGGTTCGGGTTCAGGTTAGGACTCTCATATACTCTGAAGGCAGGACTGGCCCGTCTTGAATTAGCTGTCTCATGTCTTTGTCCCACGTGCGGCTAAAGCCTTAATCACAGACTCCTGGCTTCATTAGTCATGTCTTCCTCTAACGGCTGCTTAATCCCAGAAGGCTGCTTCCTGGCTTCTGTCGCCATATGGAGCAGATGTTGCAACACAATGGTACATCCGATGACAAGTGAACATGCATTGGGCTCACGTATTATGTAATGTTCTTATCTCTGCAGATTAAATTAATAATCTGTAATCTGAGAATGTCTTTTTTTATTTTTCTCCATCTCCAGTAAGCACACAAGCCAGAAGCAGCTTGAGATCACATTATTATCTTATCTTAAGAAATCAGGACGTTATCCTCCTCCCTACAAATGACCTTGTTTGCTAATTATAACACTAACGTAGTTTGTAACCATTTTATATTTGACAAATTCATTAAAGTATCTGTGTGAAGTTGACTCTCTTTTGTTGTTGACTAAAATATATCAAAATATATCAAAATTTAAGATTTAAAATTGATCTTGACAAAGACGTGTGTGCTTCCGCTAACTTCCCCATGTCATGTCAAGAACATATCCTGCCATAAATAAACACAGTGGACAGAAGCTAAAAAAGTAGCGATCATTTTAGAACATCGACATCTAGAAAGAACCAAAGCTGGCATTTAGGAAGCAACAGACTGCAGAGAAACACAACCTATAAGACAGGTTATCATCATCATTTCATTTGATCTCAACAGTTAGCTGTAAGATCCGTTAGTCTTGTCTCCAGACTAAACTGTAGATAACCATTCCCAGTTCTGTACTGGACTTTATTAATCAATGCATTTTAATAATATTTATCAATGTCCTCATTGTGGGTCACAGGGGTTGCTACAGACTAGTAATATACTATTACATGTTTTTATTCTCATTTATTGTCCAGTAACATGATTTTATGTGGTTTTAATGGTTTACGGGTGAGTTTATGAATCTAATATTTATACTTGACAGATGTAAAGTGGAGTAAAATAGCATTAACTCGATTTTTATTCTTCCTTGTCTTTTTTTGGGGGGGGGTTTTGTATTTTGAAAACCGATGTGTGATCGAGAACGACGTAACTCTGAACGACGTAAGCCGAGGTTTACCTGTTCCAGTTGTGATGAAAATGACACAAGTATTTGAATGATGAGAATTTTTTTCAACAGGAAATTAACATCTGGAAACTTTAAGCTGCTATATGCAACACTGAGTGCTGAGTTCTGGTGTAGAACCTTTTTTTGTGTTATTCAAAAAATATGAAACTTGATAAAACCAGACATTTATGGAGGCCCTAGGAAACTGCACGCCAAGCAAATTTTACAATTCCTGTTGAGGCGATATAATAGTGACATTTTGGTGGGCTGTGATGCTTGTGTGTAGCTGTTAGCCAACTGCCGTGGCCTGTATTTATTGAACAGGTAACCCTTGACTTACGTCATCTGGAGTTATCTCTGAATGTTTCCACGCTGACAGTGAACACCACAGAGACGTGGAGGACATATAATAAAGGATGTTTGTGTTTCCTGGATAGCAGCTGAATTGAGAGATGTGTGATAATCAATACACACAGCATCTGTGGTCCTGGATGTGACTGAGGGGTGGGGTCAGTCTGATGCTGATGATCACATGACCCAGACCAGATCAGCAGACATACTGATTATCGCTCTGTCTTTGGATTGGCTGTTTGGAACATCTTCAGGGTGACCTCCTGGATTCCGTATAGTTGTGATGATTGTTGTGTGATACCCCTCCACCCCCCAGGGTCAGAGTGGGTTGTGTGTCTGTAGGTGACACTATAACCAGCTAGTAAATGTCCAGTCTAGTCTCTCTGCTCCTGTTCACACCTGTAGACATTGTTCAGGTGTCACTGGAACTCAATGCAGGGTTTGTTTGCTCGATATCAATCACATGTAAAGATACAGTCTTGTAGGGGCCACCCCCATCCACAAGAAGCCCCACAGAGACATGGTGGGGCCCTCAGACTGCTGCCTCTTCCCCACTATGAAGCGCAAGCTCAGTGGTCAACATTTGGACATCCAAGATGCGCCAGATGTTCTGTCCTTATCCATCACACCTCCAAGTCCTGTTGGTCTACCAGTGATGAATACTGTCTGTTTCCAGTCTGTTTCAGTCTGTTTCAATATGTTTCAGAACGCAAATGGATGAAGGTAGACATCGACAGCGAACAGCTGACTACAGGTCCATGTAGGACATCATCTGCTGAGGTTATTGATGATGAAGTCAAAGTCTTACCTGCTTCTCCATCACTTGAGGTACCAAATGTTGCTCCACTGTCCGGGCTCCCCAGATGATGTAGCATTAGGGTGTCTCCTGGATGCCACCCTCCCAATTAAACTTTAAAGTGGTCATTGAGGAGACACCAGACATGGAGATGGTCCATCATCCAGGGACCATACACCTGTTCAGGTGACAAGGGGGGGCTATTTGGGAGTTGGAGTTGCATTGATCTCTTATTGGCTTTGATGAATTAAGAGATTAACTATAACTACGTCTAGTCTTGCAGCTAGCTTCACACCTAGCCTGTGTGCAGTTTAACTGATAAAATGGAGATGGACGTGCCTACGCCCGATCAGTGGAGTTTCATCGTTGTGTGTCATCAAAATGAAGGTATACGTCAGTGTTTTAATTTATTTGTTGATACCGACTCAATTTACTGAAATTTATTGAACTGCAGGAGCTAATGTTTACAACAGCCCAAGATTCCAGTTATAAAATAAAACTAAACGTTCGTCCGTCTTGTCCCGTTAGGGGTCGTCACAGCATCGCATCCTTTTTCCATTTTAGATGAACACATATAATTGTTTGGCAAAGTTTTTTGTGCCGGAAGCCCTTCCTGCTGCAACCCTGTGCATTTATCCGGTTTTGGGACCGCCCTGCAGTTGACTCTGGCTTGTGCCCCGGACAGTCTACAAGGGAATCTTTCGCTCTACCACAGTGCTACATTCCAGTTATAAAACAAAAACAGGCTGACTTTTTTGCTTTGTCATTTCAAATAATACCATTCAAAAGATCTAAATATAATCGGACTGTTATATTCTTAATGAAAACTTGGGTTTTACCCAAAGCCACACCATTGTCAGCTGAATAAGCCGCCACCCAGCCAATGGTCTGAAGATTATCGCGTATGGGGGATAATCCATCGAGATGTGTCATCCTGAAAGTCGAGAGCAATGGAAACAACGGAAAAGTTACTGGAGATGGTCCATCAGTTAATTACGTTCTATCCATGCACATGTCAGTGCAGACACACACACACAGACACACACACACACAATTGAGTCATACACTTAATCCCTGGGGACCGGTTCGGTGGCCCATCTGGGGCAGATGGGCCGGGATGGCGCGCGTTTGACATTAGCCTACGCCCCGCTGGTTGCCCCGCCATGACCCTCCTGCTTTTGATCCTATTAAGAGGTGAATGAGGAGATGGACATCAGACTGACAGTTCTGGAGGGCCACCGTTTGGCCACCTGACCCGAATATTCATTAGTCCACACATATGCTGCTGCGCAAACTGACATATTGCAAAAAGGCTTCGGCTAATTCCACTCGATTGTTAATATCAAAGTGTTTATCAGTTGGGGTGGAAAAAGGGACAAGAACTCAGACTGAATCAATAATTAGCTGTGTGTGCCTGAACAAGTGATCATATCTAACATGCTTTGTGAACCGAAGTGTTCCTAGTGTTTCGTTGTAGTTATTGTTTGTCTAGCGACACGTTAGCGTACCGCTACCAGACCAACATGCAAACCCAACATGTTATGACGCGTCTATATTCTCATCTGGATGCACTTAAATGGTTTTCTATATAACACGTGGGCTGCTGATGAGAGTAAAACAGGAAATTGAAATCTTTGGGAGCAGGAAGTGGTTGGAACTTCATTTGGTGACTGAATGTAATCCTGAAGCTTTTTAGCATTTGAATCACCAAGGAAGTGAAAAGGTTTCATTGAAAGGTCAGTTATGTCACTCGCATTCACACTGACATCAGCTTTATAAGATGATGGAAGCCACAAGCTGGCGTCTCATCTGGGGTGTACCCTGCCTCTAACTCGTAGCCAGCTGGGATAGCCTTCAGCGTTACCTGTTGATGAGACGATTACGGTCATCTGATCAACAAGACCATGGATGGATGCACGATCATTGTCGGACGATCACGATCAATTGGATGATGAAGAACCACCAACGAGAGCCCAATGCGGGCACGTGATTCTGCAGCGACGAGACGCTCTCCTGCAGTTTGGTTGTGCACACCCCACAAAGCTGGCAGGGACTGCCAAGAACAAACCTCACACACATGCACACACATGTGCACACATCGTGATTAAGGCTTGGGCTGAGATGAAACGGCAGCAGGACCAATCACACATGAGTTAGGGGTACCATGGGAGGAAGTGGGCGCGCCAGAGGCATTCTGAGCTGTCTAGCAGCGACCGTGGAACACACACGGCTTCCAGACACAGAAACACACCATATACATTTAAAAGAGGAGGTTCTGAGCAAGTATAGAGAAAACTGCCTGGTTCTTTTCCCTGTGCGCCAGGTCCTATCACCTCCAGCTGGGTAGAAGTAGTTTGGTGTAATATAGCAGACAAGACCCTAGGTCATAAAATAACATACACCTACAACCCCATGACATCATTTGTGTGACCGTAACATCACAACAAGCTGCTACCATCATGTAAACAAAATTACACAATCAGGTTTCCTCAATTAATCCATACATACAAACTGATCTTCCTATTTAATGTATAATTTGAAATTCCAGAAATGAAAAAAATTTTACCCTTTAAAGCATGAGCCGTGAAATAATTGCCAGAAAAATTTAATTTTTTTGGAAAATAAGGTCTAATGAAAAAAAAAAAATCACAAAAATTTGTATATATTAAGTTTAATTTGTATAATTATGGCAAAATTCAGAATTTTTTCACATGTAAAATGCAGAAAATGCAGGTG
Organism: Antennarius maculatus; assembly: GCA_013358685.1. Taxonomy (NCBI): domain Eukaryota; kingdom Metazoa; phylum Chordata; class Actinopteri; order Lophiiformes; family Antennariidae; genus Antennarius; species Antennarius maculatus. Next base: position 28,864,111 of record CM023606.1, read on the forward strand.
TCTGATTGTTTACATCAGGTTTTTTGGGGGGAAAAAAAAAATCAAATTTATGACGTGTAAGTATCAAAATTCTGAATCAAATATCATCTGTTTGGCTTTAAAGGGTTAAGAGAGCCACAAAATTATTATCAGATGGAGTTCTGTGTAAACATGAACATTAACATATATCCATTAAACGTCTGAACCTTCTGCAGAAACATAAAGCCACACCTCTGAGTAACGCCTCTGCTGACTTAACGGGACTGGATGTCCAGGTCTGATCTGTGTGGACGGGTTCTGACAAGTGGTTGACCCACAGGTGTGTGTCGGGTTATTAAAGTCAAAACCATTAGGACATGATCACACTCCACACTTTAATGTCACGAATCTCCGTCCTGCTCGTCTGTAATCCCCTTGGGCCGCCACTTCACCATCTTCGTCTGATTCTCCATCCTCTGTTCCGCAACTCGATCAGTCGTCACGACAATAAATTTCATGATTTGACGCCTGATTTTCTCTGACCAGCTCCATCAAGACCATCCCTCAGCCCTCCTTGTTGAGAAACGCAATCAACGCTGATAGACGTCACTGACATCCATTGAGTTAATAAAAACCAAAACCTTTTATATGATGTTTTTTTACATCTCATTAGCATTAGTACAAATAAACACTCCGTCTGCTCCTCTGTTGGCCCACCAGTCAAAAGGTTTGCCCACTGCTGGTTTAGATAATTAACTTTGTGAAACAGTGTTCTTAGCATATTCTTAATTATTTTGTGCCACAGTTCAAATTTAAAAATGCTAATAACTTATTTCTTATATCTTATTTCTTGCTGTGCCCATTTTCCCCATTAATCCGTAAGCTGAAAGCATATTGAAGGAGAACTGGGATGTGGCGTGGAGATGCATCATAACCGAGGTGTGAACAGCAACATCAGACCTGAAGATGTTTTGGAAAGACAAACCAATAAATTTCTTCAAGAAGGTCAACGTGTGTGAGCATGCAAAAATCGGGGGGGTGGGGGGGGGTGTTGAGGTTCACGAATCTTTGTGCGTTTTGAGAAACCTCTTTCGCTCCTCTGTAATTGCAACAAACACGCCAAACTGAAACACGCTAGCAGCGAATTGATGGGAGTGTGTTCATCACCAGGCTGTCAGCGTTCCGTCTGCTCTTTGCTGTGGCGATGGGGGAACCACTGTGTGGGTTGAGGGCAAGAGAGACAGAATAAAGATAAACAGAAAGAGAGATGGGAAAACTACAGGCACGTGGGCCAGAAGTGAACATTTGTAACCTCTTCTCCAACGTAAAGCAGCTCGACCTCTACAGTCGGGACGTCCCGCGATTTACAAGAACACGGGAACACGGATCGATCCTCAATCTCTCTGTCAGACGCTGGACGTCCTGGTTTGGACTTATAATTCAATCAATAGCTCATATTAGCATTATTCTGATGAGGATTTAAGCAGCAGAGCATGTTGAGTCAATAGGAGAGCAGCTGCTGGCGTCAGTGAGGAGGCTGCACTTTGAAGGTCGTCCAAGGTCACACATGAGTCGCATCGGGTCACGTTAGTTCAGTTGGATTCATCTATCGTCTGTTTTGAACGTCCTAAGTTCTCCTGAACGCTGCAGATGGTTTCTGCTCTCAGGAGTTAAATGATCTCAGGTTTGGGTCAGGAATGTGTTCGAGGCCATGATGCAAACTCTATGCAAAATATATGCAAATGAGGGAGCAGCGACTCCCCAGGTGAAAACAGTGGTGACTGGACGTGTGTGTGTGTGTGTGTGTGTGTGTGTGTGTGTGTGTGTGTGTGTGTGTGTGTGTGTGTGTGTGTGTGTGTGTGTGTGAGGCAGCAGCGTCTAGTCGAGTCGTCATGGAGGTGGGGGGTCCATACAGCCCAATCCCGACCCTCCCCTCTGGTTCCACTTTGTGGAACGTCTGTGTGATTCAAGCCGAGTGTTCAGCCTCACACATATAGGGGTGCGCAAACACACACACACATGCACACACACACACACACACACACACTGCATTCCTGGGCACAATTACTAAATCAAGTGAGGTTTCAGGCTGTTTTTTTCCTTCTGTCTGCCCCCCCTTCTCACACTTTCTTCTTTCTCTCCTCTCTCTTTTAGTTTTGTGTGTTACGGTTTATTTATTCCGTACCGTTGGTGCTGTGAGGTCCACTTGCCTTTCAGGACTAATTTACCTATAGAAAATCATCTATATATGTAGAGCAGTATTTAAAATTTTGCTGTTTTCACACTGCAATCTGATGACAGGATGACATCATCTACAAAGATAGAACACATTTTTATTTACTCACTAGAGACGGGATACATTCGAATACAGTTAACTCCTGCTACCATGTGGTGCGTTAACTAGGTTAACTGTGAAGATTATTTTAGTGATGAACTTCAAATTCATTCCTGTAATTAACAATAGATTCAGAGAGCGTTGGTAAAAACATCAGAACATGTGAAGCTCTATGGAGTACAGGTCCGTACCTGTGGCATCACTGAAAGCACATAAATGGAGACGCTGCTCAATGTACAGATAGCTCCGCCTCCAGGTCTGGCTCCACCTCCAAGCCCAGCTCCACCTCCAGGTCTAACCCCGCCCCCCCGCCCCAAACCCCAACCTGATCATTAGATCCCAGGAGCAGGAGCTAGACCACCCATCCAGCTCTCCAGTGAGCGGTGGGAGATAAATGTGCACCAGAGGCCTGTACCGTGACGCAAACCTAACGTCCCCTGGATATATCTTCATTATCTGACAAACAAACAGGCCAATACATGAAAGCTCTCATCAGCCCAACGGCCGGCCAGGGTTTCCCCTTCGTGGACGGGAGGTGGGGTTTGGAACAACTGCACTAATGAAAATATCAACTGACTGATCTGGTCTCAACATAAAAAGGTTAAACCACTGCCTCCAGGCAGCGTTAGACACTGACATTTGCATTTAAAATATCAATAATACCTTTAAAAAATAAAAAAAAAATGATTGTTTTTATTGTGTGTGGGTTTAGAATGAGTTGAAATGTGAGAATAATTTGGGCATTCCAAGGAATTTTTTTAGTAGAAACAGGCCATTTATTTAAACCGGAGGATTTCTTGATGATTGACAGATGTGATGTTGGAGGGATCTGAACAAATCAATTTAAATGTAATATAATAACAGCAGCACCCATGTAATAACATCCAAGATTAGATGTTAGATTCAACCAAGAACTTGGTGTCTGCAGAAAATGTAGGAAGAGAACATCAATAAAACAAACTTATGTTTTATATATGGATTATATTATAAATACATGAATAAAATAATGTCCATTGAGTTTCCAGGAACCAATAACCCAAGCTGAAAAACAAACCAACTGTTCGCTCTGGTCACTGTCGGCTACAGGAACTGTTAGGGTTGGATTACTGTGTTTTACACTTTCACACAACAACTTGCAAAACTTTGAATCAGTCCACCATGTTTCTAAAAAAATTGCAATTTTAGTCTCAGAAAACGTCAGTTTGGTCATCATGACGGGCCAGAACACAACGCAACATTTCTTTTTACCGTGGAACAAAAATGAATCAAATCTTCAAACAAGAGGAAACCAACAGGACTGGTCTGAATGGACCAACAGGAGACGACACAGAAGAACCAAACTGGACCTTCACACCTAGTCCTGCTTAAAAACTCATTACCATTGCGTTAGAACCGACTAGACAAGTGAAGGCAGGCAATGAGAGGTCATGTGAAACAATACCACCGCTCAACTGGACCTGCCATGCACAAGGTATCCAGTGTAGCACACGTGGAGTCCAGTAGAACCAGAACCAACTGGCAAAAATGATCCCTCAACATGAAGAACAGCTCAAACACAACCAGACAGACCAGCATGGGTTTGGTTCAATGTTCTGTCCCCATGTAGCTGCAACTCTAAAAAGTACCACTTCTTCTTCTTCTTCTTGACACACCACGGAGGGTTCACCTTGGTCTGGTGCTAGGTGGGAACCACTCACGGGAGTCTTTCTACAAGCCACTGTTAACAAAAATGGTTGGGGATCTCCGATGGAGGATTTTACACGGTGCTGTGGCCGTCAACAGTTTTATTGCAAGTTTGAATCCAAACTGTCCGTTCTGTTCTCGCAGAGAAGCTGTTTTTCACTCCTTCTAGGACTATCAGAGACTCAACAAAACGTTCCTGTTTTTAAAGACAATCTTTCTCTCATTTGGACGTGTTTTCAACAAACTAGTATACATTATTGGTTTGAAATGCAGGAAGAATTAAAAAAAAGATTGACAGATTCTAAACTTTCTTCTGGGCCAAGCAAAGATGGTGATTTATCTAAACAGGAGGAAAAAGGTGGGAGATTCGTCTGACTTCTTCTTCAT